>JAWZYV010019148.1:0-600000 GCA_038373885.1 Cheiracanthium punctorium | reverse complement strand
ACTCAAAATGTATGTTTAGCTTCTAGCCAAATAGTCTGTTTATCTTGAGTTGTATTTTAAAATAAAAAATTTTGCTTCAAGATTCTGTGAGCTTCCGTTCTTCATAAAACAGCCCTTTTTTATTTCATTTTATCTGAAATGTATTTATAAGGAAAATAAAACATAGTTATGCTTTTTGTGTGTGCTTATTTATTTATTTATTTTCTTTAGGCAGGAGACAAGATTGGTGTGAAAATATTTAATGATGATAGTTTACATTTTTTCATCAATGGAGCAGATTTAGGCACAGCTGCTGTAAACATGCCTAAAGTATGCATCCTGTTTCAATTTTTTTTTTTTATTAGCTGTTAAAATATTAATAATTAACATTGCTGCGAACTGTATGAAATGTGTTTGAAAGATTCCCAAATACTATAAGCTGCTGTTTATATAATAAAAACATATAAAACATTATTTAATACGGCGGATTAATCAGTTAAAGTTTTTTATTTGGGAATACCTTATTCTCCCGTAAACGATATATATTTCGGTTACACACATAACCATCATCAGTCGTTTCTGGACCTCACACTAATGTGAGTGTGAGGTCCAGAAACGACTGATGATGGTTATGTGTGTAACCAAAATATATATCGTTTACGGGGGAATAAGGTATTCCCAAATAAAAAACTTTAACTGCTGTTTATATTTGTATAAACTTACCATTGTTTTTCATAACTCTCTAAAATATAAATTGTTGTAATATGCACAAAATGAATTAAGTTTATGTTTGTAATGTTAAATCTTCATTTTTCTTTAATTAGAAATTGAGAGTAATAGCTGATGTTTATGGAGCTGTTGAAAGCATAATGGTTTATCTCAATCCTAGCTTGTCTGTTGTGAATCCAGAACCAAAAGTTAGTGAAGTAAAGTGTGAGCCAGTAAGCTTCAAGTTTTTATTCTTGAGTTTGTGTTTTGTTAGCGATGTTAGAAACATAATGAAAGTAGTTACTATATTTAACTTGTAGTCTCTCCTACCCCTTGTATAGCTGATGTGTGGATTAAGATAATTGTCAGAATATTAAATTGATCTATTTATTAAATTAAGCATACAAGTTATTATTATATGTCGAATTTATTGATATGTTAGTTTAAATGTAAACAAATGTAATGGTTAAATTTTAATGTCGCTACTTTTTCTTTTAACCCCACCCTCCCTCTCTTAAACTAAGTAATAAAGTAAACAATTAAAAGAACTTTTTTTAATTAAATAAATATTTGTAAAAAATAAATTTAGAATGCTGTTTATCTGAATGCTATTAATCCACCTTCTAACATTTAATTAGAAAATATCAGTTCTGCAATAATGTGTTTATTGCAGAACACAGGAAACTAAGTTCCACCAGGTTAAGTTTCTACACCAGGAGACTAAGTTCCTGGTGTTTTTGAAACATTGTTTTTTTCAACTTTTCATTACCAAATTTCACAAATCTTCTTCTTTTTCCTAACAGTTTGCTTTCTTATTAGTACTTAGTGCTGCTATTTTTTATCTGCTGTGTTATCATTAAATGTTTAATACATTTATGCATTGCAATACCAATTGGTTAAACTTAGTGGTACTTCACAGAGGTTCACACACGGGTTTATGAATGGTATTATTCAAAATACTCACAAAATGTTCTGATAGTAAATTAAAACCACACATTGCTTTTGAAATTTTTTTAAGCTGTCCCTCTCTTTCTTCAATTCACAAACCAAAACATCCTGAAATTTTTCGCTTGCTGGTCCAAGACTGAATTTGTAATTTTTCACAAAGATCCATTAAATGTTTTTTGCTTCATGATTGAATTAAACAAATCTTAGGAAATGTTTCTTAAACCTACAAGGATCAGTTTTTTTTTTCTCTGTCTGAAATAATTAATGTGATAAAGTTAGTGATTATTTTTTGTGGAAAAATAGTTTTAAAAATAATAACCTAATATTTCAATAGAAAATCCCTCTTTTGTTTTACTTTTGTATGCAGTACACTGGACATTAGCTATACTTTTATGATGTTTATTTTGAAATTTTAGTATTCAAATCATTTCTTGATAGGATGAACTCCCAACACATTGTAATTTTTTTCCGGGTCAAAACTCTTTGCTAACTATTTGTTGTTAATTTTTTAAAATAAGCAAAATCACATCCGAAAGATGACTGTTTAAATTTCAATCAGTTTTGGCAATAATGTGAACAGTAATGACACCTACACGAAATAGCCTGAATTGTATCTTTTCTATCTATGCATAATTACTCTTAAAAACCGATAGATGTTTATACTAGTATTTTATAGATGTAGAGAAATAATTAAAGTGGTTGTTCCACATTTGGTACCAGGTGCCTTGTAGGGTTAAAAAGTGTTTATTCAAAATTTTGGCATAAATATGCACTCTTCTGATATTTTATTTAAGGACTTCCAATCGTGTATCTTTAATTAAATATAAATTGCAAATATGATATGTTTTGCGTGTTTAAAATTGAATGAAATATAATTTTGAAGTATCGACCTCTAGTGCAAAATAAAATCTCAAAGAATTAAAGAATTTTAAAGGAGATTTTATTCTTCATTTCTTCAATCTATTTCATTCAATAATTTTTTATGGGTGTTAACCAAGCACATTTTTTTTAAAAATCTCAAAACTAAAGAAATAAAAACATATAGAATTTTTTTCTGTTCATTGCAGTGCTGTAGAAAAAATAATCCATGGATAATGAAATTTTCATCATTTTACCAACTAACATTTCTCATTCATATTTCAATGCTATAAATGTCATTCACAAAAGTCACAATTAAATGAAGTGCTTTTTCTATTAAAGGATTGATGAATGCAATTTTATTTACTTCCAAGGTCACGCCTGTTCCTGTTGATGAATCATGTACTGTCATGGCATTTCATGAAAATCATGGCAGAAATATTCAACTTGCGAATGATAACTTGACTGCATCTCGGATTGCAAGTTACAATCAAGGAGTTGTTATGTCATGTAAAGCTTTACAATCTGATGAACTTTTTCAAGTAATTTGTTACTTTTTTACCTACATTAAGGGTTTCCACTGTCTTTGAAAAACCTTGAACATCTTTAATTCTGTTTTTGAAAATTTTCAAAAACTCTCACAAGGTGTTTAAAAAATTTTGGTTTTTCAAAATAACCTCACTAAAAATATAAGTAACTTTCCACTTATATTTTCCCATGAGAGCAAGAAGGGAAACAAATGTTCCACAAAAACTCGTGTGATAATTTTTTTTTTTCTTTACTCCCACCTTGTCCCATTAAAAAATAAGTGCAGTTCAATTGAGTACTGCAGGAAATCGGTAGCCATTCATTCCTTTTTCAAACTGATCAGTGGCTGAGTGGATAAGACCCTGACCATTGGCTGAAGTGTGGCAGTTCAAGTTCTGGCCTATCGCACAGCTGTTGATCTAACAGTATGGAGTTTGGGACGTTTTTTTACGGATGTAACATAAATACCCACATATTAGACATCCTTTGCCACCCAAGGCAGTCTTCCCTTTGGCAGATAACCCTAGTGTGCTTTGCCTTACCAACCATACATTTTTTTCTGTTGATGTAATCCAACCCTAAAAGCCATCAAGTTGAGATTATTCTTGAGAATAGAGGGCACCCAAACTTGTAAAAATTTCACTGTTAAAAGATAAACTCATTCATGAAAATAGATTGAAATATGATATTCAGTATAGTAAAAAAATATCTACATTGCAAAATGAATTTTATAGCATTTACGAATTGCCCATACTGGAAGAAAAGAAATTTCAAAAATTGTATGTTTTAACTTTACACCAGGCAAAGTCTTTCAGAATATCCAGTTCTTGCTTTTGTTTCAGAAAACTCAGTGGGAACCCTGCCCTTATATTCTAAATAATTTGTTCAGGCTACTCACTAAATATATTTTATGCTTTTTCCTGGCAGATTCAAATTGATAACCTTCATCCAGAATGGTCTGGATCTTTACAAATTGGTGTAACATCCCAAAGCCCAGATCAAGCTTGTTTACCTATTTCATCTTTATCTATTAGAAAAGGAACTTGGGTAATATCTGGTGACTCAGTATTCTATAATGGCATTAAGGTGTGTATTATCTTGAATTGTTAATGGCTTTAAGAATATGATTCCTCAGTAGTGTTTAAATTTTAAGTTTCTCCCCTGAATACGCTAATCTTATTATAGACTAGCTGATTGCCTAAAATTTACTTATGTATAAATTTATCATTATGTATAATTTGTATGCATTCAAAACCAAGATTGTACTCTCTCCTAAAAAAAAATAAAATAACCAGAAAAGTTTCATTTTATTAATGCACATGATTATATTTTGGAATACTTTGGAATCTAACTTAAAAATCTAAAAAAAAAAAATATGTATACAACATTTGTTATAATGTGAACATAGAAAAGCTTGGTGTCTGTATTTTTATTTACTTATTTATTTTTAAGAAAGAAAGAAGGGGGAAAAGCTTTGCTTTATGAAAAACAATGAATTGATAATATCCAGTTTTTCTAGTCCTTAATTTAATTCTTTTAAACTGTGCTTTTATAAAATTATTATGCTGTTGGAGGAAACATTATGCTGTTGAAAGCATTTTATATTAATTAATATGTGTACATTAGAGTATTTAAAAAACAAAAATTTGCAATATTTAATGCAGGTGGGTGTTTTCTAGGTGCCATTTGCTGAGAAAATAATAATAATCGTTTTAAGAAAATCAGATAATTAGGGGTCTCTCATTTTCAGCAAAGTTTTAAAAAATACATGATTTTGATGGCTTTTGATTTTTGTCTAAAACAAGAATGTGAAATAAAGTAAATAAAAAACTTTGTAAAAAAAACACATAAGATGTAACAGGTAAGTACAAGTGTTACATCTGTAACTGTTATATCTTATGTGTGTTTTTTACGATGTTTTTTATTTATTTTATCGTTTAACACCAGTGTTTTGAGTATTCTTTCCGAAGAATGTGAAATACTTAATGTGGGCAAATTCCTTTTAGGTACCATTTGATTTGAAAAATATAATACAAATTGTTTCATGAAGATCAGATAATATGTAAGGGTTGCTCATCTACAGCAAATTTTAAGAAATGTGTGAATTTATCTCCTAAAATTTTTGTTTGTTTTGGTCATGTTTGTTAAATTAAGCATGTGTGGACAAAAGAACAGTTTAGAGGAGTATTTTGCTACATACTTTTTAAAAAATACAAAACTATTATTTTTTTTTATGAAGTATTATGTGAAATTTTAATTCACTATTCCTCTTGCAATGTGTTGCAAACCAAGACCTTATGCTCCTGCTCAATTTGCTTTCCTCTCATTGCTCTTTAGACTCCAAAATCAGACTATAACTACACTTGACAAACTAAGTCGACACTTGTATTTTAGGAGAGTGCCTTGTAGTACTTGCTTGTTTTATTCAAATATTTCAACAGATGTTTAAAAAAAGGTTTTAGCCCTTGAAAATTCTCCAGGAAAGGCTGTCAATCTGAGGAGTGTTTTAGTGCATTGAAAGATAGGAAATGTGCTTTCTCTTACTGGTTCTTTTGTCACAGAATTGAAAAAGATGCAGTCATCTTTGAGTGGCTTTGTTTCAAAAATATCTTGTCTGTTTTTCAAAATCACAGTGTTTCATATGATTTTGTTCAGGTTGACCCAAGAGATGTCCAAAAACCAAACTTTATTCACTGCTCTGGATACTGTGAAAAACCTTCCTGTAATTAATGCCAAGGCTTTTGTTATGCTCATCCAAGAATATAAAAATATAATAACCAAAAATAATAAGCAGGCTATGTATAATGTTGTTAGCCATAACAGGCAAATAAGAAGTTTAGCCTAAAAAGAAAAGAACATTCAAAAATTCCCAATGAATATTACAAGTTTTATTTTAAATCTGATTATGAACAATTTCTTCATAATTTGTTCTTAACAGTGTTTAATTTTCAGATAACAATTTTTTTAAATAAAAATAAATTCAGGTTTTCTCAATTTAAGTGAAACATTTAAGGAAACAGTATTATAATGCTTTAAAACTGATCATGCATGTGCACATACATATATTTCAAATGCAAAAAAAATATTCAAAATTTTAAAATGTTGAAGGCAATGACTGACCCATAAATATTGACAGAAAGCAAAAAGACAAAAAAAAATTTCCAATTTTTTACTTGGCAAATAGAACCTATTTACCTGGACTCGAAATTAATGGTGATCCACTGGTCCAAGACCACTAAAATATATAAAGTAGAATACAAAATTTGTTGGTCCGATGGACCAGTAATATTTTATTTACATTTTCTCTTGCAAAGTTTCTTCATTTATAACTCCACAATTTATTTATTTTTAAATTAAGATTCATTTGTGTCTATTGTAGGTAAAAAGTAAATATGGCCCTAACCTAGAAACTTTAAAAAATAGACATAAAATTGGCATTCAGCTGGATCAAGATAGAAACCTTCACTTGTTTGTCAATGGCATTGACCAGGGAATTGCAGCAGAAGATGTGCCTCATCCAGCTTATGTAATTGTAGATGTATATGGGCAGTGTAAACAGGTAAAGATTTAATTTTTTATTATTCTTGGTACAGGGAATCATTAGGTACAATTATCTTACAATACAGTGCAATGCAAAAATTATTGAGCTATACGAGAAAAAGAACTTGATTATTATTACGTTGTTGGCACTATTCGGTTAAAACTTGGCAGTTAAATGCAGTGCATGTTTAGATATTTTTTTTTCCCCCAAGCATGCTTTCTAATTGTTGTTGCTGTTAATTTTTTGTGTGAAAATGATAAAATGCTGCATTTCTGAGCGTATATTGGTTGTCAAGGCCTACTACTCTAGCAATAACAGCCTGAATGCAGCTCAAAAGAAATTTGCATCCGAGAATAAGCTGAATGCAACTGGTTCTAGTCTTACTACAAATAAAAGTTTCATTGAGAGCACCATTGCATTCATTGATGGCTAGCATATTGAACATTTCATAAACTAAATCCGAATATCTGTAGTTACTTTTAAAATATGCATTAAATTTTCGAACTCAGTAGTTTTTGAAAGAAAAAAAAAATATATATATATATAGGGGTATATACTCTTAAAAAATATATACTCATATTTACATATTATATATTTTTCATTAATAGTATCCTATATTTGCAGTTTATATGTTATACTTATTAGTCTACATTATTTAAGCATTAATAATAGTAAAGTAAGTCTATTAAAACGCTTTTTCTGCTAAGGTTATAGTGCAAATTTTCTAAACCTGTTTTTGTGTAAATGCCAAAAATAATTCTGAATTGTTTAATTTAGTATTAAATTTTATTTTATGTGAATATAACCAGACCTCTAATAACTAAATCCTACAAAGTACTTTTTTTAAATTGAAAATTCACTAAACATATTTTCTATTTTAAATATTTTAAATGGCATACATACTTCTTTTATAGTCAAATGTTGAATGTTAGACTAATTTTCATGTAAACAATTAATTTTGCTTCTGTCCATCTGTCTAGTTTGATTTTAACACTCAATTTGCTTTCTTAGAGTGGAAAAAAGAAAGAGTGAAGCAGAACTACTGCCTAGACCTTATACATTCTTATTTCAATTTAAAAAAAACACTACATTTTATATTTAAAATTATTAAGTAATTTTTTTATTAAAATATTAAGTCTGAAATGCCATGAAATATTTTCAAGAACTAAAGGGAAAAAATGTTAGATTACAGAAAAGTTTATTGATTAGGAACGTTTATTGTTATGTTATTTGGAGGTTATAAGAAAACTCATAAAACCTTCAAAGTTGCAAGGGAAAAAATCTGGAGTGACTCCACTTGACTTTCCAAACACTTGATATTTACCAAGTATTTGAATAAATTTCATTCAACTCAATTGCATCAATAATGTTCAGGCACTAGTGCTCTTAAAATGATTTGAGAGTATAGTCTGCAATGTATAAGAATACTTTTTTATAGTCCCGTAAAGTACTGTAAGCCATACACTCACTAAAATTTATGCTTTATGTAAAACAGTTATCTATAATATGCATACCTAATTTGATTAAACCAAATGCACCATTTAGACACTAGCTTGCTTTAAATGATTTGCTTCCCGAGACCATAATATAAGAATTACTTTCTGCAAGCCTGGGAACAAACTATCAGCTCTACACACACCAAAATCTATGCAGGTCATGAGACCGTGATTTATAGTATACATACCCAATTTGAGCTCAATCAAATGAACCCTATAGACAATAGCACACTTTCAGGAATTTCTGTCCATAAGCCATAATGTAAAAGAACACTCATTTGTTGCCCTGTCATAAAACTATAAGTCCTGTACATACCAAAATCTACACATATTGTGCGACAGTGACCTATAATATACATACCTGATTTGAAGTTTTTCGAATTCACTGATTGTACTCATTTTAAATGCTTTGCAATCCATAGGCTGTAATGTATAAGAATTATTTTTTGCAATCCTGTGAACAAACTATCAACTCTGCGCACTCCAAAATCTATGCAGATCATGTGACCGTGACTTTTTATATACATGCCAAATTTGTGCTCAATCGAATGTAACGTTTAGATGCTAGCCCACTTTAAAGAATTTACATCCATTGGCAATAATGTAAAAGAAATCTTTTTGTTGCCCTGTAAAAAAAAAAACTATAAGTGTTATCCATATCAAAATCAATATGGGTCTTGCAACTGTGGTCTATAACATATATACCAAATTTGGGCTCAATTGAATGCACCGTTTAAACTCTAGCGCACTTTAAAGAATTTCTGTCCATTGGCCATAATGTAAAAGAAATCTTTTTCATTGCCCTGTAAAAAAAAATATATATATATATAAGTCCTATACACACCAAAATCAATTCCAGTCTTGTAATGGGTAGTTTATAACAAATATACCAAATTTGAGTTTAATCGAATGCACCATTTAGATGATATCTAGTTCACTCAGATACACGCACACATATACATGCATACTTCTCATAAAAATAGCATAAATGAATTCAGAAAACCCCAAAATATGTAAATACACCAAAATCTCCATGAAACCAGTCAAGTTTTTTTTCATGATTACAATACTTCCCTTACATAGTACATGTTCGGAAAGAAAATAAGATTTCATTAAATAGAAGTTTGTTTTATCAATATGGAAGTGTTTTATGCATCATCCATGATAAATTTGTACTTGATTTTAGCCTAACTACAGCTAATGTTATTTGGTTACATATTTGTTTAGATTTGTAGAAACTGATGAAAGTAGTAACTTTAGAAATTAATCTAGGATTAATTTTCTTAAAAGCTGATTGTACTATTTAAAATTTCAAATGAAATAACTTGAATGTAATATGAAAAAACTTAAAAGATTTGCATATGCTTTCTTCCCCCCCCCCCCATTTTTAAATATGTTGAAAAAGAACAAATGAAAAGCGGTTAACACAAAAATGCTCAGCATGAAATAATATGTCATGTGTCATCCTTCCCCCCGCCCTCCTTGTTTTAATCCACAAAAGAAAAGTTGCATTTGAATTAATAAAATAAATTAAGATATCAAAAATTTATCAACAATTTGATGCTTGAAAAAAGCATTAACCAAAAAAAATATATATACCTGTTTTCAAAGGAAGATTTGTCCCCGTTTATGTGTGTATAAATTTTGAAAATGCCATGTTTACTCGTATAATAGCCACACCCCCATTCTGAAGCAGAAATAAATTGTCAAAATATTTTCCCCACATAAAAGTTGCAGTCACATATTTGAACTTCTTTTATGTCAATAAAAATATTACTATAAAAATGAAAATGCCTCTTTTGTGTGCAACTAACAAAAAGATCATTTGCAGATAATCTAGAAACATTTGGTAAGTTACTAATTTTAGTATAATACCAGTGATGTTTTAACATTAGAGTGCTCAATATTATGTTTTAGACTTCCCTTCATAATAGTCGCACCTAGACTTTCACCATTTAAAATTTGGGGAGGGGGAGTGCAACTATTACATAAGTAAACATGGTATGCACCTGCAAGCATAAATTTTAGTAACAAGCAGCAAATAAAATTAATAGAATTTGATAACTTCAAAAATATGTTTTTATTCACATGCACCATTTAAAACAAAATTCTGTAAACTAACACACACACATACTCAAATATGTATATATTTTGCCTCTTCACCCTGGTCTCATGTTAAATGTTTTTCATTGTTATATTGAAGTTTATTAAGTAACTTTAAAAACTTCAATATAACAATATACTGTGTACAATTTAATATACTGTGTATTAGGTTACCATTACCTCAGTACCTTATTCTTCTGAAGATGAAATTGAGAAAGATGACAAGGAAAAGGCTGATGTTGAATATATCGGTAATTTTACTCTATTCTAATTGTGTTTGCTTCATTATTTTCCTTTTTAGTAATGTATTTTAATTTCATTGTTGTATGCATAATAGGTGAAAAAATTGTTAAGCCTGTGTGTTCTAGTCAACTTCTTCCTCGTAACTGTGATCACCAAAAAATTTGCTCATTTATCAAAACTGTGTTAGGTTTATTAGGTAAGCATATTGGATTTGCATCTCTTTAGTTTATTATTTCAGTATAGTAATATTATATTTAATACAGTGTGGTACACTTTTATATCTTCTATCTTGTATAATAGTTTTTTGGTGCCAAGCAGGACAATAAATTGCCAAAAGTGAGCAACTTTGGTGAATTTTGACATTTTACTAATAATAATTGCTACAAGGAATCCGATTATGCAAAATAAGGGATTTTATTTGATAAACAGCGCCAAATTTTCTATTAGTGGAGACTTGTTGAACTTTTTTTTTCCCCTTTAATAATCAAAATCCCACGGTCCACTGATGTACGCCCATTAAATATGGTTGTGTCATCCAATAGTTTATTGAGGGCTCTGAATACCTCATGGTACTTTATAACCACTCTATATATTAGTATTAATAATAATTAGCACAAACTTGATTCTTGTATTGGATTTTAATGGTAGTAGTTTTTTAAAAAGTGTTTTATAAATATATTCATTAAACTCTGAATTCATTGATAAAAACACATCTTGCATATCTTTCTCCACATGCCTTACCACAGTAAAATATGCTTTAAGCATAAACAAAGAAAGGGATAAATTTGAATTTTTGATAGTTGGTAATTTGAAACTTTGTGGTGTAGGATCATTTGTAATAAATTATTTATCTCATTCAAATTATGTTTAAAATAGCATTTCTTTTAAGATTTTGTGTTATATTAATGCTATGTTATTTAGTTTTTTTGACTGAAATTTCTGTTAATAATGTTGAATCCTTCATGGATGTATATGATTTTCTTAGGGATTTTGTAGTTAAATGTTTTAGAAAATCAAGCTTTTTATCTAAATGATAAAGCTTGTATTATCATCTTTTAGATTCTCATTTTTTGCTTGAAAGTGTAATGTGCTTTTGTGAAGCTTGCCATAAATTAAGAGGTGATGAACCCTACTTTAAAAAAGGAGATCCACCTAAGGAATATGCCCAGCCATTTGGCTGGTGTCGTTTTCCACTAAGGCATGTATATTTGTTTTTATAACCAGTAATCTTATTTCCATCTGTTGTATACATGTGTGTGTTATATTAGTCATCACTTAAAAATTTTAATAAATTTTTTATTTAAAAAAATGTGTAATTTAAAAATGTATTTTGTTTTTTATAAATATTGAACTTATATTGATTTTTTTAAAGAAAATTTTAAGGGTTGTTCATTTAAAAAAGCTAAGCATGTATATGACTTTTGAACAAATCAATGATATTAAGCACACACACACAACAAAAAGTTGATAGTGCTTCTTCACAAACTGTACAACACATTTTTATTTACAGTGAAAAACTACTGAAACTTTCAGAACAAATTCTAAAATCTGAAACTTTCAGAACAAATATTACCTCCTGCCCCCCCCCCTTTTTTGGGGTTATCTTTCATAACTGATGCGGACCATTTATTGAAAGTGCTTTGTACAGCTTGTGAAAATAGTTAATAAATTTCTTTTTTGAGTCGAATTTTGAGTTTTATGTAAAGCTTGATCATATTTATTGAATGTTAATTTTAACAACTCATTGTTTTTAAAATAATTATGGAGTAATTAGCACATGGGTCTTAATCAAAATCACAGATTGTATTGAACGTATGACTTTTAATATTTATATAGGTCTGCAACCAAAACTGAGAAAAGCAGTACCAATGAAAAATGGCATGTGGCATTTCATGGCTCTGATTTTGGTTCAGTTAGGCGTATCCTAGAGCATGGAAAGCTTTTACCTCCTAGTAAGTCTTTTTCATGTGTACTTTAAAATGATTTACTTTCCACCTGAAATTTAGAGTTGCTTATCTAGAATTGAAAATTATTTTCATTTTTAATGTTAGCTTTTAACTGTATATTGGAAGCCACTGGTTCAAGAATGTATTTCAGTGCTACAGTTTAATTTTTGAAAGTTTATTTATTTGATGTTTTCTGTATTTCATACTTCAAAATATCTTTTATTAATATCGACTGAGCATATTTTTAACCGTGTCAGTATGATACTTAAATCTGTGATGAGTTCACCATTATTATACAATGCATTTTAGAAAATTTTCAAAGGTTCACTTTTTGCTCTTTGGTCCATCTAAGATTAACTTAAAAAACTCATTATGCTGAATGTATCTATATTTAAGATATAACTTGCTTTCAACTTGAATTTGATTTAGAGAATTTTAATTCAATTAAAGATGTTATTGATGGCGAAAGGAAGTTTTTATTATTTCCTGTGGCAGATTACAAAGAAAATTGAATACAAAACAAGAAGGAGAAAAAAAAAAAAGACTGTGACTGTAGAAACTAAAAACAGAGAATGGCAAAATTAGTCTATTGTATACAGTGATATTCACTTATTTTCAGGTGCAGGGGACAAAAAGAAAAATGCCCTTAAATGAGAGATGTGCATAAACAAAAAACTGCAGAAAGGGGCTGGAAAGTGAAATCAATGCATTGAACTACATTATTTTATACACTGAAAAATGTAAATCAGATAAATTTCAAAATGCAATGATTTTTTTTTTTAACATAAGTTGCACTACTTTTAATGAACATTAAGAAAATGGAAATGGTTATGTACCCAAATTTTGTTTTACCCTATTAGTACTTTCTTACAAAACAATTGAAAATTGATAAAAAGGTGAAGTTCTTGACATAAACAACACTTGTCTAGTTTAAAAGTCTGCGGAGAACATTTCTTTTATGATGTACATAAATGAGAGGTGCTTTCTTAGTATTTGAAACTTCATATTTGTTTATTGTTTAGCTTAATGAAATTAAATCCATGTTTGTTCATATAACTATTTAAAAAATATTTTATGCATTAATTAATTGTGTCATATTATCTCTTCCCCATAGATATTATTGCTGTCAGCTACATTTTTCATGTCTTAATTTGTTAATATGTGTAAAATTTTACCATATATTAAAATTCACTCTTAGGTAATTTCCACCAATATTTATTTTCTTTTTCAGATATGTTAGGTTTCAAAACCCGCCGTAAAAAAGTTGACCGGGTTGAAAAATCTAAGGATGCTGAAGACAGCCTTATTTTAATAACACCCACCATGCGTTATGCAGGATCCTCAAAATTTTCACCCAAAATAGAGTAAGCTTTATCAATTTATTCAAAGTATTCCAAATAAATGGTATACAGTATCAACAAACACCCCCTCCCAAAAAAAGAAAAGCATTATTTTGTTTTTAACACATTTACATCCAAAAGAAAATTATTATTTTATGTTGATAATAGTTCTATACATGTCATAAATTTTATCTCTAAGTAAAACAGAGCCCAAGTTTTTAAATAATTTAATGGCAACCATATCTTTTTACTTCATATTTCAAATTAGCATGTTAAAACAACAACTGCAAAAAATAATAGCTACATACATATTTTTACTGGTTTTTAACAAATAGTCGACTAGTTACAACTCTCTGAAAAATAAGCCATCTAATGTTAACAAGAAATTTTAAATTTAAATCTGTAACTTGTATTTAGAAATTGTAACATCTATTTTTGGATCATTCTTTTTGATTGTAAATGACAGGGTTAATTATTTACAGGGTCGGGTCACCCAAAAGACTTTTAATATTTTAATGCATATAGGCAGTCATAGTTCAAACTTCATTTCAGAGTACCATGTTTACTTGCATAATAGTCACACCCCCGTTTGAAAGCAGAAAAAATAGCTTTAGAGTTATAATATGTAGTAGGTTTTCCCCACATAATAGTTTCACCATGAAAAATTGGCAAAAAAAGTGCGACTATTACACGAGTAAACACAATATTTCTTCTGTTTGAAACAAAATAAGATGAATGTACGTGAGTTGTAAAAAAAATGCTCCCCATTCAATATTTCAGCAATTGTTTATGAAAAAAAAAATGACGTACTGTTGTCTCACTTTCAAATTAAATAAGCTGAATAATTAAATAAGTTCAAATTAAATGAAGTGCATAAAAAATGTGTATAATTTAACAGAGGTATGAAGAAGTTATTAGACCACATTAGATTTGTTTTGTATCTATTTTGATTTAAAATTGGACATAAGCTAAATAAATTCAAAATTATTCTTTTTTTTTTTTTTTTTTTTTTACTTTCTGAACATGTGTATCATGGGAAAAAAGTATTGTAATCTGGAAAAAAATTGCCTTTGAGATTTTGATGTCTTTACATGTTTTGAGGTCTTCTGAATTAATTTATGCTGTTTGTATGGTGATGTATGTATATGTGCACGTGTGATTTACCATAATAGCTCCTGAATACTGCATTTAATTGTGATCAAATTTGGTGTGTATTAGATTTTTTTTTTTTTTTTAACTGGGCTTTAAAAAAAAAAGAATTCATATACATTACAGCCTATGATTGAAATTCTTGAAATTGCACTAATGTCTAAATGGTTCATTCGATTGAGCACAAATTTGGTTCGCGTATTATAGGTCTCAGTCACGTGGCCTGCATATAGTGTACCTATAAGTGACAGTAATAGGATTGCAAAAAAAGAATTGTCATACTATATGTCCTATGGACACAAATTGTTTAAAGTATGCTAGTGTATAAATGGTGCATTGGTTTGAGCTAAATTAAATTTATTTAAATACCTGGTAAAGATCAAGTATTTGGAAAATCATGTAGAATCACTGCAGACTTTTTTTTTTTTTTTCTTTTACTGTATAGCCTTTTTGTCCATTGGTTAGGTTCAAAAAGCATTAATCATTTTACATGCTGAAAATTTCCAAATATGGAAATCCTTCTCAATTTTTTATTAGATCTTTTAAGCTAATTTGAATTTTAAGTCAGTGGTATGACATTCTTCATTTTTTTCTAATTTGTCGACATGTTGTGGATGCTCTGACTTTCAATAAGATAGCCTCAGAGAAATTTACAAACTGACCCTTAGCCACTGAATTTCAAACTTTGATTTTTTTCAGATTTAATTATTTAAGGTATTTTATACTAGCATCCCTTTTGCCCCCCACAAGACTACTATTTTTATAGCAATATATTTTAATATGTTGTTTGTGTTTTGTATTATATAATTTGAATATTATAATTTCCTAATTAAAACCATATCTTTTTGGGTTTTCTCACCTAAAATATCAAACTTTGAGAATTTATACAGGGTGTTTTACAAAGTATTCCCCAATTTTTAAACAACATAGCTGCAAAATGGGAAAGTAAAATAAGTAGAATGCTAGAGAGACATGTCCAGAATTTGTAATACTCTGGTTTGTGGAAATAGTTCCAATATTAGCTTATAGATGGTGCCACAAACACATGAAGGTATAGATAGTACTAAGAAACAAGAAAGTTCATTTGTTATTAGTCTGTTTCATTGCTGACATTGTGCTGGTGAAAGTTACTTGAGGAATACTTCAATGACCAAGCCATTGCTCTAAATTATTCCCGAATGGCAGGCATTGGTATGGATTGGCCTCCATGTCCTCTGAATTTTGTGAGGCTGCTTGAAATACACGATTTACTCTAAAAGTCCTTAAACATTGGAACAGCTTTAATAATTCATCTGTGGGGCATTTGCATTCATTTCAGTCAGTGGAGGCACTGTAACGAGTGACTTTAAACTTTATCCTTCGATTGCAGTATGTTATTGCTGTGAAAGGCGACCCTATTGAAACCATTGTAATGGGATTTGACCTGTGTTCATGAATCACACTTTCACACAATATTTAAATGACACTGCTTTGTGACTGCAGTACTCTCTAGTGTACAATCTTGGAATTATTTCTACAAATCAGAGTATAACAAATTCCATATCTGTCTATCCAACATACCTCTTGTTTCACTTAGTTGTCACTCACTGTTTAGCAGTTATACCATTTCAAAGTTGGGTAGTCCTTTCTGAAACACCCTGTATCTCAAAGTAACAGACAAAGAGAAATGATTCATGCATCAACAAACACATTTAACCGTGCTTTTTTGATTGCTGATATTTAGGGTTTTTCATTATGTTGCAGCTTCGTGCTCAGAACATTATTGCTCAAGCTAAAACTGCACAACCATTTCTTCCCTTATTGGTCATGCTGTGATTAAATGTTTTTGGTGTTAACAGTGTAGTTTAAATGTGCATTTTATTTCATTTTTCCAGTTTCCTCGACTCCAGCACCCAAAAACTATATCAGGCTAAAGTTGCTTTTCAAGTGTATGTGCGGCCAGGATCTTACACTATAGGACCACAGCAGCTAGGTGTCTGCGATCCCATTGATGTTAGATTCAGTAATAATGATTTAGAGTGGTATACCAAAGAAGAGAACTCTATTGTGTTGCACAGTCTTTTAATGAAAGTGGATCCTGTATGACATTTGGAATAGATTTTAACCGGTGCCATATTAATTCAATCATTGAGAACTATTTTGATAATTGCAACAAACATATTTCTATATTTCAGTAAAAGATGAAATTTTGAGCAATCCGGTTACTTGCACATAATCACAGATTTTCACTATATCAAAGCAGTACCGTGCTTTCATATCTTAGATTAGATATCTATGGTTAATTTATTTGATTATATTTTGTTGTTTGAGCATGAATGACTTATTATCATTTTCATATATTTAATACATTTCTCGTTACCCTTCACATTCATCTGTAATATATATATATGTTAAGAATACAAAGCAAAAGTATTTTTCTCTGTCGCCTCATACAATATCTTTATAGTCTAGGTTTTATACTATTTGAAATTTATCAGTCAAAGGCATATGAGGATATTATAGAGAAACAAAACTTCTATATGAAGTCGCTTACTGTTGTAGCTTTTGATTGATGATTGCTATAAGATGGAAAACATGTCTACATAATATTCTGCATAATTTACTAAAAAGATACCTTTCCTTAAACTGGATATCACTAGACCTAAGCAAAGTGTTGTCTTAAATTATGACCAATTTTAGCTATTTTTATGTATTTAACTTTGCATTCTTTTAGAAATGAAATAATTCATGTTACGCAAATACTTATATTTATTTAAAAAGCAAATAGTAGTGAAAAATGAAAACATATTTTAAATATATATAGTACAAAGTAAAATGTCTTTAGCAAAGTAATTAGGTTAAATTTTCTACAAAACATACATCATTTTGCAAATTATCTTTAATTCCATTATACAGCATTTCACTAGTATGTCATTAAGATAATAAGTGTTAAAATCTTTTAATTTATTATAAATAGTATAAATAACCACTTTTAATTTATTTTCATTTGATTAACACTTTGAATAAAGCATTCAACACACTACCATTTTAAATATCTTTACCTTTTCTTTAGTTCAATTGCTATTAACTGTGTTATTTTGGAATCCTTTTTGTGGGTAATTACATAGTAGCCTTTCTGCAATACAGTGCAAACTCCTTTCATGCTATTATAAGTAATTTTACATAATTTTCTGTTTTCTTAACTTGTGCAATACTTCAAAATTCAATAGCCCTGCCCATTTAAATTAAAATGACTGACTGTAATTGTCACTGCCTATTCTTTTCCCTTTAAAAAAAAGAGCATTAATTTGGAAAGTTGAAAGCAGAAGTTTTGAGATGATTCAGTGTTTCTAAACTTTTGTTGAAATGACTTGTGTTAATGTAACAAAAACAGCAATACTTAATATCCTTTTGCTTTACTCTAGTGCTTTTTCAGAAAAATAAAGTCAGGATGTCAAAGTATTCTTCTAAGGCAGAACCTTCACAATCTGTAATTGGAATGGGCAAAACTCCCTAGATTCACCTTAGAAAAGCCTTGTAAATTCCATGCCCAGATAATGAGCTACCATGCACAAAACAACCTATGCTTCAGAAACACTGAATTGTCTCAAAACTTTTTGCTTTCAACTTTTCAAATTCATGATTGGTATTATTTTATATCATGAATTTTCACATGTGTTATCCGTTGCACAGCCCATTGGAGTAATAAAGCTCCAAATTAGTAATTTACACCATTAAGAAATTTTGCATGCAGTAAAAGTTACCATAAAACATATTGTCTCAAAAGTTCAGTGCCCTACTGTAAATCAAATAATTTAAATCAGTTTTTTAAAAAATCATGATTGTTATCAAAAATTTTTAATTTTTCTAAAATTTAATTAATTTTATAATTTTTCATAAATTATTAAAATTATTCTTAAGACACAATTAATATAATTAGTGTACAATATTTAAAAATAGTTATTATTTATTTTTCTTAAGTCCATCCTCTGAAAATTAATTTTTATCTGCTTTATTTTATAAATTACTGAGTAAATATTTGGATTATAATTTGATATTTTTTAAAGTCAATGTACATTGAAATAAAAATATGCACTGAAACTTGTATAAGGCAGCCACCATTGGTGCTTCTAGTAAAGTGGCCATTTCTAGGGGTGGCCGCAAAATAGGGGTGCTTACATAAAACTTTTAAAAATTGAAAATTGGAACATTATCATATATCCAATCTTAAGAGATACATATGAAAACAAATTTGTACTGTATATGCATTATAAAGTATTAAAATTTTTTATGCATGTTTCATCATTCTATGTACTACAAAAATTATTTCAGAATATTTTATTTTAATATTACTACAGTAAATATATACATCATTTAAAATATTCATTTATCTTTTTTTGCTTTCATGCAGACACTTTTTTCTTAACTAGTTCAATTTCTACGTTGTGTAAAAAAGTCTTTAAAACAGTTCTCTATTGTTGGAGCCGGATGCAACATTCATGTTTAAAAATAAATGTTTCATTTTATTCAAATGTTTCATTATTCTTACACCATCCATCATCCATCAATTGTTAAGTGCAACTGATTCATCTGCTGGAATAGAATGAATTTTTTCATCATTTAATTTGGTTCTTTCTAAGCAGCAACATAGACTTGATATTGAAAAAGCTTCAAAACTTGTTTTTTATTTAATCATTAGATGTATAAATTAATAATTTTTAACACCATTTTCATTTTAAGTAAAGAAAAAGTAGTAATATGCTTTAAATTTGATTTAAATCAGATTTTAATTTAAACTTCAAAGCTTGGTTTTTTTAAAAATTCAATAAAAATCATGCTTTTTTCAAATCCTGACTGTATTTCATTTTTGTGTAACAGAAATGGAATCTTCCATTGCTTTTGAAGATTTTTGCATTGCATGTGGCAACACTTCGTCCAACCTCATCTAGTTATTTCCAGTATCCAAGTACGGAAATATTCTTAGTAAAGTGTGGTTGTGTGTTTTTATATTACAGTCTGTGTTGAAAATAGCAAGTTTTCAGCATATATTTTGCAAAACTATGCCCAATAAGTTTTGTTACATTTGTTGGAGGTTTTTTAAAAATCTCAAAGTAGATTATAACACAAGGAGTAAAAAAAAAGCATATTTTCTGTGCTTCTTGTGCTAAGTTGGTAACTAAGACAAAAGTTGGGCTCCTCATGTGTGTTGTGCGAGTTGAAATGTGGCTCTTAGTCAGTGGATGAAAGGCAACAGAAGCTCTGTGGCATTTGCTACTTCTATGGTGTGGTGGGAACCTTCAAATCATTTTGATGATTGTTACTTCTGTCTTATGAACACAGAAGGATATTCCTAATAATAATTATGCAAATATTAAATTTCTAAATATCCCATCTGCACTCTAGTCTGTTCCTCACGCCAAGTGTTTATTATACCAACTGCACTTTTGAATTGGAAAGATATTAATATTCATGTGAGTGACATTGAGGGCACTTCCAAAACAGATATATTGAAATATTGAAGAAACTTGTGATCCTAACTTCGAACCAGAGACTTTTAGCAAATTCTATTTTATTCATCTGGTACATGACTCAGCCTATCAAAACAAAAGACAGAACTTCTTGGTTCTATATTGCAAGAACTGAATCTTTTGGCAAATGGAACAAATATTACATATTTCCAAAAAAGAAATATAGTATAAAGTGTTTTAAAGATTGCAAGATTTACTCTATTCTTTTATTATTTCACATCAAGTATTTATTTTACAGATTAAATTTAGCTTAATTTTTTTATAATAAAGCTGAAAAAAAAAACTATCTCTAATCATTTTTCAGCAATCCATAAAACTTTTAATGACATGAATTATTAATTTTCTATTAGCATGCAAAGTTGAAAGTTCTACTTTTCTGAATATTCATACAATTTTCTTTTTCTTCCGTCCTTTTCTTTCTTTCTTTCTTTTTTTTTTAATAAAATATTTTATTGTTCTTGTAATTTCAAAGCACCATAAATAGGATATAAATCTATAAAAACAGTGTACTGATAAATTTTAAATGACTTATCCTTCTTATCACTGGATTTCTGAAAGCTCATTTAAAAATACCAATTTAAGTTAATGTTTCTTGGAACATAAATCATGCAATTTCTTTTTAAACATAAAATAATCTGTAAAACTAAAAGTTATTTATCCTTGATTCCTTTTAGTCTAACTCTTTCTGGCTGATTGATTCATTCACTGATCAACACCCAAACAAGCTAGAAACACAAAATTTTCAGGTTGTCTATATCATACAGGATGGTCACAAAGTTTTCCCCAACAAACACACACACACAAAAAGCAAACATAATTAAGCTCATAATTGTGCAATTTACTGTTAAGACATTTTTTTTCTAGTTACTACTCAGAACTTTTAATTATAAGATTTATATTTGGGGGATATTTTTAATAATGATTTTGCCATCTTCAAATATAAAAAAAAATAATTAAAAAAATGAAAATGTTGAAACTTCTACAAATTAATATTCAAATAGTAATTCTCAAGTATTTACATTAAAACCTATTTTAAAAGGATTTTTTGAAAAGCTGAACTTTTTTTAAAACTAGGCCATTATATTTTAAACAATCTTATTTAATTTTTCTTCCTAGGCATTTCTCTTTCATGCTAAAATACATGCACATTTATTAATATACTAATCATAATTAGTATATCAATATATGTTTGATTATTATTATAAAATTGCATAATAATACATTAATTTTTCAGAAATTTACTCCCATTATTAATTTTATTAACAAATTGCATGTAATAAAAAATATTGCTATAAATGTAAAAGCATATATTTATTTTTGGTATAGTTTTAGTTTTATTCTTTAAAGCATTTATTTATACTTACTGACTTCATTTTTATATTTTTATGTGTATGGTTTTTATTATTGCATTTTGTAATTATGATCTGCATTAGTGCTTTAAAAATAATTATCTTATATTAAATTACTTCTTCTTATGAAGTTTTTCTTAAATGAGCTTTTATTTTATTAATGTACAACTAAAATTAAAAAAAAAAAATTTAATATATTACTAAAATTATCTTACAATCAATTTGCAAAATTATTCCCATTATTATAAAGTGTTCATTTTAAATTTTAGGTTACAGTTTTGATAGATTCATTTAAAAACAGTTAATCCTTATGCTAATGTATGCATTTAACTACAAATATATCTATTTTGTATTTATCCTTATGGAAGAGAAAATAAAAGTACAAATACATTTAAAACAATTACTAAGAGCTATTATTTTTCCTCCTGTATTTAAAAAAAAAACCAAAAACATACTTTTTATCATCTTAAAAAATGCACTCTTTGATTTTTGACATATTGAATAATATATGCCATCTAATTTGTTTCTTTCAATATCCCAGCGATTTGTGAAATTGTTTAAATCATTCAAATTTTGAGTTATTTGAAATTGAGTTTAACCCCTTCCAGACAGCTGCCGAATTTTGATGAAGTTACCACAGGAATGAAAAGCATCACTGTGTGAATTATCATGAAGACAGAAGATTTTCAACATTAATCTCATTTACAAGAAAAGTCTTTAAAATCATATTGTGCGTTCCATATTAATTATTATTATTTTATTTATTTATTTATTTTGCATGCTGAAGCTACGTATGTGCATTCATTGTCCCTTGTGGTAAATTTCTACTGAACACGTATACGGAGCATTGGTCTGGAAAGGGTTAAGTAAGTGTTATGAATTTTTATGCAATTTAAAATTTGCCTACATTAATAACATAATTTCACCTCAATCATTTGTTACACAGAAACTAGAAGTTATAGTTTGCAGTCCATTATTAAAAAATCTGGTCAAAGAAAAAATACATATTCTATATCATCATATAAACTTTATAAACTCTTCCATTAGTCACATTAGTACTGAAACACTTATATGTATATTTTCTTTTTGTGTGTTTGAAATGTGTGTGAGTTGTATATACCCAAAATTTTAGTATCATATACAGTATAGTAAAGTGATTATAGAAATAATCTCTCAATAAAGTTCTCCATTTGTAAAACTAAAAAAAAAAAAAATGCTTTCTTTTAACAGAAACACTCAACAGAAATAAAAGTACATAAAAAATGTGTTTTTTAAAAACATAAAAAGGTTATTTAGTGAAAATCTGGTTGTTTTGGGTGATACAAAAGGTCCACTCTTCTTCTGTTGCAAAGAAACTCTGTCATCCACATAAGCAGAAGGGTGGACATTTTGCACCACCCAAAACCCAAAATAATCATAACTCTCAATAAGTACTATTTTTATGTGTATTATTTTACTAAGTTTTTAATAGGCTTTCTTTTGTTAAAAGGAACATCTGCATTAAGTATTCATAACTTGTTAATTTACTAATTGCTCAAAATTTCATTTGAAATGCTTTTTTGACCAAGTATTTATACCTATCTGACCACATCATTTAAATCCTTCATTTTTGCACCCTGATAATCTGTCTGCTTTATTCGACACTTCCAAGAGGTTTTAATCTTTGTCATCTTTTTTCTAATTATGAAATTGAACCAAACTTGTATTTGAACCATTGTATTGACAGTTTTATAGAATATTTATTTATGATTATCAAAATACTAAGCAAGATGAAATTTTTATTGTCGAATCTAAACAATAAAATAATACTTTTAGTACAAAAGTTATATATAAAGTTTTTATTTGTGTATTGTCACTTTATTGTTTTATCATGATGCCAGTCAAAAAATCTTTGAGAATTGTTTGTAGATGTTATTTATACAGTAGAATCTTGTTTATGTGCTATTCCCCTGTTTATATGCATATTTGATCAAATGCTTTTTATCAGTGTAATTGTAAAAGATCATAAATACCTTTAGTTAGATTAGAAAGGGCAATCAGTGAACAGAAGTTCTTTTTCATAATTTTGTTGATTTGAAAATTCAGACACTCAGCAATCTTCAGCAATTTTAAAAATATACCTTTTACAGATCTATAACTCTATATTTTTATTCTATTTTTTACTTATTCATTTTTTGAAGATCAAAAATACTTTTTTTTCAATTTAAAGTGTCAAATGCCTGTTACCTTAGTAAGTGGTCCGCAAACTTTATAAAACAAGGGCCACTCACTGAAATGACTGCCCTGCCATCGAGGGCCACACACCTAATTTGTATCAAAAATGAAGCAGCTTCAGTATAAACTTATGTCAGCAATTTTTCATTGCACGAGTGTTTGTTTTGAAACCAGATTTTTTGTAATAAAAGCAAAATAGTAAAATAAAAATATGTTTATTACAAAACTGTCTAACGACCTAAAAAGTTGGGGGGTAGGGAAGATATCCTCTCCACGAAGCACCAACTCAGTATATTTTAAAAAACAATTAAAATAAATTAAAATTTCTTAACTAGGGGAATAATGAACATAGGCTAGTTCAAAAGTAATATGAATTAACGAAAATGAAAAAAAAATTTGGTGGGGGAGTCATAAACATTTCTTGTCTCCTTATAAATGCATTTCAATTTACAAATGAAATCTTTTGTAGTCTAAACGTGATTATCCTTGTGTGTGGTAAAAGGGGCACATGTCCCTATTCTTTTCTCTTTATCTGCCAGTGCATTCACGAAACATTCATATCTTTTTTATAATTAAAGCAGATTGTTTCTCACCACTTACTAGCGCATATAAACAAGCCCACCTGTTTTGGCACCATTCAGAATTTTCTCTTCTTTCCTGATGAAATGGGAAAGAAAAAATAAGTAACAGAAATTTTTAATAAAGGTTCAAAAAAAGAAACGATAGCTGATCCATCAAATTGCAACATTAAAAGCTTGAAGAGGTTGGGATAGGAGTAAACACCTCATGAGTCACAGTTTGTGCTCCTCTACCTTAGTAAGTCTGACTGTTAATATTATTTGCATTCCTTATTGTTTGACTCTAGTAATAATAATAATAGTTGTTGTTATCAACAACAGTATTTATAATTAGAAATTTTATTTATTTTATGTGCCCGTTCGGTCTGCTTCTGGTCTATAAAATGAAAGAGTGCCTTGTATTTTACTCTAGTAAATGTATATGTTACATAATTTAAAACACAAATGTTTTTCTAACTTATAAAAAGTATTGATTAAAAATGTTAAGACTTTCAGAACCTTGAACCTAGTCAATTTTTTGTGTTATAACTTTCAATTTTGTTATGCACATAAACAAAGCTGTACTGTATATTATGAAATGAATTGCGAGATAAACAGTTTTGTAAATAAAATAAAGAAAGTGATGCTGTGACATAATTTAGGTGAGCTTTTTAAATTTTGATATAAGGTAATGTAGATATGCTTCTGTAGGCTACAGAAACTCAGGCTGTAATGTTTTGCCATGCTTCGGCTATGTGTTATTTCAAATTTGAGACTGAACTGTTTAAAATGTGATTGTCTAATATTTATTTTACTACTTTTGTGACTGTTAATAATGTATTGTTGACTATGCAAATTTCTCTATGTTTAAACCTTTCTTTGAAATTTTTATTTCTAATATTTATTGTATATATTTTTTAATATAACTTTTTCAAATTTTAAAATTCAGTTTTGATTTTTAATGAGGTATTAATTCAAATCTATTTTATTTTAAATGTTCTTTGATTGAATTTTCTGTCACAATAAAATATAAACTTAGCTCATGTGTAAATGAATCCAACCTTCTTTTCATTAAATTTTTTGTCTTGACCAAACATGTATTTTCTAAATGCATGAATTGTTTTGATTTTGGTGTTGTTAAAAAAGTTGATTCTGCAATTTTATTTATAGCTTTCACATCTGTATTAATATGAAGATTTATGTCAATGAATTAATAGACTTTTATCCCTTTAAGCCCTGACCTACACAATTGTGTGAGTGATCTGTATCCTCTCAAAAAGTACTTGAGTTTAAGTCATATTCCCTAGGTTGATTTCATATATAAAACCTTATTCTTCATAAGAAGTGAATCGCATATAAAATAATAATTTCTCATATTTCCTTCAAGTTGTTTGTTATTCAAAAAACTTGAGTTATTTACAAAACTGAAATAAGAAATTTATATTACACTCAAATACTTTCTGTGTGAGTGTAGCCAAAAAAAAAAAAAATGTCCAGGTCTTAAAGGGTTGAGTATAGATTAAAGGGCTGTAGAAAGTTTTCTTGGGGTGGGGAAACAAACCTCAAATTGCAGCAATTTCAGTTCTTATTTTGCTTAGTGATGCTGTTTTTTTTACATCATAAAGCTCTAAAAATCTGGAGAGGGAGCAAGTGCCCTACTATGTTCTCCCCTATAAGCCCCCCATGCTTTTAACTTAAATAAAGTTGTAGTTCTTTTATAACTGTCACAGTGCATTACATCTATTTAATATCATCTAGACTTATCCTCTCTTCATTTAAATGAAAACAGGAGCTTGAGATTTTATCAATAGTAATTTTATTTAACTGTTATTTGATTACAATCAAAACATCAAACTTTCACAAAATAAAACAATCCTATAAGAAAAGCTCATGAAGTCCACTACTCTTCCCACCAGCTTTCTTGCACATAGTTGTCTATGGAAAAATTCCATAATACATGAGGAAATCCATATTTTGACTTCAGTGAAAAATATTAACCCTTTGCTTAACTTAATTTGGGATCTGTCTGCATTTACATGTATATGCATCACCTACTCATACATGAGCAACCTTTAAGGCTGTCCTTTTAGGAAATCACGCAACTTTTGAACTTTTTAAAAAAATCTATTGCATTAGAGACTCAAACAAATTTAGACAGTCTTTTTACAAGTTGTACCATGAACTATTACAGAAATGAATCTATAGGAGTTACGAAACACTCGGGGAAAAAATGCTAAAGATACGGAATTTTGCAATGTTTCCCTAAACAGGTATGCTTTGAACCATTTTTAAAGGCAGTTTTTTTGCTTATAATTTTTTTTCTAAAAGTTGCATGGATATATATGTTGACTACTAATAATAGTTTATAGTGCAATTAGTGAAGAAGCATCGTTACTTTTTTTGAGTGTTTGACACTATTGGTTTGTTTTTAAAGCTGTTCAAAAGTCCTGTGATGCCTACCACTTTTCAAAAAGAAAACCCTTAATGGTATTAAACAATAGCAAGGCTACCAAGACATGAAATACTCTTGGGGCTGTATCTATATCATAAAATAATAAGACTCCAGGTCTTGCTCCTGTATATATTTTGATTATGATTTAAGTTCCATTTTTTAAATCAATTTATTGTTATTTCCATTTCTAAATTATTTCCCAAAAATGCCTAGTGTAATGCAATGACTATTCAAAGATAACTACCTTGAATGCTTCCATAATGAGTTATAAGTGTGTGGCTGCACTAACTTTAGAACGAAATAATTCACAAAGAAATGTCATCCTCTGGTTAAAAAAATATTTTTTCTGTCCAGGTAGTACTGCTAAACTGGTATGTTTGAAACCGTAATACCGATTATCAATGCTTCTGTATAGAAATTCCATATGGTGTCATCTTTCTTCGAATTAAATTTATAGCCTGCATGATTAACATGCATTAGTTTAAAGGTTTTAAAAAATTAAATACATTTAAATATAATTTAAGTACAATTTCTGTTAATGAAGAATCCTGTGTTTAAAAAATAAAAATAAGTTATTCCATTCTTAGATTGTGTGCTTCCAGATATCTAGCAGTATAATTACTCTATGGCAGAATAATCTTAACATTTAATGTACATCAATAAAGATTTTTTTTTTTTTGAATATAAAGAGAGAGAGACTTCTGACTAGCCTATCCGAAAACACCAACAATTGAGATTAGTAAAATATAAGTTTGATTTAAGATATCTTGATAGATGACAAATTGCAGAATTAAATCTAAAAGCATTGCTCGTGGTTATTTTTTATTAAAAAAATGTTTTTAAATTGACTGGGAGAATGATAATCAAAAATAATTTTGACACAGTAAAAATCAAAACTGTGGTTTTAATTCTTAATATTGTTAAATAGTGGCATGTTGCATTTTAAAAAATCATATTGTGGTTTTTCAGTCATTATTGGAATGCATTTAGTGTTCAGATTATATATATACAGGGTGTCATAAAACCACTGACCTAGGATTTTATTCCTTAAATATTGATCCTAGACATATTCAATAAATAACAAAGTTATGTAAGATATAAAATCTTATGGTATTGATTTAAATTTTTCAGAGGCTAAATCTAAATAAATACAAAATTTAAATTTCTATGTGGGTTCTAAAAAAAAAATTCCTATTTAGTAAAATGTGCATAATACATTAATTAGTAGGTGATGTGCAAAATTGTAGCCTTTTATCATAAACAGTGTCAGAGGTATGAAAATAAATATATGTTGACTTAAACCATTGTTAATGGCTCTGGAAGAGGAAAAAACCATATCTGAAGATTGTATTTCTGGGATTGTGCACAATTTTGTAAGGAAACAATGATTGCATATAGACATAACACTTTTACTATTTTTGGTATTGCATAGCTCCATGATAACTTTGTTTAAACATATCTCTGAGCTTTTTTATGGTGAATGGTAGAAATAAATTTTGTACATCACCTAATTATTGTACTGGCACATTTTACTAATCGGGAACCTTTCCTGTGGGGAGCGTATAAAAATCAGACATGCTACTTTTCTCCATTTCCACAGATTTAAGCTTTTTTTTTACATCATTCCTGAGATTGATGTAAATCTTTTATTTTCTTCTCTGTGGAGGATTGAATTGTTGGATATTTAAATTGATTGGTATTATTTCTACAAACTTTATGGCATTTTCTCAGCCATACCTTTATTATCATTTAAAAATTGTTGCAATCAATTGTTGGAAAAATTGATCATTCCAACCACTCAATTTTATTGTTTTTCCATCCTTCTTGAGAAATATTTTTTCTTTAGCAACCTTTTATTAAAACTTCCAAAGATATAGCAATTAAAATTAACTTTTATTTTCACAAATTTGTTCTGCTAGTTAGTTTTTTTTTTTTTTTTTTTTTTTTTTCCACAAACTACTCGGTCTTCAATCAGGGAAGGGAAATAAAATGTAAAACAATAATAAAATAAAAGTTGCTGTCAATGATGTGTGGTATGCGCAACGAGTACTTGCTGAGAGCTTTGTTTTCAGATTTAAAATAACTTACCAACATTGACATACATATATATGCAAATTTTACAAATTCTTCTTAATATACTTCAGCATGCTAAGTTAAGCTTTTTTTTTTACAAAATAGCTGTTGCACATCTGAAAAATATAAATTTTGTATTTATTTAGATTAAATCACCTCAATATATTAATTGAGACCATAAATTTCTGTACCTCTTTTAATGTAACTTTGTAATTTATTGTACATTTCTATGATCAGTACTTAAAAATAAAATTCTGGGCCATTGTTTTTAGGGCCTGCTGTATAATGTTTAGTTTTCTCACCAAACAACAAGTTTACTTTTATACAACTAGTTGCCCTTATGATTTTGAATATAATTAGATGTCTACTGATAATTTATTGTTTGTATTATAATGTAATTTTTGTACATTTGTTTGTAACATATTTGTATAATATTGTGTAAAAATATTTGTGTGTATAGAGTTTATTTATAAGAATTTCATGTGGTATTTTTGTTTTTGTGGAAACTTCATTCAGCTGAAATAAGATATTTATGATTAATGTCACAGCACGATTAAAAAATTGGAAGAATTTTAATTTCTAAAGAATAAATGCTAATTATCTAATGGAGTGGAGTAATTTTTTTTACAGGGGACAAAAATTAGACATAATCATTTGTGCTGTTCCTGTATTAAAAATAAATAAATATCTTCTAAAATAATACTTAATGGTCAATGATTAGTGATTATTTATCTTTATTTATTAATAAATATATTTATCCGATTAAAAGTGCAATATTTAAAGTTTATCTGATAACAAAATCTATTCTATACTGATTAGCCAAACAAAAATCTTATTGCCACATAATGGGATTATATGCAATGGGATCCCATTGCACGTAATCCCGTACATGTAATTCATGTGCATAATTGCATTACACATTATCCCATATCAATAAAGGATCCATTTTATCAATGAAAAATTTCCTCATTGGCCAGTTATATCTAACATTATAATATAAAGTTCTAGGAAATGCTACATAATACATATCTATACCCGCTACAGGATGTCCCAAAAATGTGGTAACACGCTTTAATTCTTTATCTATTAAAGATAACTGGACAATGTAAATTGAAAAAGTGTTCAAAATAAGGTAGGAAAAACACTATGTTACAAAAGAGTTCCTTTTGTTAATTTTTAAAAAGTTACACTTTTTAAATTTTTATGCAACCCCTGTAAAATATGCCTCATTCACTAATGAGGTGATGGACAAAATTTCCGTCTTTCATCATAAAACATCTCAGAGATATCTATAAACTAAAATGATTGAGGAATATATGAATTTTGATGCAAACGTTTATTGCTAGAGTGGGAAAAATATTTTCTTTCATAATTTCTGCATGACCCCTGAAATGCAAACATCCAATGAGATTTTTTCTCTTCAAGAGTCATTGAAAAATGGTTTTAAGTCAGCATATATTTATCTTCATACCTCTCTGACATTTCTTAGGATATACTTTTCAAATCACCTTTTGTACATCGTGCCATAAGTGAAGGGGGCACATTTTGTTAACTTGGAACTTTTTGATACAGGGGACAAATTTTAAAATGTAACTTTTCAAAATTCAACAAGAAGATTTTTTTCTTATTGTAGTCTTTTTTCCCACGTTATTTTTTTCAATTTACACTGCCCCCTTATCTCTAATGATAACGAGCTGCAGTCTCCGCTTTCTGGAGATTTCCCCCAATTTTACTTACAATTAGCTTAAATAGTCCAATATTAATGCAATAAAACTGTCTAAAATTGTGGGGAATCTCCGGAAAGCCGGACTGCGCTCTGGAAGATTAAGCATGTACCACCTTTTTGGACTCCCTATACAGTCTTTTTTTCTATGTGCATTTTCGAACTTTTCTAAAAATTTTCTAGAAGGGTTTTCTAGAAACTTCGCTTTTTATAACTATTGTAACTTATTCCCCTTAGTGCATCTTGTATTTTTTTTATAAGTCGTCATTCCTCATCGTAAATGTACCTTATTACGAAAATATAATGGCTCCCTCCCTCAACAAAAATAAATTAAATGTTTGAAAGAAAGCGAACAATAAACTTTAACGTTAGACACAGAAAAAAGCAGCCCTGTCTTGCAGAGCAGCTGCAAATCACTATCTTGCAATATCTACTAAGACAACAACAAACAAAAAAATTCTGAAGTGACTCCACTCGACTTTCCGAACACTTAACGCTTAAGATCATTACCAAGCATTTAAATAAATTTTAATCGATGAATAATTCAAACTGAAGCTCAATCGAATGCGCCGTTAGAACGCTAGCGCACTTTCAATAATTTCTCCCCATAGGCCATAACGTAAAAGAAATCTTTGTCGTAGCCCTGTAGAAAAACTATAAGTCCTATACACATCAAAATCAATACCGGTCTTACGAGGGTGGTTTATAATATGTATACCCAATTTGAGCTCAATCGAAAGTACCGTTTAAATGCTAGTGCACTTTCAAGAATTTCCACCCATAGGCCATAACGTAAAAGAAATCCTTGTCGTAGCCCTGTAATAAAACTATATTACACACATTAACACCCACATTATTTCAGCGTTTTTTTTTTTTTTTTTTCTTTTGCTAGTCGCAGAAAAAATGGTTAAATGGTCTCAACGCTGAAAAAGTGCAGCTGTTGCTATCGATCCATTTAACTACCAACAACATGGCGGTTGATTGAAGAGCCCATCTGGCGCCACAGAGCTAAAGAAGTTTTCTGACACAGGCTGGCTGTGCGGCCGTGCATCCTGCTGTGTCGGAAAACTTCTTTATCTATGACGCCAGATGAGCGATTCGATCGACTGCAATGGCTGCACTTTTTTCAGGTTTGGGCCGTCTATCCAGTTCGTCTTCAATATTGATGTAAAAATGCTTGCTCTTCAAAGGATTATACCTATTCGATCCGTTGTACATGTACATAATAGCGCGCTTCCGTAAGCATTTTCCGCAGGTTCGGTGCCCCAGGGCTGGTTCTGCCATGCGTGCATGGTGTGTAGTGTCCGAAGCGGGTGAGCCGATTGGCACCAAACTTGGCGCATTGAATGTACCCGAGATGCACTCAAGGAAGTTTTTTTTAAAGTTTAATTCAAAAAATGTCCACTATTCGGCACTTTCAAGGTGAAATCAGCACGAAAAATGTCCCAAATTAGTTAAACATTTATTCAATACTTTTTGCGCATTTATTAAGTTTATTTTACATTTCGAATTAGTCATTTTCATTGTTAAATTTGCTGATTTTTCGTGCAAAGGCCTACCTAGTTGACATTTTTTTGAACAAAAATATTTTTTTCGAAATTCCTTAGGTGCATCTCGTATGCATTCTTTTGCGGTAAAACTCTGCTCAGTTCTCGGGCTCGTCGCTGAAAAATCTAGTGTATATGGAAGTTTTAATAATGAGTCCAGTTGGCAGGAGGTAACTGAAATTTCATTAGTTCTATAAGTTCGATGAATAATCATCTGTGCACAGTTCACAGAAATAAACAAGCAATAAAATGATTTTTGTTAGTCGGTTTATTACGTATGCGCTTTCAGATGCTGCATTTCGAATACAGTAATGTCCTTCCACAGTCTAAAAATTCAGTGGAATTCTCGAGCAGCACTCCTGATTGCTCCTCATCACCCAGCCAAAAAAAAAATCTGATGTGGACAACACATGACTTCCTTGCACGTCTATTAAATCAAAAATATTTTCGGCGCACTTCATCTAAACTTATTTTGTTTGAAATAGATAAAATATCAGTAATGGCAAGGCTTAGAGATTTCTAGCCAAATATTTCGATATCGCCAAGCTGAGTTCAGTTTGAAAGATTTCCTTCTGACTCTTTATTTGGCGATATTTCACCAAAAGCCGACAAGCTTGAGATAGTTTGCGAGATTTTGGGGATAGAAGTAGTCATTGACCACAGAATGAATTTCAATGAATTGAATGCATCCATACACCTTAATGTATTTAAAGTCATTTGGCTGACCCTGTAAATAAATTCCCAGTCGATTGCAGTCAAAAAAGATATTGAAAACAGTTAGATATTACAATAGTTCTAAATATAAAAGTTCAAAATTCTACGGGTTAAAATATTAATGCAAATGGCGATATTTTGGGCATGGACCAAATGACTGACTATCGCCAAATTTGGCGATATTTTGGCGAAACTCGCAAAGGTCGACGACAGACGGCAAGATTTTGGCCATGGACCAAACAATGACTGTCTACAGTTGTATTATATTGAAGATGTCCATACACATTAAAGTATTGAAATTCTTTTCGGTGGTCCTGTAAATAAACTCTCCAGTAGATTGGAACCAAAAATCGAGATGCACAACTAGATGTTACAACAATCTTATATATGAAATTGCAACATTGTACGACTAACAGTTTTTGAGGGTTAAACACATACACACGTACACCAAAAGTCGCCAAGCTTGGCGACTTTTGACGTAGTTCTTGAGGGAGGCCCGTGGCCAGACCATTACCTAACTTATATGGTAGGACGGCATTGTGCTTGAAATGGATGAATGCCCCTAAAATTGCCATTGACCGTAATGTATTGGAAATCTTTTGAGTGTTCCTGTAGCAGAACTGTAAATGATAAAGACACTTCTTTCCATGGAGAAATTTATTTTGTAACTCTTAACAGCATATATCACTTCTGAGTCATTTGAAATAGCCCAATATCTCTAAAATATGCTTTAATGAATTTCGGCTCATAGAGCGTAATGTATTTCGAATCTTTTGGGCCGTCCTGTACATAAACTATCCATTCGATTGAGACCAAAAGAGGAGGTGCACAACTAGATGTTAGAACAATACTAAATATAAAGTTTCAACATTCTACGACCAATAGTTTTTGAGATGTGCGAGTTACATACACTACAGGGTGCGAATTGACGGGGGGGGGGGGGATGCCGAGGATCGTCCCCGGCTGAAGAATGTAATATCCCTGGCTAGAGAAATATTAATGGATCCCTGCCAGGGATACTATTTATCCCCTGTTGAAGAAATGTTAAACTAGGGAGTGAAGATTTGGGATTGAAGTCAAGAAGTCAAAATGAAGGTTGTATGTTATCGTTTGTTACTATACTCTAAGGCGACGGCCTTAAAATTTCGTCTCTTCTAAGCTAAAAACCCTCAAGGGTGGCTTCCAATACAGGTACATTGTATGTAGCTTGTGTATCTGTGATTCCATAGATCAGACAATCTGTGACTTTTGTCCCACACGTGTCGGCGACTGCATTTGTCAAGAAATATCATGTGAGAGGAGCATTTGCATTTTCTCTCCTTTTCCTTTGCAAGTGTCCCCCCCTGGAGAAAATGTTCAGTCCGCACCCTGCATACATACATACATAAATACATACGTACTTGCACACGTACAGACGGCATGGAAAAACTGGCCAAAATAGACTCGCCACTGGTCAAAATGATTTGCAGACGCGTTTATAGGATCGTGCATGCTAGTTTACGATAAGATGCTTCGAAAAAATTCTTAAAAAGTAAATTTAGAGGTAGTCAAAATCGGTTTTTTCCTCGAAATTTTTCGGAATCCCATTACTTCCTTATACTCCGTACAAGGAAGTCAAAAAAGAAAATAAATAAACGAAAATACGGCTATTGGGTAGAAAATGTAAATCATTAAATTATCAGCAGTTTTAAGATCTGGGTCCGAGAGCAGTCGGCAGTAGGTATGAACGCGAGACGATACCCACGGATACGAGACGATTCCTCCAGATGCGGGATGATACTTTTAGTAGGGGAGCCCATGGTGTTTTTGGGGATTTACTCGAGCGCGGCCGTTGAACATAGGGGGGTACCTTGCATCATGTTGAGTACCTCCACCATATATAAGTCCTCTATGTAGGGACGTGCGTCTAAGGCAGCTCATCAGATTAGTAAAAAAAAAAAAATTGATCGTCAGAAATACCGAGAGCGTCAGATTAAGATAAGGTGGGTTAATTACTAGCTAAAAAGTGTACATTCAGAAAATCTGACGATTTGAATGTAACGTAAGAGAGTGGGAGGGTTGCAAACAAAAACGTTGTCGTGACATTCTCGAGCGCGGTTTAATTTTTGTTATTTTGAAGGAAATGATGTAAGAATCACGAAAAAAATATAATCTGCCGATTTCCACGAGCCGAAGTAATAAAAATACGAGCCAAAGCAATAAAGATCGTCAATGAAGATTAGAGCGTCCAAAGATAGCTCGATCACAGATAACGAGCACGCTCTTCGAGTTAGTGTAGATGACAAGGAGTTCTACATCTCTGGTCCTTATTAAACAAGAACAGCAAATTTTCAGAAAGAATTAAGAAATATCAAATTCAAAGATGCTTTTGTCAAGTTTTTAATTCATCATTGAGCTGATCAGGAGATGGCTACTATTATTAGTAACGAAACAATTCACCTTAATCATGATATGTGTTATGTATATTCAGTTACAGATAATAAAGTTACCTGAACAATCGACCATGAAGAAGCAGATACAAAAATTGTATTTTTGGCAAGTCAAATAAAAGAAGATTCCACAGTTAAGAAATAAAAGAAGATTCCACAGAACTTCAGACACAGATATTGTTGTCATCCTGTTGGTCAATATGGGACATCACCAAGCATCGGTTAAAATATGGATGAATCTTGGAGTTCACAATGCACGCCGTTATATTGACGTATCTGCTCTTTATGCTAAGCTCGGCCCAATAATTTCGCTAGCGCTACAAGCTCTTCACGCGCTAACAGGATGCGATTACAATCCGGCACTTTACAGACGAGGCAAATTTTTATCGGTTCAAATGTTTTTCAGAAGACATTTGCAAATGTAGGGTCAGAGGATCATAATATAGAAGATTCTTTTGACATTTTACAATATTTTATCTGCCACTTGTATGGTTTGAAAAAATTAGCTGATGTCAACCTTGCAAGAACAGAAATCTTTTATAAGACCTAGAAAGTGTCAGATACGTCCGTAAATACGATGCTTGTTGCTTGCCTCCTTGCCAATCTGAGCTACAGCTGCACTTATGACATGTCACCAACAGATTACGGGCATAGGCGTAGAGTTATATAGGCCCGTGGGGCTCGAGCCCCCCCAATAAATTGTGAATAGGGGCTGAGCCCACCCAATAATTTATCACTCAATACAGAAAACTAATTTATACTAACATAAAAAAAGTATTCACGCCATTTACAAACGTTTAAAAATAAACTTTACTTTTAAAAATTTTCTTCTTTTGATTTCAATCATGATTTAGTATTCATTGTGACGCCACGTAACACACAATGTTACTATAAGCTGCCCTCGCCAGGCTCTGGTTAATTAAAATCAGATTATGCAATGTAAAGTATGAAAAGTATGAAATGAAGAAAAGTTCATATGTGTCTAAAATGCACTATCTCATCGAAAATATTTTTTTTTCCTCCATTGGATTTTTTACTTTGCTTCTATTTTTAACTTTTAACATGGTAGGAAGATACCAACATGGATACTTACTTTACATTGGTGTAGAATTCTATGGACCCATAGAGCTCGAGCGCTTCCAATAATTTACACTTATATATAGTAAGTCAAAGCTACCAACTACTACGAAATATAATTAACCACTTTTTGTAAGCAGTATATTTTTAAATTATTTTTTTCAAAATAGTAACCAGTTCGCGCGCGCAGCACAAAAATTTTGCTATATTTTAAGCCGAAAAATCATGTAGAAAAAATGGTTAAATATATTCCGTAGTAGTTGGCAGCTATGAGTAAGTTATATATACGTGAATCAGTGGCGTAGCCAGAAATTTTTCAGGGGGGGGGTTACGACTTCTGCAACTCACATATATGTATACGGATGTATGATAAGGGAGTGAGGAATTTACATTTTGTATGGCAAAAAATTCCTCATGGGGGTGGTTATGACCCCCCTAACCCCCTCCCTTGGCTACGCCACTGACGTGAATATATGTGGTTGTGGGGCCCGCCCCCCCCCAATAATTTTGAAAACTCTACGCTTATGATTACGGGTGGACAAATGTCGATGGAAAATTTCAAATGACTTGGTTTGTTGGCAATCAGTTACCTGATGCATACGAAGATGTCGTCATAACACCAGTTATTGACGAAACTTCAGATTTAGGTATATTTCTTTTTAATATTTTGATAACATGTTATTCATGAAATCAATAAAATTGTGTTAACGGTTATAACGATTTCCTGTTACAGATACGAAAACTGCAGACAATATTAGAGATCCAATTGAATTATTAGATTTGGAGTATGATAATTCTTCGGATGATGACGAAGATTGAAAATAATTTTTTCAACAGATGTATTTTATTTTTATATTATTTTCTAAATAAATTAAAGTGTAAATATTTAAATAATTTTCGTGCTTTTATTCGTCACATTTTCATTTTATGGACATTGAAAAAAAAAATTCATAATTTTTTTCTTGCCGTCAGATTAATGATACCCCTCAAAATAATCGTCAGATTTTAGGCTACCATGAGTGGAACATCAAGCTAAACCTTCTGTATCAAAATCTGACACGCTCGAGTATTTCAATATGGCGGGTTTTTTTTTTTCCATTTTCAAAAATTCGCTAAGAGCTTGCGTCACTTCCGAAACGTCAGTCTTTTGAATGGGAGCATTTTTAGGGTTCACTTAACATCCCCTCTGAATATCTGACGCGCTCGAAAAAAATACATTTTTTTTCTATTTTCTACTCTTCCGTATGGCCACCCACACCACGCAAGTCGGCAGATGAATATACCTTTGGTATCAAAGACACGCTAGGGCATCTAAACTGATGCGCTCGAGTATCTCCATGTAACTGTTTTTTTTTTTTTTTTTACATCTTTGAAGGTCTGTATACGTTTCCCCCACCACTGAAAGGAAACATTATACAACTTTTTATTCTTCTTATTATCTAAACTACAAAATCTAATAGGTCCTAACGACGTTCGAGTAACTCCCCAATTAGCATCATGGGCTCCCCTACTATTTAGGATGTGAGACTAGACCGCGAGACGATACCTGAGCAATTTCTGCTCTAGAATGGTCTCGCATCCATCCCTAGTCGGCAATTAACGACTGGCTAGCTGATTTGACTCGTATGTGAGCTTCAGTAGTACAATTGAAATTTGGGATTGAATAGCATGCTATGTGTTGGCGGAATTTATTTAGTTTATGGTAATATAAGGCCCAAAGATACACTAAAAAGTAGTACTTGGATAAAAGCGCTCTATACCCAGGGTTGTGTTCTCGAAGGGGGAGGGTCCCCCTACTCTCTAGTTTGAGCTTCCGTCCAACCACTTTTTATATTCAACGGGGACGATAAAAGCCCTTTTTAACGGATCGAAATTTTCATTCTGTAATTCTGTGTCAGAAAAAGAAGTTTTTTGGACCATTTTAATAGAATTTGAGAACTTACACTAAGTTGACCAGATTTTTGAACATAGAATTGAGGACATGTCCCCGATTTTGAAAAAAAACATGGGGCATTTATAATTAGTGAAAGAATTAACAGTGATCAATTAAAAACAATGCAATAATGAAAAATTGTCTCCGATTCCTGATTTACATTTTGGGGATAATTTGAAAACGTCCTGAAATTGGGGACTGTCCATGGGCGCCGGCAGCAGAGGGCAAGAGGGGCAATGCCCCCCCCTGGATTTTTGTATGCAGAGTTTCCCCTTGCTTTTTTGCTCTTTCCAACATTGTAACCATAGGTTGAAGCAGTCTTTGCCGTCCCCTGGATTAATCTTTGCCCCCCCCCCGGGGAAATATTCTGCCGGCGCCCATGGGTCTGTCCCCGGAAAATGGGGACGTTTGGTCACCTTAACTTACACAGCACAAACTTGTTCAGAATACGTCCATATGGACAACTAGACAAGGTGTGGACAGGACATATTGACATGACCATAGCTTGTCTCTATTTTTTAAATAAAAAGTCCATAGCTTCTAGCGATGGAGCAATGCGTCTTCCATAATATCTTATGGGCAAGTTCTTAACATCCACATGAACCAGTTCATGATAGGTTTTCCCGTTTTTGTCAATATAGAAACACTAGCTGAAGTACCCGCCATTGACGAATTAGTAATGAATGCAAATTTCGAAAAAGCAAGAACTTTCGTCAGCTTTGTAGGAGTACACAGAATGAATGTAGTATGTTGCCATACTACATCCATTCTGCTGAGAGTTTTTAGTAAAGTAAAGAAAGCGAAGTTAGCGTTTTTATGTATTGTTAAAATATTACAGGTTAGAGAGTCACTAAGTAATATCATTTCATTCGCTTTAGTCGTAATTATGTGATGCGCGAACGAATATTGACGCATATTGAAATAATTTTCGCACAATCTCAAATTCTAATCAATATTTTTTAAAAATTGGAAGCCTAGAGTTTATGCTGAGTGACAACCTATCATGTCACCAAATTTGTTTCATTCCCTGCAGGCTTTATTTCGTGATGCCGGAACAAAATTTCAGCATTTTAAAACGATTTTCAAAATGTAACGAATCTCAAAATGTAATCAAAATATTTTATAAATTCAACGCCTATAAATTAAGATTAGAAACTACCTATCATATCACCAAATTTCGTATCATTCGTATTAGTCATTATTACGTGATGCTTGAAGAAATATAAACGTATTTTGAAAGAATTTTCACAAAATCTCAAAATCTAATAAAAATGCTTTAAAAATTGGACACCTATAGTTTATGTTGAGCAACCATCTATCATGTGACCAAATTTCATATCATTCGCTTTAGTCGTTATTACGTAATGCGTGAACAAATATTCACTCAGTTTTAAACGATTTTCGCAAAATCTCGAAATCTAATAGATTTTTTTTAATTAGATGCTTATAGTTTATGGTGAATGACCACCTATCATTTCACCAAATATCATTTTTTCACCTTTGCAGTTATTACGTGATGTGCGAACACAAATTTACGCAGTTTGAAACGATTTTCGCAAAATCTCAAAATATAATCAAGATTTTTAAAAAATTCGATGCTAATGTTTCAAGTTGAATTACCACCTATCATGATACCAAATTTCATTTCAATCGCTTCAGTCGTTTTTACTTGATGGTCGAACACTAATTTACGCAGTTTGAAACGATTTTCGCAAAATTTCAAAATATAATCAAGATTTTTTAAAAATTTGACGCCTATGTTGTTGAGGGACCACCAATCATGATACCAGATTTCATTTCAATTCCTTCAGTCGCTTATACGTGATGCTCGAACACAAATTTACTCAGTTTGAAAGGATTTTTGCAAAATCTCAAAATCCAATCAAGATTTTGTTTTAAACTCGGCGCCTATGTTTTAAGTTGAGTGACCACCTATCATGACAGCAAATTTCATATCATTCGCTTAAGTCGTTTTTACGTGATGCTTGAACAAAAAAAGTGTCACGGACAGAATGACAGAACGGCTGACAGACAAACTTTTTTTTGAGGGTCGCGCCGGATTCCCAGGTGCTTAAAATCACTAAATTTTTGAGTTCCAAGAAATGTACAGACAAAAGTCTAATTTTATTTATATAGATAATTGCGATTTTTAAATGTCAGTTTCACGTCACGTTAGAGGCATAGGCTGCATTCGTAAACGACAAACTCGTTGCACGAGTTTTCGTAAGAAAACTGGAATGCGTGTGTTTAGTGCTGTCAGTGGTTATCAGTTTCCTTTGACTTTACGAACAACTTCAGTTTATGTAGTTTCGTCGCCTAGGAGACGTGTTTGTTTACAATTCGCAAATGCGTTAATTCTGCTGAGAGTTTTTAGTACATACTCATTATAAAATCAACAGGATTTTTAAAAGAAAGAGTGGCCATCATTGAAGTGCACAAATCAAAATTTAGAAATTTCAACTTAAACTTCATTTTTTCAAAAGTATTTAGCAAGAGAAGTACAAATTTCGCTAATAACTGATTAAATGAACTTCAATCTCAACACTCAGGCCTCTCAATTGGTCCTCTTTTTTTAAAATTCCTACCTCTATAAATAATAGAGTAAAATGTTCTGCTTCTTCAACAGTTGTTAAATGTTCTTTTAGATGTTAAGGTTTCGTCTATCAAACAATTAAAATACGAGGCTATATAAATAAAACTTTGATGAAGGTAGAAATTTTAAAAAAAAGAGGATCAATTGAGAGGCCTGAACACTAGAACATACATTTTGAAATTTACTAAAATGAAATTACAAGAAAATGATTATCTTTGAAAAATTATGTACCTTCGTAGCATTTTCTAACGTACGCATGAATTTCCTGCTCGAAAAAATAATATTTGCAGCTTTAGAAAACGTAAAATACTTTTCACAACAACATACTTTTCCATAACAACGGACGCCATTTGAAAACAACAACAACGTGCAGCAAGTGTATCTTCTAAACAACTGACGAAACCTTAGCAGAGATCAGTTTATTTCGTTTAAAACTAATCGCACTCAGTTTTGTATACGAAAGCTCTAGTTAAAAAACTGTTTGCACTCAGTTTCCTTTACGAACGCCTTAGATGGAAACTCATTGCACGAGTGTAACTCGTTTGGCGTTTACGAATGCAGCCATATTATGAATTTTCCTACTTATGTCCATGTTAAACATATAATTGGGGTGTTTATATATGTCCATTTCATGTCATGTTACAGAGCCACCCGGATGGCGTAGTGGCTTAAGAACCATTCTATCACGCCTTGGGTCCAGGTTCGAATACCGGCTCGGGCATGGATGTTGGCTTGTCCGCTCCTTCATAAGGGGCCAGTGCTCCCATAACGAAATGGCCAGTAGTTCGGGCATTAGGGTTGGAGAATGCTTGATGAGCAAGTGCCCGTCCTTTGGGGAAAAAAATATGTCATGTTACAGACAGATTATGATTTTTTTCCAAAGATATCATAAGAATGACATAGATATGAACATGTTTCGGACAAGTCTATCATGAAATGCACAAGTGTGTGATGCTAGGAAACGGCCTTATTCACCAGACAATTAAACGCGGATTAATCCAAACACACGAGTAATGGTTAAAGTGATGAGTGAGATATCTTACTGAGACTTTAACATGGGTGTTTAGATTAATCCATGTGAAATGTGTTTGGAGAATAAGGCCGTGAATGTTCTGGGTAAGTTAGTTTTTCTTTTTGTACAGAAATTAGAGAATCCATCCTGTACGATAGTTTAGGTGATTTTTGTGGCTTCAATTGGGGATGCAGGGTCTGACAGGGTTAAGTTAATTATTTATTGTTTATGAGCGTCCTACCACATTTTTCGGAGGACTACTTCACTGCTGTACTCGTTATACTTATTCTATGTCTACATGCGCTCTCTCGACAAAGTATTCGATCGTAAGTCAAATTTCATCTGTCAGTTTTGTACTTAAAATACTGATCTTTGTTAATGCTGTCAGTGGTTATCAGTTTCCTTTGACTTTACGAACAACTTCAGTTTATTTAGTTTCGTCGCCTAGGAGACGTGTTTGTTTACAATTCGCGAATGCGTTAATTCTGCTGAGGAGAGTTTTTAGTACGTACTCAATATAAAATCAACAGGATTTTTAAAAGAAAGAGTGGCCATAATTGAAGTGCACAAGCACAGATCAAAATTTAGAAATTTCAACTTCATTTTTTCAAAAGTATTTAGCAGAGAAATGTTCAAATTTCGCTAATAACGATTTAAATAAACTTCAATCTCAACACTAAAACATGCATTTTTGAATTTACTAAAATGAAAAAGACAAGAAAGTGATTACCTTTGAAAAATTATGTACCTTCGTAGCATTTTCTAACGTACGTATGAATTTCCTCCTCGAAAAAATAATATTTGCAGCTTTAGGAAACGTAAAATACTTTTCACAACAACATACTTTCCCATAACAACGGACGCCATTTGAAAACAACAACAAAGTGCAGCAAGTGTATCTTCTAAAGAACTCAGGAAACTTGATTCGTTTTCCGTTTACTTCGTTTGAAACTAATCCCACTCAATTTTGTATACGAACGCTGTAGTTTTTAAACTGAATGCACTCAATTTTCTTTCCGAATAGCTTAGATAGAAACTCGTTGCATGAGTGCAACTCGATTGGCGTTTACGAATGCGGCCACTGACTCTCTAACAGTTCCAGGCTACCACTTCAAAATAAAACTTTTACCGCTTTTATTCCAAAAAAGATTTAAAATTTAAGCACAAAACGCCCAATGATAACTCCGCCTTTTGTACGATCCGTTTGAATTTTTTCATAATTAAGTATAAAAATATAGAAACCAATCTGCGCTATTCTAAACATCGGAAAATCCACCCGTTCCCTAACTTTTAAGCGATTTTTTTGCTATTTTCAGTTCTATTTTCTTTCCGAGAGTAAAAAAAGTTAATCATTTGCGTGACAAAATGTGCTGTCGCAATCGATAGGACGTCAAATTACACGCAACAAAAACACGGTTTTCAGGCTTTAAAGGGAAAGTTGCGATTTCAATTCGTTTTAAACCGTTTTTCCAGATAACTTAGCTTAATTTATTTTTCATTAAAATGATCGTCTGCTGAAGCATTGTTATGAGAGGGTCTGTTTACCTGAAACGAAATCGTTCGAACGGGAAAGGTTTAAGCACGTTTCCAAAAGACCATGAAATTCGATTTAGATGTATAATAAAAACTGAATATGAAGTTATTTATTTTAGACTTAATAGATTGAGAGTAGACGAATTTTCGTCCAATGGTTTTTCCAGAGCCCGCTGCAATTGCCTCCACAACGGGCTTTGACTTCTAGTTTCTACATAGGAACTCGACTTCGCGGAGCCACCTACCGGTGAATGGACTTTTAACAGATATGCATTTTTTTTCATCAACCAAAAAAGCAGTTATTGAGTGGTCGGCGTGGAAGTGCTACGTAAATATTCCCCAATCACTCAGAGCACATGATATCTCTTGCGTAATGTATTTGAGGAACCCGAATTGCTCAAGCCTGACATTGTGAACACGTCCTTTGGAAGTTCACTTGAACTCGAACAATTTGCATATGGGATGATTTGATGTGAAGAAGACAACTTCTTATTCTCAGCAGTCGTTTGTATATATATTTCAATCAATACGCGCGGGTTGATCTCTATTATTGGAGAAGCAGGAGGGAAAGCCCGTTTGATTTTTATTGACTGAGGAAGCGGGCGGATATGCTGTCCAATCTTATCGACTGTGGAAGCCCGAAGAAGTTTCTGTCCAGGACATCTATGCATTTTTACGAGGGACCAGCGCCAGCCAAGTTTATAAAATTGACGGTAAGGAGAGTTCAATGATTAGCCTAAATATTATAGTTCTGTTTTATAGTATTTAAAGTCAGTTTTAGAAAAGATGCTGCACTCTTAAGGTGTCGGCTTACAGCTTAGTTTTGGGGATGACTGGGATTTCAAAAACTTGAATGCAGAAGTTTTTTTTGAAGGGGTGGGGGAGACTTTGTTTGATATATAGCTTGATAAAATTGAGTTTTAAAAGTGCAATTGAGTTTAAAATTTTTAGTTAGAAATTTAAAAAGGTCGGTTTAAGCCTGGGCCAGTTGCTGAAACTCAAATTTTTGAAGGTGAAATTAACAAGTTTAACATTTAGCTACTCTTGTGTCTGCACACTTACATAAGCAACGTATCCTCTCTCCCCTGAAATTTTTTCAGAACATTGCTTCCTGTTCCTTTCCAAGATGTTGCATTATCAAAACTGCGGAAAACCCCCAAACGGGTTTCTCGCCTAATAGCTATTCACATGTTAAGTACTCTGAATTTTAGAATTTGAGCCGAATGGCCAAAATTCACTAAAACTTTGGTATTTCTGAATATAATTGAAAATTGTCAACAATGCCAGAGTGGTATATTTTAAAAATAAATTTAAGTTTTAGGTAACTTATTTTATTTTGCATATTTTATCACTTAAAACTACAGTTTTTCCTATGTGTGAATATTTCTGTGATCCAATTTTAGTTGTGTTAGTGTGTAAGTATGCAATGTATTATAGCTGTTATTAGGCTGAAAACTTTTAATGCATTCAATATAATTAATGCGTAAGATTCCGCAAATCGGAGCCAGTGATTACGAAGCAAAGGCACAGCAGGGCAGGTCTTAGTCCATATTGTTGGGCTGTTGCCACGTTTGTGCATTAAATTTAGTATTTAACTTAAAAAAAAGCTTGTAGGATTTTGATAAACGTGAAACAATTGCATAAATTAAAACAGTTTATTAACACTAAAGTTTAAATATATTTTGCATGTTAGTGTGAAAGAGTTCAGTGTTATGTCCGATTCTATAACCTTTTTGTGTTGTTGAATACTAAAACGTAAATTTTTTAGTGCATTTCGTATTAATTTCTTTTAAGTATTTCCTCTGGCTGTTATATTAAGTTATTGGTACTACGATGTTTGACTTCCTCTCAAGCCTATAAGACAATTATGGTTACGTGCAATCGCTGATTTTCAACGAGGCAAACGTGTATGGGCTTGGGACTAGAAATTAACTGCTGCTTTAAAAATATGCTTAGGATTTCTATTTCATAGTACAAATGTTTCGGCATTGTCTACGAAGTTATTTATCAGGCTTATGAAAACTGAAATTTATTACTTAAAAGTGACAAAATTTCATGCCTCGTCTGAGTTTGGAGTTCTTGGCCTGGCATAACCAGGACTTTATTTCGGGGGTGGGGGGCTGTGTATCAAATTGTTAACAAAATTTAAATTGTAAGCATAGCTGCCAACTCTTCCGGATTTTCCGAAAGATTTTCCACCACTAATTTTTACTGGTCAATTTACATTTAAAATAAGTCTAAGACTTTAAGGTAAAATAAAACTGTTTAAAGATTGTGGTGGAAAATCTTCAGGAAAATGCGGAAAAGTTGGCAGCTGTGTTCTAAGCTAAATATCAAATTTGAAGCCAAGCCATTATTGGGGGGGACGGGGGTCCATCCCCCTCTCCCTCTGCGCACCTGCTAAAGTCGGAACATCATAACAGGGTAGCTACCAACCAGGATTTATGGGGAATTCAGTAAAAAAACCGAAACTGAGCAGATGACTTAACTGTAATTGAAAATGATCTTTCGTACTCCTTGACATGCACTTGTATAAAAAATCTTTGCTGCCTTCTTTAATACATCTTTTTCAGTAGTTTTTAATCTCTGATGTTTGGGATATTCTTCAGATTTTAAAATATAGCTTTTTCACTCTTTCCGCATCATTTCATTTTCAACTTAAATTTGAGTTTTGTTTAACAATAGTATTTATCGTTATTACCAGGCAGCCACCTGCTCTGAATTTTGCAAAATTACTTGTGTTATCTTGCTCCACATTTCCTGCCTTAGTTCAAAATGACTTGTTTTTAATGCTTATTAACCCATTAAGCGCCAAAGCTCCCGTTACGGGAACATGTATATTTTTTCTTAAAATATTTTAACGCAATTTACGAAATATACATTTTATATAAACATTTACACTATATAACACATCCTATAGTGTAAATGTTTATATAAAATGTGTATTTCGTAAATTGCGTTTAAATATTTTAAGAAAAAAAATAGATAATAGATGTTCCCGTAACGGAAGCTTTGGCGCTTAATGGGTTAAACTTGTTTATAATATGTCGTTAAAGGTAAATTCAATTCAGTAATTTCAATGTTAATCTAAGGGTGTTAGTTTTATTAATGCTTGATTATTCGTAATAAATTAGACCCATGTTAAGGTTAAATAATTAGAAAAACTAGTTTATCTGAGCAGTTACAGGAGATTGTTGGGGTTCGGCCCTTATCCAAATAAAATGTGTAAAAATATAATGGAGATAGCGTTTTCCAGAAATTTTATTTCTTGCAAATCCAATATTTAACAATGTTGCGCATATATTTCTTTAGCGATACTGCTTCTATCAAATTTGTAAGACCAATCTTTGAAAATAATTTGCTTGTGGGTTCTTTATAAATGCTGTCCATTTTAGTAATGAGTTGCGAAAGTTTGGTCAATAACTTCGTGGAACTATTATCTGAAAGTTCAATTAAATGTTGATCCGTTAAAATAAACGGATGATTATTTTTGAGATGAGCTTAATTGTGTTAAACAAAACTTTATACGATGTACCAAAAATTGAAATCTGTCACCTGTGTTCCCCGTGTAACTTAGGATATTTTGTTCTGGAACCAGTTCCAAAATGTAGGTAAAGCAGCGACTTTGTTTTAATCGCAGTATTTTTTAGAATGACTTACTTTGGCATTGTACTGAAATGATTTAATTGAATCTTTTGTTCAGACTAATTTTTATGTTAACTTTTAAAAACGCGACAAAAGGTTTCGCGCCCACCCATCTTTCTATTGAAACAAATTTGGATCCTGCAGCTCTAAATTATAGCATCCAAACAACCTGCTAGGATTGCTAGACCTAGCAAGTTTGGCCACTCCTGGTCGGAAGGAATGCAAACGCTTTAAAGAAAATTTTCCACCAGTCTTGGTGATATCTTGATTAGTTTGAATTTTCGTAGCTCCTATAAGTAAGAAGTACCGTGAAAATTTTATGTAAAGCTACTTTCCATTGCTTGGTCTTTAGCTGCTTGATACTGTTTCAATAAGTTGCATACTAAAGCATTTTATGTTACGATTAGTTCAGCTATACGGAAATGGACAGTAATCGGTATATTTGTCTTAGAGCTGGCTTAACTAGGTTGGTTCATACTTCCAGAAATCATACTTTCAGCAGAGAACTTTTTAAGGGGTAAAAATTTTAGCAATCTGCATATGTATTACTATAGAAAGGTTCTGCTTTTAGTTCCTCGTAAATCTGAAAGTAAACTACAAAACTATCAAAGAACATATTGCATTTCTATTGAGTTTTTCTAATGTACAATGAAATTTCTATAATTAAAACTTCTAAGTGAATGGCTGACTAATAATAGTAGATAGGATTTTGAAGATTGGTAGATGACTGAGGCGTGAAAGTCCAGGACAATGGCCTACCGTGAGGCTTTCAATCTAACGGTGTGGAGTTCAGGGAGATTTTCCCCATTTGTAACGGGAATACGCGTTAGAACAACTTGATGTCTTCTGTCAGACGCTTCCCATCATTGGGCAGATTGCCCTTGTGTAGCTTTGCATTAACCAAACTCACCCCGACAGTAAAACCTGTGTATTTGCATATTTTGAAACTCAAAAAAATTGCTTTAAAATAAATTTTTTCATGGAACTCATCGCATGCGATCTGTTTTGCAGGTAATCATGGGGAAGTTTCCTGGAAATCGGCAGTATCAGACCTCGGCAAGCACCATCTGAGCTTAATTAAGATTAACAGAAGGATCTCCAGTCCTCAAAATTTCAGATCCGAACAACGATGTAAAGAAGTTGTAAAGGAATGGGAAACAGGAGTAAATTAAAGATCTTCTATTTTATAAATGGAACAGTTTTATAACTATCAGATTTGAACTGAATATTAAAATTTCTTTTGATTTAAAATCTAGAACTGCATAAAGTTTTCAAAGGTTAAAACTCCGCGGTTTTAAAAATTCTATGTTCATTGTATTCCATGTATTGTATTTTACGTACTGCTTACTGTCCCAGGAACAAATATATTGAGAAATTTGCAGCAGTTACCTGATATTTTGGGAATTAATTTGTGTCCATGCAACTTGTGTTGAAATTATTTATTAATCGAATCTACTCTATTAAAATTAGTATTTTTTTATAGTAAACGAAATTAAAACTATTATCAAATTTTAATTACTCAATTTTACTGCTAAGGAACTGTAAAATCTGAAATGAAATTCACCGGAAAGTTAACTTTTATTGAATTTTCATTTTGTCCATAGGATTGCTTGAAACCGTTTTCTAAAGTGGTAAATCGTCATACTATAAACGAGACAATTGGTGTTCGGTGTAGATGTACCAAAATCTTTAGCACTTTTTTATAAATTGAGTTTGGATTATGGATTTATATCGATAAAATACGCGTAACGATACTATTAAAATGTTATTTAAAGTTATTAAAAGAAAATTTCTTTAAAGATTAAAAGTATTTTAACTTTCATGAAGCATAAAACGATAAACACATCAAGCCTTGCTGACGTTGGACTGAGCACTTTGTACATGAACAGATATATATCGTACGGCACTGCGATTTCAGTTATGCATAGCATCGTTGACTGCAGTCAATCCTCCTTAGGCTAGTTAACTACATAATCCTCAAATTTTTTAACCCTAATGGATATTGTTGCAGAAAACTCTGCTACTTTCCTTGGTTCGTCGTTCTAAAGTCCAGTAGGTGTAGAAAGAGTCCACTTGTCAGGATGGAAAACTAACTTTATTAATTCCAGAGCGCCGTCGAACAATCAGCTGTGCAAAATTCACAAGCACAATTGGGCAGTAACGTGCTTTTAACAGTTCGCTAAGTACAGAAGCTTCACAAATGCTTTATTTCTCGCACAAAATAAAACGCATCCACAGGTAAAAATTCAGTGGAAATATACGAGGGATTTCGTAAACGGTCCCTCAAGACTCGGCAATGAATTTACACACAGCACTTAAAAACAAAGCTTCAAAAAGGCAAGCGGAAATACCGCTTCTACAGCGCAATAAAATTCGGAGTAAAGCTGCATACTCATGGGAAGCTAGATCCACACTGAACCGGGGAGTCTGTCATGCCGGTATATATGTCGCAAAAGCTACAAGGAGCTTCTAGAAGAGTGAATCTCGAAGATGAAGTGAAAATTTTGATTACGTCATAGAAGAGAAATATTGGACAATTATGCATGTTAATGCAGAAAAACTAACTTTACAAGACCCATTGGGAAAATTTCACCAAATGACCAAAATGTCGCCAAGCTTGGCGAAATATCGGCCAGTTTGGCTCCAAAAATTAGTCCCCAAAAGTGAGGTTAGCGAAGGCCTAGAAAAAATATTTCTAGATTTCTAGAAACGCCATACAAATCGGTGGGAAACGCAAACCTCCGTATCTCCGATTCTAGTTGACAGATTTTGATGCAACAAAAAGCAAAATTTAACATTTGACTCGTAGAATACGAATTTTAAACTATTTAAAACCCCCAGAACAGCGGGTTGCTCCGAAAATTCCTAACAATATTCAATCTCTTCAATCGTAATCAATATTAAAGTGTTTTAGAAGCTAAATTTCTCAAAATTAGCTATACTAAGCTTAACAAATTCTAAAATGGGTCGAATTAAAAATACCTCTTCTCTAGGAAGAAATAATTCTCTTGGGGCCCCTTGCCCTTTCATTATTGACTTAATAGTTAGGCGCGTTTGTTTTAGCAGTGTTTTGCTGTTCGCGTAGGAACATAGGTGACGATCTATGTTTCGTGCCGTAATGGCGGAGTGACGACTCTGAATATTGCGGCACCCGGGGAAATTATCTTATGAAAATGTAATAGAAGTAAAATTCGTAGTTTTATTTCTTCCTACGGGAGAGAAAAGAAGCGGGTAACGCGTAACAAAATCGTTGGAGTCTGCTTGCTGAGCGTCGGAGTCAACTCGCTTGGATGAATGGGGAAAATTCTCGCAATAATTATGGTCATCCTCGTGGCGCACCCCGGGAAGTGTCCACTGAAATGACGTAGTCAACCAGCGTCGCTGTAATGCCAAAGGATTTGCCCCGTGGCTCCGCCAAGTATAGTAGTAGCCCCAGTACATGTGGGGTCCGCCACGTCTAGCAGTAGCCCCAGTACATGTGGGGTCCGCCACGTCAGTAGTAGTCCCAGTAAATGTGGGGATGTCCGCCACGTCAGTAGTAGCCCCAGCAAATGTGGGGACCCCCGCGTGAGTAGCTCCAGCAAATGTGGGGCCCCCGCGTGTGTAGCCCCTGGACATGTTGGGTCCCCCCGCGTGTGTAGCCCCTGCAGATGTTGGGTCCCCCCCGCGTGTGTAGCCCTTGGACATGTTGGGTCCCCCCCGCGTGTGTGGCCCCTGCACATGTTGGGTTCCCCCGCGTGTGTAGTCCCCTGTTCAATTTGTGCAGGGGATACATGCGCGGGGGAGACCCCTGTAAAACGGTAAAACATGTGCAGGGGTAACATGCGCGGCGGAGACCCCTGTAAAACATGTGCAGGGGAGACATGCGCGGGGGAGACCCCGGTAAAGCAGTAAAACATGTGCAGGGGAGATATGCGCGGGGGTGACCCCTATAACACGGTAAAACGGACATTAAACACAAGAAAGACGCAAGACACACAAGACACACACGCACCACGCACACAAGACGCACACGCACCACGCACACAAGACGCACACGCACCACGCACACAAGACGCACACGCACCACGCACACAAGACACACGCACACACGCACACACAAGACGCACACACACACGCACGCACACACACAAGACGCACGCACACCACACACACACAAGACGCACGCACACGCACCACACACACAAGACGCACGCACACCACACACACACAAGACGCACGCACCACACACACACAAGACGCGCACGCACCACACACAAGACGCACGCACACACACAAGACGCACACGCACACACACAAGACGCACACACAAGACACACGCGGGGGGAGACCCCCTGTAAAACGTGCGCGGGGGTCATGGGCGGGAGGGTCTGGGGCTGAGGGGAGCTGTCCCTCGGGGCGGGCAGGGGCGGATCCAGAAATTACTCAAGGAGGGGGCGATTTTATACCTGAAACGGGGGATAGAATGCGCAAAATCATTTTATAGTTAATATAATTATACCAATTAATGTAATTATTTTATTGATAAAATCTATATGAGCTATGATTAAAAAGGATAGGGAGTAGTACCCGCAATACACCCCTTAGAAAAAGGCTACATAATTTTCATTATACTTTCATAATATATTTTAACAGATAACAGATTTTTGGACTTCGCCCAGGAGGGGACGATCGCCCCCACCGCCCTCCCCTTGGATCCGCGCCTGCCACCGGGAATTTACCCGATGGGCCGGTCACTTAAATATATATTGCATTTATATATGCTTATGTATGATGTGTACATGTGTTAAAAGAAAATGTAAGTGGGCCGCCGTTCACATGAATTTCCCGGGCCAGTGGGATAGGTTGTATTCGTTCTTGGGTGTGGGACCCTTTACTTAGCTTACAATGAACTTGAGTTTATTTACAGGGTTACATGATAGGCCATGCGAAGCCAGAGTGCCAGTGCGATAATGAAGGTTTGACTGCAGGTTCACGATATTTGTGCAGAGACGAGATGCCATGAGAAATCGCCGGGTCGTTTAAATTTAGTTCTAGTGTTAACCTGGTGTTAATTTTGAATAAATTCTGTGCGACAAAAGCACGTTACAATGTCAGGAGATTAATTTTTGACGTCAGTTTTGATGTTCTTGTTCAATTATACTTGCAGAACGCACAACACTTGCATTCATGTACAAGATTAGCAGATTTAGCCTATTGCTCTTTTGCAACTGTTGTATATTTCCCCGACTGCTGGTCAGGTGCTTAAAAAGGGGACTTCCCAGATTTGCTGGTTCGGCGGTCGGGCAACACAATTTTCGATGATTTGATAGTTTTACTCTTTGGTATGTTGAGATTCTAATAGATATATCTAAACTCTGTAAAAAGAAAAACCAGTCTGCATCATATCGGACCATGTTTAACTCGATGTTTAAATATTTATCCCGCAGAAGCAGAATCCTGAAATAAAACGGAAGTTCTTTGAATTAAGAAAAAAAGCTTTTTTTTTTTCATTCTTGAAAAATGCTCTTAAAGTTGAGTTTGAGAAAAAAGCAAAGTAAAATTGAAATATCTCCGCGGTAACTTAAGTCTTATAAAATGCTATACCTGAAGTTTTTTTTTTGCTGATTTAAACTTGTACAATAGGCTAGATTGCAAAATTGCTTATGAAAAATATGCTTATTTTTGGACACAATGCAGCAAAAGAAACTGTAGTAGTTAAAAATAAGTTATACTTAATAAAAAAAATTGTGCAAGAGTTGCAGAATAAAGAGTTTAAATGTGTAAGCAAAATGTATTGAACATAGCTTCATACCAGAGAACTTGTAATTATAGTTAGGAATTTTTAAAATGCATTCTATTAAATTGTTGTATGTGTTAGCAAATCATACGTCTTCACTCATTGTAGAATAATATTGCATTATGAATAAGTATTTATTATAAATGACAAAACTTGCCTTGTGAGTGCGGTTTACTTTAATAAGGGCAACGTTTAAAGTTTGAATACACGTTAATCTTGGAAAGTTAAAATTGTTTTAATTTCAAAAGGAAAGCTTCCGTCATATATATCAAAGCTTCATGCTGTACCTCCCCGTACCCCTAATGACTCTTATTTATAAATTTGTATGGGGGGGGGAATTTACTGTCTAGTTTTTAGGATAACAAAATTCAGTTCTGTTAAATACTGGAGGTTGTTTGAACAACTGTACTGTCAAAAATCCATACTTGACCGATAAGCGTCCAACTTTCTTCAGCACATTCTCAAATTTATTGTTGATGCCAGAAGTGATTAATAAATTTTCGACATTTATGAGGTATGAAGAACGTAATATTTTTTCTAAAAATATCAATAAGAAAGGGAATGATTTTCATAGGGAAAGTTGTTATTGCTGAGTATTTCGGGGACATCGGATTTATTAGAAATTAAACTAGGAAAATAAATTAATGCTTAAATACTGGCGTGACTGACAAATTTCGCGACGATCTAAAAATAGATGGCTGGGCCTTAACAGGTTCTCTTGGCTATTGTCTTGTATTTTAAATCTTAAAGACTTGGTTTCCTTACAAAGTTTTAAGAATTAGTTTTTAAAACGATTTCAAATGCCAAAATTTGAGTTCTTCATTTGTGCTCATTACGTACGTAACATTTGAGTGTAAAGTTTTTATAATAGAACTGCTATTCCAAGTAGTCTTTTCCGCTAATCCTGGATCAAAATGCATCATTTGAATTTTATTCCTTGCAACTGTATCTCTTCATTACTGAAACTTTGGAGTTTGCAGCAAAATTAATGACTAGATTTCGTTTTTTCAAAATTTAAACTCTGAAGAAAAAAACAACTCAGAAGCCTGGCCAGCTTTCTGAGTTGTCTTCAGAGAATTGAGACTCGTAGAATGGCCTTGATCACCCATTCTCCGAGGATCTGAGTTAATTTTTAAAAATTTCCGTAAATTGTGCGAAACTTGACTTACCTAGAAGTCTCTGAAGTGTGGTAATTAAGCCAGACTTCTACTCTGGGAATAAATCAAAATGAATGATACACTTTGATCCAGGACTTGCGGAGATTCAGGCAGGTGTTGGTATATAGTTTGATTGATAAAAAGCAGTATATTGTAACTCTGGATAAGATGTTTGGAAACTAAAATTTGCTCAAAATCTTTATTTTGGAAAAAGTAACTCGCAAATATTTGCGACTTGAAGCATATGTAATTTTGATAATTTAAAATTTTGCTTTAATGCTATGAAGGAAAATAAAAATTCAGGAGTTCTTAGAGACAAATTAGTCTAGCTGGCATTCTCTTAAGGACTAGTTTTGGTTGACAAATGCTCCCTTGGATAATCGGATTAAAATGCTTAAGCAAGATTCTTTTGATGCTCTAACTTTATTGAATTTTAAACGTAGTATACTCAAACGTTTTGAAAATAATTCTGCTTTAGCCTCAATATATGTAGTATTTTAATCTACCTTAGTAAAGCGAGACTATTTTTGGAAGGAAGTTAAATTGGTTTTGCCTAGTCTTTGTATTGCTAGCTAAATTTTGTTAGACTAGAACATATCGGCTCACGAATAGTCGAGCGGTTAAGACACTGAACACGGAGATGGCTGTAATGTGCAGGTTCAGGATTATGGCCTCTCCCAGCAAGTCTAACGGTCTGTAGTATAGGGCGATTTCCTCCAGAAATAAAGTGAATACAGCTAGTCCTCCGACAAAGGCATGCTCCTCCATAACAGCCTTAGAGCAGTTTTGTCTTAAAAGCAAAATCTTTCAAATACTTCATTTTTTTAAGTTTATATCCGTAGAACATAAATTTTGACTTCCTGAATGATTAAATCTTCTCCGAAAGTCACGTTAAGACAATGATACTACTGAAAAGTTATTTCACTTACAAATGACTGGTATGCAGCTATGTTGTCTGTTAGTAATTATCTTCTGATACATGTCAATGATTATGAATTTTGAGGATGCAAATTTAATTGAATATGAATTTGAGTATTCTAAAAAAGAAAATTTGATTTAACTTCTCATAATTTGTACATTTTATCCTTTCCAAAGGTTGTATAAAAAATAACTTCGCTTCCTTAAACGTAAAACTAAAGAATTTTTTAATCTAAAGCGTTAAGTTCTATATACTTCAGCTTGTTTCGCTCTAATCTAGATTAATGCAGTCTTACTATAATGCAATTTGTTTTATGTCGTATTGTATTGTGTTCAGTGCTTTTTATGTTATTTTGTTTGCTTGTTTCTTTTTTCAAGCAACACTAACTGGATTTTTTCTGTAGTGTGCGTTTCTTTTATAATAAATTGTTCTGAAACTTGCTAACTCTTTCAGACCCGATTAATTTATCTTTAAAATGAATATTCCCTTTCTCATCCCCTCCCATCTTGATCTGTAATGTTCACCCAATATCAGACAGGCGCGTATCCTGAGGGGGGGGGGGAGCTCTAGCTCCCAAAATCTGATCCTTTACTTAGCATACAATTTGATATACAGCAATCCCTCCTTGAAGTAAAATCCTGGCTACGCAACTACTTCCAGATTTGGCGGGGTTATCCCATTCACCTAATTTTGAAGATCTTTTTATTCTATATTAATAGACTGCTTTTCTCTGGGATTTTATTTTCAAAATAATTTTCCCTATAAAATCTGTACTGATCAATTAGGGCTGGTTCTTCTTGCCCTCGTTTAATTACAATCTTATGTTTTGCACTTTAGTTCTGTTGACCATGCGTCATTAAACCTCATTCACAACCAGCCATTGAATTCAATATTTTTCCATTACCAGATGAAGTTTTTTGTAATCGGATAAATCCAGATTGTTGAATTTTTTGAAGGCAATCAAATGTGCACAAATTAAGAAAATTGTCCTCAGTTGCGATTGCAAGGTCTGAAAGAGTTAATGAAACTGTATTTAGTAAAAGAACAAGAATTTATTTCTATACTTCACAATTTCACTTAAAGTAGATTTTGCTAATGTTGAATGGTTTTTAAATGTGCTACTGATAATTTTTTTTTTCATGTGTAGCTATTTAGCAGGACTGTATTCGAAGAGTATAGGACGTATAGTTTCTGATTTGTTTTGAAAAAATAGCTTATACCCGTTTGCATTTTAATGAATTTATATGTATTTTTTAATTAAAAAAAAACTTAAGTATCGGACGTTGCTGGTCGGTGGCTCCAAACTGAAATGTTCATTAGCGTGCTGTCACGTTTTATCTTGCGTGCTCTCGCTAGAGGTACTCCACTCGCATAAACAGTCAAAGGATTAGGATATCGTGGGAAAATTCATCTGCCGCATACCTTGAAACTTCTAACCACGATATCAACTTCGCTTACTCTATTGTAGAGCAAGGCAGATTTCGTTTCATGAACTACATATTAAAATGACTTAAGAACGCATTTACGTATTTCAAATTTAATCAAATTGTATGAAACTTAATGTTTAATTATGCTATTGGATCACAAATTGATCAACCAAAATCTTGCATATTTCTGTATTGATAAACCACCGTTCAGCAACTGATACGCAATCAAAAACTGGGCGTGGACGAAGCTAATCTGCGACTCTCCCTGGAATGGCTTTTCAGATATGTAAAAATTGTACCTGTTCTTTGCATTTTAATCGGCTACCCGTCCTCTTCCCTGTAAAATTTCCCTTGCTAAAGAGAATGCACCAATTTTTTTTAAAATTTATGTACAGCATACCTTCAATTTTTACGAATACAGCACTGCTTTTTACCATATGTCGTACTGCGTCAGTGACTAGCATCTTGCTTTTGAAGCAGTTACATCATTTGATAGTCTGTCTTCTAATCCCTAAACATTTCGCCTATAAAGAATTAACTTGACATTAAGTTATACTGAAATTTTACGATTCATTTTACTATGGCTAGACACTTGCAAAAAAATGTAGGCGAATATGCATTTCTGAAATATGCATAAGATGGCGCACAGCAAAATTAAATTAAGGCTCTTTCAAGAGTACTACTAAATGTTCTGGAAAGTAATGTACTTTCTTTTAAATTCAAGTAAATTAAGTTTTTAATTACAAATAAACTGTGCCTAAACGTACAATTCGGATTGATTATTTTAAAGCAAGAATTTTAGATCGCCCTCCTCCCAAGCAAGATGAAAAGGAAATGGTGTAGTCTACCCTCCTTGGAGGAAGATATTCGAATTATGGCTAGGTATTAGTGCTGAATTTTACGGCAGGAATTTGATTCTCTTTTTATCGATGTATATTTAAAAAGAACATTTTGGCCAATTTTGTAGAGGTGACCAATTTTGGGAAAATACTGTCTGGTCTAGCACGTAATGTTAAAATTTTTACTCGCAGAATTGAGCATTAGCTTCAATAATTTGGGCTAGCAAAATATTGGCATGCGAAAAAAATATTTATTTTCCGACCCCTTTTTAAACTAAAAATACACTTCTACTCATGAAGGAATGTAAAGTTTTAAATATTGTTATTCACACACACACACAGCAATTAAGCTTAAATGTATTTGCAGTGCCGGATTTAATTGAAGGCAACCAGGGCTTCAGCCCGGGGCATCCATCAGAGAAGTACCCCACAATGAACACTTTAATGCGAAATTTCCTATCGAATGCGTCATGACTTTTATACCCAAAGGTGTCGGGTGCAACATAAGAGCTTCTTTGCACATATTTCGCCTACTACTGGCACTCGTAAGAGTATTGTGCCTTTTCTAATTCTCAAAATAAACATTTTCTGTTAGAAAATGCTGAATGCAATATTTTCCCCCCCCTCCCGGCTCTGGGGCTCTCTCACGCCAGTTTAACACGTGTTTTAAATTTTGCTTGCCTGTCGATCTAATCAAGTTGCTAGCAATTAGTTTTTCAATTAATATATATTGTTTCAAAAATGCTCTAGGCAGCAAATGTATTCGGATAGCTGATACAAAAGGAAATTTTGGATTCTTTTAATTGCTTATTGAAATGGCTGCACAGCTGGATAAAGTTGCTTGCTTGGAATGCAAGAATTCGATGTTAAATAAGAATCTGAAAATACATTACTTAAGATTTCATGGGGGGGGGGGGAATTGTATAAATATAAACCTGTTTCAAATCCAAATTGAAGGCTGTTAATGACCTTTCAAAAAAAAAATACCTGTATTAAGCTTTTTTACACACTTTAAACTGCAGTATCGGAAGCTTTCTGTGAAAGTTGGGGATCGGCCATTGAGAAAGTGAGCAAAATGCGATTAAGATGTACAGATGGCAGTGATGGGCAAGCTGTTGGAACTGTTGATGGAAGTGAGTGTTTATATTTAATGGTCCTCCATCTGGTTATACAGGAACCAGAAAATTTTTGATAGCTGCATTAATTTCAGTGTTTGGAGTTTATTACAAACATTTGGCTAGAGTCAGTCCGAACAAAATTATGGACAAAAATCTCTCTTGTGATATAATGAATAATGCTAAGTGTTTACCTTGCTTCCTATAATTAAAATTGTTACGGTTTTTGGCCTGATAATTTAAGATTCTCATTTCTTGCTTTTTATGAAATTTAAACTAAGAATGGCACAAAGTTTTGCTGTGTGACTATTGCATTCTATCTAGGAAAATAGTTTTTTATAGCACAGTTCTACTTCAATAGATTATTGCTGTAAAATTTGACAATACATACCATAAATGTTTTTCTTAAGATCTATTTACATAGTTTTTCTTTTCAAAGTCTGCTAATCAAGACAACTGAAACAGGTTATTTTATTCTCAATAAATTATACATGTAAATTTCTATTAGTTTGATCATATGTAACTGATTAACTAACATTAGATAAATGCAAGCTTGTGATAAAATATGCTGCAGATTATTTTCAGTCTGATCGATAGAAAAAAGTTCGGCTTCTGGGGTTGCGAGCCATATCGACGTTACTTGAGAGTGCAACACCGGACAACAAGTAAACATTTTTTGTGGAAATGAAATCTACCTCCAACGACAATAGTGTGGAACGGTTAGGCTATGAGTTAACGTCGAAACCACTTCATTACACAGGTCGACGTAAAAATTGTTTAAAAATTATTTGAGGCCTCCACTCCTTTGTTGCACCAGTGCCTCCACACCTCTAAATCCGGGACTGCGCATTTGAAGTATGTTTTGAAGTCTAATGGGTTTTATAACGTGTTTTAATTAAAAGGAAAGACTATTATTTTAAGATTATTCGGAAATACTTAATTTGGATTGATTATATACTATTCGTGGAACTGTTGGTGTCATGGATCGAAAGGTTGCATACTGAAAACAATTTGAAACATTGACTTTTAAGAAAATTAAAATGTTTAGTTTCTAAACATCATAGTATTTATCTAGAGGAATAGTTTTATTCTATGCTGTTAAACTAGCCCCCTTTAACCACCCCCCCCCCAAAAAAAAAAGGCAAAGCGCGAAAACTTCACGTATTGAAACGTACGACTGGCCCGTTTTTTTAACATTTCGGTACAATGACAGTAATGTCTATTTCCCCATACTGTACTAGTTTCAGTAAAACTGTTTAAGTCAAAACCTAGGTTTCTCAAACCTTGTTATAACTAATAGGAAACAAACTCATTGTACAAATGTTAATTTCAAAAATGTCTCTAAAGTTGACCCGATTTTAATGTAAAATTTACTTTGCCACTTGATCACATTCCAAAATTACAGAGCACAGAGAAATTGTTTTAGATTAGTAAGTTTTAGAAAAAGAGAAACTTGAGCCACACTAGTTAGTTAATATAATATATCCCAACCAGTTTTCTTCACGAAGTTTTTACTGGAGCTAGATTTATTACGTATTTCCGGTGCTTAGGACATTCGACGAAAGTTTACGCATCGGTTGATGGCTGGCTTTCTTAATATTTCACTAAATTATGGGGATTTTCTCGATGGGTAACAATTTTAGTGAGGTCTAAATCTGGGAAGGGGGGGGGGGTGTTCTATCGGTATCTAAATTTCAGTTGCTCAAAAAGGATGCTGGAGCATGGCCAACTTCAGATTTTCCTTTTTGAGAGTTGTTAAAATGTAAAACAGAGTGGACTTGATCACCCATTCTGAGAGTAGATATTAGTGGTAAAGTTTAAAGATCAGAGCAAAGCAAAACTGCATTCTGTTTTGCCGCGAGGGTGGAGTATTGAGAACGACCAGCCGTCAACGTGCGGGATAGACGTATGCTGAGAAACGTGGCATAGTAGCACTAAAATGTGATGATACTCGGAATTTTAAAATTGTTGGTGTAATCAGTAGCGTCGCTAAGCATGGTGTCACCCCCTCCACCAACACTGGTCAAAGTTAATTCTGCATAAAAATAAGCAAAATCGTTTACAGCATTGGGGGTATAATACATTTTCTTTGTACACTACACAAATAATGCATCATTTCTTAGGGGGGGGGAAATCAAATTCTGGTAGTAAGAACGCTCTTTCAAACATTACTAGACTATTATGCAAATTTCCACACCATCTATGAGGTATTACACAAGGCGCGCAAAAGACTTTTTTGCATGGAGTGTTTCCCCAGGAGGCCTATGAAAATCATGAGCCTTGAAAAAGGCAGTTTATAATACCATTATCAGACTAATAAAAATTTATTTTAATTCAACTAACATTAAATTATCTTCATACTTGAAATTAATGTTTCGTGTGACCTGTCGCATTGACACCCGTTTCAATACTCACTACAAAACTGCTTTATTGAAGGTCTTGTACCTTTTTTTAGTTTTATTTGAATTGCGTTTTCAGTTGTTTCAGCGATTATAGTTCTAAAGCAAGAAATGAGAAGATAATTCTATGCCTCCAACTGACTAGGGTGGTTTGGGAGCGTGAGTTAATACTCCCCTTCTTACATTTCGCACCCCTTCACGCAAATATCTGCCAAGGTCTTTATAGTGTTGAGCAATTTTTGCTGCAACCCAGTTTTTTCAAGCTTCTCGTCTGGAACTTCTTGCCTAAAGAACTTTGAGTGGAAGCGCTAGCAATACTTTCTTTCACTTCGGAACCCTCGTACAAATAATAAAATAGCGTAATCTTTTCTGCACCCCGAGTTTAGTCAAGCACCTCATTCGCACCCCTGGTCAAAGAGCTACTGCCTCCTCCCCCTCAGCAAGTTACACCCCTGGTTAAACCTAGAACAAAATACATATGAAATGGCAAAACATAAGTTGTGAACTACCTGCTATATTCTTGTTTATGAGGAAAATGTTGAATATTTTAAACTGGGAAGAAAAGTTGAAACACTTTATTTCTACAGGTGCACAGAAAATGTCTTTGATTATATTTATTTCTAGTCTCGAAGTCTTTCATCACCAAATCGGATCCTTTTTTCCAATTGAAAATTTTAAAACCAGCATTTTTTTTTTTGTGTGTGTGTCACTCCCTCTGCTAGTGTCACCCGAAGCGGTCCGCAAGCCCGGCGTGACGTAACCGGGTGTAATCTTACTACTGCCTCTATTTGCCTACTTCTAAACTAGTTTAAAGTTTCAGTAAAACCGCTTAAATCAAAACCAAAGTCTTTCAAATCTTGGTACTAGTCAGAATCAAAGGCACTGCATTTCTAAAGTCAAATGAATTTAATCACCTTAAAAGCCTAGGTTGTGCTTTTCCGAGGGGAGGGGGGCGAACTCGGAGCTAGTTATTTTCGCCCAATTTGCTTTTTTACATGACTTATAATCCTAAGCCTTTTAAATGTACTGCGAAACTTTTGTAGTTGAACTAATATATTTTAATACAGGACCTAAATTTTCTAAAACCAGTACGAAGTTTTAGACTTGGATAAGTAAATGAAATCGAAAGAATCTGCAGTACTTTATTGCTTGAAGTTTTTACTTTTAAAATTGCAAGTGTCTAGTACATGTTACTAAGAACAAAATGAAAATTGGGTAGTGTAGGCTGTAAACTGACAATACTACTCTAGAAATCAACGAAAAATTAAATCTGCTTAGTCGACAGTGTAGGAGAAACGTTCTAAATTGTCTAAGCATTCTAATAAAACGCAGTCTAACAAAGCTGTTTTCGAGAACTGATTTTATTTCTAATTATCTCAATAGATTAATTTTAGTGTGCTCATTATGAAGCTTCATTGTATATAATCATGAATTTTTAAAGTAATCTTTTATGTTGATTGTCGCCTACCAATGGCAGAGTAAATTCCTTCACCCAAGGACTTTACCCCCTTAATCAAATAGCTGTACTGTAGCTTTGACAAAACAATTTTAATACTAACAGAAAAGCCTTATTTTACAATAGCTCTTGTTTTTTGTAGTTATAGTATTTAGTGTTTTTCATAGTGTTAGTAGTGTTATGGTGTATATTCTAAAAAAATGAGATGCTCTTCTGATAAAATATTGCATGTTTAGTACTGTTTCCTTTTAATCGGAATTTTGTTTTTGGTTATAAAGCACTAGAAATCCCTTACTTTGTCAAACATGGAGATCATGTTATTCTGGGAAAAATCTTCCATTTTTGTGATGAATTTGTCAATATTTTGTTATTGCAAGTCTTTTTGTTTTGTTATTTAGACATTGTGTGTTGTACATTTTTATTGTAAATCTTATTTTTGAGCTTTAAAATAAAGTATTGAGTTTAATGAGTTTTGCTGTTTTCATTTAATTATAATTTGCTGTTTATTAATTTAATTGCCCAATTTCTGCACGTAGTTAATGTTGGAAGTTGGAGTATACTTAGTTAAGAAAATGGACTTGGGTTATTTAAAACTATTCTTCGGCTGGGTAAAAGGTCAGTTTATTTAATGCTGTTCAAATTTATATCTCAAAACGTAACCGAATAAGTTTTAAAATACCATAATTTAGAACTTAAAGAAATTGGTTAAAATTTTTTCAACATGATCCTATAATACAAGGGACTGAAATTTTGATGCTAATGGTAGCAGTTACCAAATTTTAAGAACAACAAAGCAATCCCAACATTCATCAATGCACTTTTATAGGAGAGTTTCCAAAAGTTTAAAAGCCTCAAGTCCATTTCTTGGGAATCTGCAAAATATTCTCTTACAGCCTTATCAATCTGATCTTCAGAGTGGAAACGACGACCACATACAATTTTTCTTTCAGATTAAAAAACAGCCAAAAATCGCACAGCAAGATCAGGGAAATAGGGTGGGTGTTTTATCTTTTAAAGTGTATTTTTGTCAAGGAATTCCACTGTCTTGCCGTATGAGGAGATACATTGTCATGATGAAGCATGAATTTCCTTACCTTAACTTCTAAAATTTCTGGAAGATGGAGGTGTACCAGTTAGCTGTAACTTTCTGTCCGACGAGCCAGCTTTGTTTTCTACTTCTGAAGAAAACGGCATTATATTACTTTTCATTGCTCGTTGTCTTTCTACCATTGTTTGTTTGGGCTTATCTCCAAAGACCCATACTTTACTTTCTTGACTTATTTGAAACTTTTAAAAAATAAGTGTACTTTTAATCTCCTGTATCATTTGGAAAGTGTAGAGATTCTCATGATTAACATTTTACGTATGGCCGACATATCTTTCTGTGACAATAGCGGACATTCTCGTGTGCTCTTCATCCAGGAGAGAACTTATGTCTTAAGAGATTCTGTGAACCATCTGAATACAAATTGTACATGAAGCCTTTTTTCCCCACATGCTAATACTAGAAGTTGAAGCTACTATTTTATTGATTCAACACCACTTTAAAATCTCGGAAAATCACAGCGCAATAATGTTCTCGCGTAAATTATATTTTCTCTTTCAAAACGTATTCAAAGACAGATAAATTGAAATTGTTGCCACACATTATCGTCTGCGACGATAAGAGTTCAAAATTACATTTTTACTATTTTTCTTTCTCCTATCATCTGCCACAGTCTCCAAAATTCAGAGTAACCCTCGTATTATCATTTAATGGTTAAGAATACCAAAGTTTCAGTTTAGTTAGTGGACACTTGAAACTAAATCCCTTTTTAAGCTATAACCAGTTGAAGCTAATTTTAGAAAGTTCTGCATTTAGATTAAAATACTGTACGCAGCTTTGCGGTAGTAGTTTCCCAGGTAGATATTCTTCAAATAAATGGAATGTTTCATTCAAGTCTCTTCCCGAAAGGTATCGTACAGCTAAGAGAACTTCAAATATTTCAACGATTACAAAGTTTTTTGAGTATCGTTATTGCAGATTTAAAACTGAATTTATGACTTGCGAGACTTGTCAACTAAATGTTTTAGAACACTTCCGAAGCATTTTTGTATTGCAACGTATTGATACAATGCAGTAAGTAAATCAGTTTTAGTCAGTCATTTATAATTACGTTATTCAACATTTAAAACCATGGAATTTTAATGTTGCCAAAAAAAAGTTGAAAAATCATACCAGAAAACTTAACGGATTATTAATCTATAGCACAGTTTAAGTCATATAGATAACTTTGATTTCCGCGCTTTCATTTGCTTAAAATATTTTTATTAATAACTATGTATGAATGTTCCACTAGGAATATAAGAATTCTAGTATGGGAGACCCTTGACCTTAAACGTCTTTGAGGAAGGAAAAGAACACCCCGCTCCCTAATAGTAAAACATAAAATAAACTTCTGTTTATGCACGATGAAATGACTAAATAAGTTTCGATGACTGGAATTTACAAAATTGGGATTTGAAGCTAAAAAAAACTTAATAGCAAAACTAGAATTTTTTAACTGTTAAATGTATAGATTTTTGTCAAGCGAGAGGCAATGTAATTACAGTACTGGTGATCAGAAGTCTCGTTGAATGATCGTGGAAACTTGTAAGCAGGGCTGGATTCGGAAAAGTTTACGGGGAAAGAGGCTATGAATATATGGGAAGCATTTATCAGGGAAAGGATTCTTTTTTATTAATTTTTAATCAACACAAGTTTATCCTGTTGGTTGTCTTTATTGAAGATGCAGCAGATAATTCTCTTCTGTGACCAGTGCTGCTTCCCAGGATGGATCTTTGAATGTTCTGCGGCGCCCCCATCATTGAGTTCACGCAGTCTTTAACTGTATTCAAACACCCTTACTGAGGGAGGGGGAGGGGACGCTGGTAATGGTCATAGTGTACTCCACAACAACGTTTAAATAAGGGATTAAACTTGGGGTAAATTGTGGGCTAAGGCACTTTAACGGGAGGTTTACAACTTAAAATGTACTTGCTTACTGGAGTGAGCTCACCACTCTGACTGGACATTGCTTTGTACCTCATTGTACCCTAAGCATCTGTCAAACTTGACGTGATGATTAACTGAATAAAACGTTACAATCAATAATTAGTACGAATTTGTCTTCATACTCGCCATACTAGAAGCGTATGTGGCGGAAGGGAAAAGTAGATATGTCTCCCTGTCATAAAACTGTATCGATGGAATATTCAATACTGCAGGCTTTTTCTTTAGGTAAACTCGTAAAACGGTTAAGAGAACTGAACATAGGCGATACCAATGTAATGACTTTGTCATCGTTCAAAAATATTTTGTATGAAGGAACATTTAAGTGTCCAGGGTCAATTTGCATGAACTATGAATAAACAATATGCACGAATCAAATGTAATGACTGTTGCATGCCAAGAATTAAGAGTTAAATCTCTTGAATAGCAAAATTCTTAAGGAGGAAATCTACGAAAATTAAAACTTGCGCATTTGATGAAACTAATTTTCCTTTGACGGAATGGTATTTCAAAGATGATGGTAGACAGCGACATTTCATACACATCTTCATTTACCTGTAATAAGATAATTAAAAATTCTAAACTTAATGCGTCTTAATTGAACAGTGCGAAAGCTTGCGCTTGTCAAATTTTGACCAAACCCCTTCCTTCAAAAAATAGGAAGATGTTAATTGATTTACATATATATACTTCGAACATAACACTAACCATGGCTCACCATCCATACCTAGTTTTACAAATATAAAACTTTTTGTTTAATTATAAAGTGTGAGTATAAGCTAGTAAATGTACTCGGTTCGAGATAAATTAGTGTTTAGTCTGCCTTAATTTTTAAATTGTCGGTTACGGTATATTTAAAGCAGAATAGAATAAATTTAAACATGGGGTACATACTTTTAAATTATTAGTCAGACTTCCCAATTTGGCATGTTTATATTTAACAGAGTTCTCGATCTAAAAGAGTTGAGTTAAACGTAGTTTTTTTAACGGATGAACACTCGAGAGTACAGTTCGTTCTACATATTTGGGGAGGGGGGGGGGAGGCGAGAAATAAATCATTGCCCTTTTAGGATCTTGAATATACAAATTTTCTCCAAGGCTGCAGTTCGAAGAAACTAAACCTGCTTCATGGTACTGTTACAAAACGGAGTTAAAAAAAAAACTACCTTTTTATGAAACTTTAAGAAAAAAAATCTTAGTTTTCTGTGTTTTCTGTGTTAAGAATGACACAATCTATAAAATTCTCAATTTTTAAGATTTTTTTTCAACTTGGAAAGTTTTGTAACTGATGTCGGCTTAAATTTTATTTGAGTATAGTCAGCTTGTAAAAAAAAAAATCTAAAAATTTTACATATCTCGACATTTGTATTTATGCACCAAAATCGCTGGATTTTTTCTTTCTCGAACAGCTTTGACTTATCAGCGCCCGGGCATTTTCAAACTTGTGAAGATGATTGAGATCATAAATTTAAAACATCAGTGATATGAAGAATCCCCTCCCCATAGACTATGAATAAAAAGCGGAAGATTCACATTTAAAAAAAGCTGAGTGGATGCAATCAAATTTACAGGTGACAGGACGTGTTTAAAAACTGCATTGAATACTGGATATCCATTAGTTTTGCCAATCCTTAAGGAGATTTTCAGTAGCTATATGCACAGGGCCCGATTAAGGTACTTCGGGGCCCTAGGCACAGCATTATTTTGCCCCCCCCCCTTTTATGAAATTTTTAGTATGTACAAAATTTATGCAAATTGAAGAATTATTATGAATTCAAATCCAAATTCTTAAGGGACTGTATATACTTTAAATTTTTTTCTGTAATTAAAATACTTTTTGTAATTACATGTAAGCAATAAAGTGCCTTATTTCCAACAATATGATGGAATATTTCAAGTTATACATCCTGATTTGGCAGCATTTTCATTGTTAAATAACATAACAAACGTACGCATAATCAAAAGTAAGAATTGTGAGATCATTTTTATCGCGCCTTAAGACACCATAGTTGCCGTAGACCCTAAACTTATTTTGTTAGCAATTTTTTTTTCTAAATTTGTAAAAAATATCTTGCTGTTTGGTTTTGGGGGCCCCATAAAAAATCTGGGGCCCTAGGCACGGGCCTACTGTGCCTAGGCCATAATCAGGCCCTGTATATGCACAAATGAAATCATAGTTTCACAGCAAGGCATCTGTTAAAAAGTTGCTTAGAATGTATCTTAAATTTACGAAGTTGTCACTTAACATGTTAACACACTCAGCTCTTCTTGTCACCTGCTAATATCTCCAAATATTTTATGGAAATGAAAGTTTAACACGCTCAAAGTTAAAATGGTGGAAAACCGCAAGTAATGCTTTACGCATTTCAGCGACAGACGGCGAAAATGGTAAAATTTGAGCTTATGCGTTAAACAGTCGTCCTTTTGGTCTATTCTCCCCGAATCGGTTGTAAAACTTAACAATCGATTAGTCAGAAGTCCAACTAGGCCTTCCAAACAACTATTTTGCAAGAGCGATTCTCCGCTGCAGTGGTTAACTCCAGTTGTTCACAAAACACTCTGCATTTGAGGCTAGAGCTTTCGACCATTGGCAGGAAACAGTCCGAAAATTTCGCAGGCAGAAGTTGTTGCGGTAACTGCTTAGCAAGTGGGTATATGCAGTGGTTCAGTTAACCTCTGTTTGAACTTTTTGTAACAACTGCCTCAACGACTCACTGGCGGGAATCTAAAATCTTCGGGTGTGACGTTAGCGGTGGTTATCTAGCAACCGACTACGACTCGCTCTAACAACAAGGGCAGAATAGATCCCCCGGTTTGCAATGACTATTTCAAAGCGGAGAATCGTTAGTGAAGTTTTCCTAGTCGCATATACTAAAGTGGTTTTTTGTAACAATAATACCAACCACATCAACAATCTGCTTATAACTTGTTTCTCTCGCTGCAAAATATTTTAGAGAAAAAGAAACATGAAGCATGCCCTCATTTCAGAAACAAGCACTACTTGAGCTGTTTGCCTGGTAGACAAAAGGTACCCCCCCCTCTCTGGAAGTGAAAAAAATGGAGGGGTTACACATACTCAATACCCTTTGCCAAGCCAGCTTAACAGTAATTTGTAATGGCGAGAATTATTTTGTAAAATACATATTAAATATTGTCAGTTTTCTCCCTAAGGCGGAACTACTACAAAGACAATAATAACCGGAAAAGGGCTTTGTAACACTGAAGTGGCTACGTTGTGTTTTGTGAACGTGCCTAATTTCTGATTTCGGCGTCTTCTTCGCTTCCAAGAAAATGCGATATTACAGCAATTGAGTAATTAATCAGTTATTAAATGATTAGTTACTCAATCGCTACTATGATTAGTAAATTAAATAAACGTTTTTTTGCTCTCAAATTTTGTAAAAATAAATTTACAAAGTTAAAATAAAATGACTGTCAGGAATGGAACTCGAACCTTCAGTTAACCCTTTAAAGCGTAGTGATCCCGCTCTGGGAACACCAAACTCTGACGTTTTGGCTGTTGCCAGTCACGAAGAATAGATTTGATTTCTATAAAAATAGTTGCGGGTGACATAGCTCCACGAGAATTCTTTACTTTTTTAGCACGCCATTTCCCGTAAAAAAAATGGTCACGATTCTTTTTAACAGCACTGACATCTGCTGAAAAATGGAAGAATGAGAAAACAGCTGGATCGCTTGCCCAAGGCTGAAAAAAGGGCAGCCGTTGCCATCGCTCGACTTAACTACCAGCAAGATGGCGGACGATCGTTAACGATCGTCCGCCTTCAGCCTTGGGAAAGGGTTGCGCCTCAAAGAGTTAAATACCTGACTGCTTGGGCTATCCTGACGTACATGCGAGATTTGTTACAGATCATTTTATTATTCTTAGAAACACAGTTTCTCAGAGATAGAAAGAAAATCTCTTTGAGTGTAGATTTTATCAATTCTGTTGAAACAGGCCAATATTTCTTAGTATTTGTATCCGGGAAATAGAATATATATAGATTTCCTGCAAATGTGGTTGAGAGGTTTGTATGAGATTCATAAAAATCCTTATTTTAAAGTCATCATGAACCTCTTCGCTCACTACTGTAAAAGTGGTGCAAGTTGCCTTCCCTACTGTAAAAACTCCTAAAAAAAAAAAGATAAAGTACACCAAACTCAAGATGACTCTAATTTACGTAACAATGTTGGTTTATGGAGCCGTTTTCTTGAAAAACTTCAAAACTTCAATAACTACGAAGTAATCGTCATATTTCTTAACTAGATTTCACAAACAAACCTCCAAATATTGCATAATTTTGAAAATTAAAAAAGTTAAATATATATACAGGATGTCCCAAAAAGGTGGTAACGGGCTTTAATTCTCTATCTATTAGAGATAAGTTGGCAGTGTCAATTGGGGAAAAAAAAAAAAAAAATGTTCAAATTAAGATCGGAAATACGATTTCGTTCAGAAAAATTTCCTCTCGTTGATTTTCAAACAGTTACTTTTTAAATTTGTATACAACCTCCGTACAAAAAAAATTCCCAATTAGTAAAATGTGCCTCATACTCATGAGGTGACATACAAAATTTGAGAAATATTCCTTAAAAGTGTACGAGACATGAAGATAAAATAACGCTGGCTTAAACCCCTTATCCACGGCTCTCGAAAGGAAAATAGCTCGTCGAATGTTCGCATTTTAGGGGTCGTACAGAAATTACGGAAGAAAATCTTCAAAATCTTCTTTGTCTTTCCACTCTAACAAAGAAACGTTTACATCCAAAATCTTGTATAGTCCCCGATCATCTTTCCTTAGATATCTCTGCGACGTTGTATGATGAAAGGTTCAAATTTGGTACCTCACCTCATTAGTGGGGCACATTTTACATAACTCTTTCATGGGGGCCCATTTTACTAATTAGGAATGTTTTTGTTCCGGTGTTGTATAAAAATTTAAAAAGTATAACTTTTTTTTTTTAAATGAACGAAAGAAATTTTTTCTTAGCGAAGTCTTATTTCTGGCTTTATTTTGAACATTTTTTAAGTTTACACTGCCCACTTTATCTCATACATAGAATTAAAGTTGGCTACCACCTTTTTGGGGCAACCTGTATATATATTTCTAAAGTATCAGTTTTAAATGAATACATTTCGCGAAATTATTTGTTCAGCATTGCCGAACATTTGACTTCATTTTATGAAATTACAAACTACTTGTTCGTCGTACTGTAAACCAGCTGTACAAGTGTCACTATGAGAAGGTGCACACTGCATTGGATCGACTGAAAAGACCATCACTACTGTCTTTTCTCGCTAACATAAAGAGACGTCGAGAAATGCTAGCAACATTTGACGAAGAAAATTAAAATGTGTGCACCTAAATTGGACCAAGAGTTTCGATTCGATTCTAATGTTTTGATATTAGCAGAGTGAATTGCTGGAAGTCTCGCACCGAAAGTTCTTAAAATGTTAGAGAAAGATACCTCAGTGGTGTCTTTATTATTACTGACACCCATCCTGATTCATATTTATTGAACTTTGAAATCTAAGTCCATTTAAAGACACAGATTAGCGAAAAACGGTTAGTCAATGTAGCGACACTCATTTAACTCTTTATCATCAAAATTAAACATTTCCAAGAATATCAACTTGAAAGTGTTTCTCTTCCCCTGTTTTAGTTAGACAACGGATGGTCAATATGATTAATGCAATATGAAAGAAAATTGGGTGTGTGTGTGGGGGGGGGGACTAGCTATGCGTTTAAAGTGTTTCATAAAAAAATTAAATAAGTCTTTTTCAAGAGTAAAGCGCAGGCGACGCTGAAGAAGTCAAGCAATCCTTTGAATGACAGCAAATCTAACCCTTCCATCATAAAGCCAACTTATCTGAAAATTCACGGATGCTCATACTTTCTTGACGTCAATGTGTCTTTAAATTTGCTTCCACAGTGGGAGGCAATTCAGAAAACTGATAACAAAATAAGGGGATACAGTTGGATATTGCAGTTACATATCAATCATCTTTCTCGAAAATTTAATGACAGTACTCAATAGCTAAAGGATCCAAGAATTCGTTACGTTGAGTGAGGACTGAGAGGCGTCGTTTGTGGTGGAGGGGGAAGTGCCGCCATTTTGAGATCGTTTCGTTACGTCATGTGTTTAGTATAAATATTGACTTGGAGAAGCTAGAACTTTCGTTTGTGTTTCCGTCGTCAGCTCTAGTCAAGATCTATTGATATGTATATACAGGGTTGTCCAAATTAAACTTCCCCAACTCAGAGGCCTGTGCAGGAAGTTGTATGGGTCATGTGATGAAATTTTGAAAACAGACACTTCAGATCACGCGCTCGTGATTTATTTTAAAAAATTATTAGTACAAGAAGTTGCCGATAGGTGGCGCTGCAACACTAGTAATTTGCATATTGCGACAACGAGATTTGCAGAAATAAAGCTTCTACGCAACGTATCCAAACGACGAGCCCTACAAAAGTGGAAGACAGGCGCTGCACAGGCAGTTGTTTCCAGCTCGCTGATGCACAATGGCGACTTTGAAAGACAAAGCTCTGTTACTGAAACTTTTCTACCAGAATGACGAGAACTCCTGTGCTGCGATAAGAGCATTCCGTTGGCTGAAGAACTTACGCCGAGGACCAATGACACCTCGCGCTTTACCAGACATGATGAAGAAGTTCGAAAGAACCGGACAGCTAGGAATTTTACCAGGTAGAGGACGACATGTTGTGGATTCTGCATGCGTAAAAGACGTTGCTTTGGCACTCATCGACGCCACTAGCCAATCGTCACATGGTGTCGTCAGTGTGCCAACTGTTTCTCGTGCTGTTGATATGCTCTATTAGACCACGGCACACACATCTGTAGAACGTCTTGTTGATCTGCAGCGCCACCAATTGGCAACTTCTTGTACTACTATTTTTTTTTTTTTTTTTTTTTTTTAATAAATCACGAGCGCGTGATCTGAAGTGTCTGTTTTCAAAATTTCATCACATTATGACCCATACAACATCCTGCACAGGCCTCTGAGTTGGAGAAGTTTAATTTGGATAACCCTGTACATGTTGGATAACCCTGTACATATAGTGTTAAAGTAGAAAATTAGATATTAGTACTCGTAAGTATTCAAGTAAAACACACGGCCGTGTCCACGACACAGTCACAACCCGCTTTTTTTCTCTGTTTTGAAGTGATTATAAAGTGAGAGGAAAGCAATCCGTTTAAAACAATCTTACTTTAACAGAACAAACATTCGCGAAGTCAGCTGATTCAATGAAAGCACTTGGTAGTAAGTTTTCATAGAAATAGTCACAATGAATCAGTAAAATAAAATAAAAAATACTGTACTTCCAAGTAACCTCAGTAGATCACGGGTTTAATAAAATGTTCTCGTGACCATTTTTAGCTAATTTTGCATGATTTTCAGATGTTGTACTATATCCAAAATTATCCTCCGTTGTTAAGAATTAATTTAATATTTCAAATTCATGTCGAGGAGCTGATGCAACAAAGGACGATTAAACCACGCCAAATGCATGAACTGCAAGTTACTTGCTTATAACATTTTTCTGTCCAGGGCACTTCTCAAATTTTGCACCCCAATCTGGCTGAATTATTGTGCGCCTAAACTGTTTTTTTTTTTTGGGGGGGGGGGCTATTTTTGCCTGTACGCCCAGGACACGGGCTCCAAGTTGTTGTGCAACAATCAGGGCCTGGCGAATTGTAAGAAATTTTTCAACACAATCTTATCTGCTGAGCTTTCAATACTGGTCAACGACTGGTTAACCCGTTGGTTCCCTTCGTTGCACAGACGTGACGGAAGAGATTCCCTTTCTGTGCCATCTTTACAATGACGGGAGCTAACAGGTTAAAGAAAATACGCTAAAAATTTCACTTTAATTCTAGTCATTTCAGTATTGACCTCAGAAACGTTCATTTACTGCTAGATGTTGAAGTTATAAATGTTTTTGACCAAGATGGTTTGATGCTTGGTTGAATGCAGATGGTTTGCTAAACTTTCTTTCTTGATTTGAGAAAAAAAATGTATTTAAAGTTTTCTAAAATATATTTTTAGCCCATTGAAAATATGGATTAATGTATCTAAATAAATTTACTAAAGTTGTACTTGTATTGTTTGTATGAATTGAATTAAATTGTTTGTATGATTTTTTTTTTTTTTTTTTTTTTTTAAGAGAACTCTTTCCTATCGAAAAATAGCCGATGGTTATAGCACAAGACTGTTTGGAATATCTTGTAATAAAATTTGATTATTAGCATACCGCTTAGTATTGTTTGGTACGCAACGTATAAAAGACTATATTTTTGATTTTCAGAATCCACTTTCCCTCCAAAACAAGTAGACGTTATATCGTAAGAATTAATGCTACTAAACACGTAGAAAGAAATTCTCAGAAATAAATTCTAAAGAGCAAATATATATATAAAGCTAAAAAGCATTCTTTTGCTCTCAATATGCTTAAAAAGTGAAACAAAACTTTGTCTTTTCAATATCGGGAAAAACTGTTATTTTCAATGTAAATATTTTGCATGGGTTGTTTCCTTTAACCATTCTGATGGGTTCTTAATTGCGCATCGCCAGTCGTTAAACTCTTTCGTACGGAACCGTGCTTAGGTGGTTGGCAAACTGGGCAACCGCCCAGGGTTGCTAAGAAACTGCTAAATTCGTGGATATCAAGTATTCCAATAAATTTCCTGACCTAGAACTGAAAACTGCACATCATTAAACAGAGCCAGCATGAAAAAATACAGAATTTGTAATTTAGTGTACGGCTTTCTTTTTCAAACTGACAGCATGGTGAGTAGCTAGAATGCAGCTTTTACATTATGGAAACGTATTGCATTAAAATCTTAATTAATAAATCAAATTTACTTAACTAGATTCAGTAGCAGCAGCGGGTCTTTAATTGAGGTTGGGTTCAAGATCCACACTTTAGTATGTAGACAACTTTGAAAGATTTGCCTGATTATGTTCCACCCAGATTCGCTAAAACCCTAAGCATGTCCCTGCTTCCGTAGAAATAATGTTTCATAAAATGTAGACATGATGGAAATTAAAAGTTGAAATAACACAAAAATAAAAAAGAACTGAAATATGGAGATATATAAATACAATATAGCTCTATTCATTTATTTTTTGTTCGTTTCATACATTGAAGTACTGCAATTCCTTTTTTTTTTTTTTTTTTTTTTTTTTTTTTTTTTTACACGTAGGGCATGATTTAACGAGGAATTTGTATACTAAAAAATCTGATGTGGACCACACATGACTTCGTTGCACGTCTATTAAATCAAAAATATTTTCGGCGCACTTCATCTAAACTTATTTTGTTTGAAAGAGATAAAATATCAGTAATAGTAAGGTTTACGAGATTTCTAGCGAAATATTTCGATATCGCCAAGCTGAGTTCAATTTGAAAGATTTCCTTCTGACACATTATTTGGCGATATTTCACCAAAAGCCGACAAGCTTGAGATAGTTAGCGAGATTTTGGGGATAGTCGAAGTAGTAATTGACCACAGACTTTCAATGAATTGAATGCATCCATACACCTTAATGTATTTAAAGTCCTTTGGGTGATCCTGTAAATAAATTACCCAGTCAATTACAGTCAAAAAAGATATTGAAAACAGTTAGATATTACAATAGTTCTAAATACAAATGTTCAAAATTCTACGGGTTAAAGTTTTAGAGTTATATAAAATACGAAATAAATTTTGGCGCCAAATTTGGCGATATTTCGGCAAAACTCGTCAAGGTCGACGACAGACGGCGAGATTTTGGACGTGGACCAAACAATGACTGTCTACAGTTGTATTATATTGAAGATGTCCATGCACATTAAAGTATTGAAATTCTTTTCGGTGGTCTTGTAAATAAACTCTCCAGTAGATTGGAACCAAATATCGAGATGCACAACTAGATGTTACAACAATCTTATGTATGAAATTTCAACATTCTACGCCTAATAGTTTTTTAAATATGCGAGTTTACTGAATTTCGGCCCATAGACCGTAATGTATTTCGAATCTTTTGGGCGTTCCTGTAGATAAACTATCTAGTCGAATGGAACCGAAAGGGGTGGAGCACAACTAGATGTTACAACAATCCTAAATATAAAGTTTCAACATTCTACGCCTAATAGTTTTTGAGATATGCGAGTTTCATACATACATACGTACGTACAGACGGCATGGAAAAAGTGGCCAAAATAGACTCGCCGCTGGTCAAACTGAGTTGCAGACGCGTTTATATGATCGTGCATGCTAGCTTACGATGAGATGCATCGAAAAAATTCTTAAAAGTAAATTTAGAGGTAGTCAAAATCGGTTTTTTCGTCAAAATTTGGCCCCCGAAATTTTTCGGGATCACATTACTTCCTTATACTCCATACAAGGAAGTAAAAAACCATCAATCACGCACGTTGATTGCATAATTCTAATGCTGTTGCGCTATAGCAGTGCAGAAAAGCAAACATTACAGGCCAAATTAATAAAATCGCGCAAAATATCGCCCAGCGTGGCGAGTTTTTGGCTAAGTATCGCCTAGTTTGCCCCCAAGACCGAAGTCAGCTAAGCAATATCACAAATATTTGGCGAGAAACCACCAAATCCTATGGTAAACACAAAAGTCCCTATATTGTGGTCTAGTTAACCGATTTACATGCAGCAAAATGCAAAATTTATTTTTTGACTCGTAGAATACGAATTTTAGCCTAAATTCAAGCTATGGAGAGCAGATCACCTCAAAAATTGCTAACAGCAGCAAATTTTAATTACAGTTCGTTCATTCGTTTTAACAGTAGATCCCTGTTTATAGGGACATTCATTATAATCATCCTGTATGTAATAACTTTGTTCTGCATTATTGAAACATTCTTAAATTATTTCTTAATATTAACGTACAGTTATATTTCCCAAACTTATTCATACGCATGATCTGATAGGAATTTCTCTGTCTAGGGGTCGTATACAAATTTAAAAAGGGTCACTTTTTTGAAATTAACGAGAGGATTTTTTTTTTTTTTTCGTAGTTATTTTTCCCCAACTTATTTTGAACATGGTTTCAATTTATATTGCCCACACATCTCTGAATTAAAGCGCGTAAACACCTTTTTGTGACACGCTGTATACTAACTAATCTTGTTCTAATTGCATTAGGGAAATATTGTATCGTTATGATGTTAGATTAATGTTCTCAGAATAAAAGAATAGTTGAAAAATAATCAATATTTCGTTCTAAAACTTTGAATTCGTAAGGCAGCATTTTCCTAAAAGCCTTCTTATTACACGGGCCTGATTTCCAGCAATTCGGCAACTGGTTGCGACAACTCGTCAATGTGCGCGGGCACAGCCAGCTGTCGTCAAAAAAGGGTCTCTAGATCTGTGGCACGCGATGAACGTTTCGATCGTCCGCCATCTTGCTGGTAGTTAAGTCGAGCGATGGCAACGGCTGCTCTTTTTTCAGCATGGGGCAATCTATCCAGCCGTTCGCGCATTCTTCCATTTTTCAGCAGATGTCAGTGCTGTTAAAAATAATCGTGACAATTTTTTTTTACGTGAAATGACATGCTAAAAAGTAAAGGTTTTTCGTTGAGCTATGTCACCCGCAGCTATTTTTATAAAAATCAAATCTACTCTTCGTGACTGGCAACAATCAAAACGTCAGAGTTTGGTGTTCCCAGAGCGGGAACACTGCGCGTTAAAAGGTTAAACACATTACCGGCTATTCTACAGAAATATATCGCTCTGAATATCTGTTCAAAATATGCCTTTGTATAACTTTTAAAAAGCAAATTCGCTAACTCCGTTTTCGATGGGACAGATCAATAATAAATCAACACATGTGTTTATTGAGACTGAATAATTATCAGGAATTATCTTCTTATCAGTTATCTCCAAACATCGGAATATTGTTTAAAGTCAAAGGATTATGTTGTTTTATCGGAAACTGATAAATGCCTGAGCTATTCTCTTTTACGCGTCGAAAAAAAAGAATAAACGAACAAAATAGGATGGAAGTAATGGGCAAGATAATGTTGATTTCTAATGATAGGGAACGTCCCCTGCTAGTCCGCATGAAACATGGCCGACCGAGTAATTGCGCTATCGAATGCAAAATCATCTCCACTGTCCTCGTCTCCTCCTGACGTGAGTACTAGATAATTATTCATCTTGTTTACTTCAGTGGCAGGTTATGTGCATCTAAAAATCATTACAGATAGCAAAATAAATAAAAATACTCCTTCCACCTTATAAGTAATTTAGATTATTTATTCTATTCCCAGCGTATCTTTCCAAATTCAATTTGAGGGTTCAATCCACGATATTAAATGTTGACAAACTTTGACTTGTAACCTGCTCTTCTTTTATCGAAGTCACTATCTTTCGAACTCTAGTCTTGTATCAGGTTGTAACGAAAGTTTTCCGCCAAATTAGCTTTGCCTAGCTCATACGGTACCCAGCGATTAACCTTATATGCGATGCGCCTAGCTCGACCAATGGAAATGGTACTAAAGTCTAATGGTACTTTACCTAGCTCTCGAGTGGATGAATATTTTACCTTTTCCCACAAATTCTCGTAGGCGGGCCTCATCAGCATTAGTAGGCCGGCCAGAGCGCTCTGCTTCTTAAATGCCATAGTCCTCGTTTTTGAACTTTCGGTACCAAACCTACACACTGTCATATGATGCAAGAGTAGTACTTTAAGCTGTACACATGATTCGGTGTCATTCTGTAGCAGACTTTTTGCAACAGAACTGAGAGTAAATGATGGCTCAATTTAGTAGCGTGATAGTTCCATTTCAGGCACCTTATACTTAATCCATAGCTGCCAACTACTACGGAATATAATTAACCACTTTTTGTAAACAGCATATTTTTTTAGTATTTTTTCAAAGAAGTAGCCAGGTCGCGCGCTTAGTGTAAAAATTTTCCTTTATTTTAAGCCAAAAAATCATGTTTAGAAAAAGTGGTTAATTATATTCCGTAGTAGTTGGCAGCTATGTTAATCACAACGGTATTGTTTTACAGATTTCACAGCACAGTGCTCTAAAACAAGTCTTTTTCTTTCAAATAACAAAAATCGTTTGACAAAATATTGGCAAAGACACCAACGCGAACTGTTTGTGTAGACAATACTTGCAGTGGCGGAAAACTTTCGTAACAACCTAATATTTATTTAATCATATTAGTGTCTAACACTATGAAGCAAATGAGATACAAACTTTATTTCTCGCTAGCTCCATGCCGGTTCTTCGCACGCTAGGGAACGAAAATTCTTACATGTGTAATTCGAATTAATTCCAATGATGTGGAATCTTTTTTTTTTTTTTAAAAAGCAAAATTATTTTACTCCTGGCGTAAAGTTTGCGCCGACTACTAACCGAAGATCATTGCAATATCGTGACACAAAAACTATGGCAGTGTCATTCGCATCAAAAAAGAAAAGGCTTGACGGTTTGCAGAGGAAACTCCTTAAAAGTGAGCTCACTGTCAAAATGTCAGATGTTCTACATCATCCTGTTTTTTAGGTTTAAGTTACAACATAAACGCGACATAGTACTGCCTTTAAACGTCCAAAAAGTCGATTTTTCAAAAATTATTCAGATAGTTAAGAATATTTTAAGACAAGCCGCATCAAAATCGAACGAAAATTTCGCCAGCAGTAATTAAAAGCAAGGAAGCTAACATGGACTTTCCCTTTAACAGCACTGTAAAGAAACTTGATTTTCTCAGTTTCTGATTTTTACACCCTCCCACAATATTTTATAAAAGTTTATGAATGGAAAGATATGAAACTTTACATATGGGTCGTACGTACGGATCTTTACTCTCCGAACCTCAGATTTGATAATGGGACCAAAATATTTTATTTTATAATACAAATGACAGAATTTTAAAATTATTGATATTTTTATGATTTATCATGTTATAAAATAAAATATTTCGGGCTCAGAAACTAGTTTGTGGACTTACTTTTCTTTTTTTCTCCCAGGAGCCGGGTTCCAGCCATACCCGCCACAAATCGGTGCAGTGGGCTGACTGGGAACTCAAAGACGTGATGGAATTCGAATCTTACAGCGACAAAAAGTGCCTCGTCGATGATGCTGTTCAAGTTGAAGATAAAGTAGGGCATTTTCTTCAGGAAGGTCTTAAATCTAGAGTGTTATGAATGCCAGTCTTTGATTGCTCTTATGCTCTAATAACACGTACATGTGCCTTAGAAAGTTTGACGTCACTTCGATTGGGGAGATCCACCCCACTTTAAAAAAAAAAAAAAATTACTTTAAATTAGCGTTTTGTAAGTTATTTCATTTTCCTCGATCTTTTTGACTTTTAAATATAGAAGAGCTTCCATAGCTTTTTTATATAAAAGCCAAGTGGTCAACCATTTAAAGCGCGGTGGTTGCGTCTTGAAACCACCTTATTTCAGCGCTGTCACTATTGGTCGAAAAAAAAATGGTTAAATGGTACTAATGCTCAAAAAGTGCAGTCGTTGCCATCGATCCATTTAACTACCAACAGCATGGCGGTCGGTAGAATAGCCCTTCTGGCGTCACAGAGCTAAAGAAGTTTTCTGACACAGCTGTGTCAAAACGTCTGTTGTTGTTCTTCTTCTTCGCTTATCCCCAAAGTCCAGCAGGGCTAGACTAGGTCCATGATTCCAAATATCGTAAGGAAGTCCAAAACCATCAACGGACTTTCAAAGAGATCCCGACAACTGAGTCCCAGGCACTCAAAATGTGAGAAGGTGATACCCGCTCAGAGGAGCACTTGGTACAAGTGTCGAAAGCTCTCAAACCATCCGAGAGGGTCATAGTTCTGAGGTGTCTCGTAAGGAAAGGGGTGATTGCAGTTTGTCCTTCCCTGTCACATTTAAGTGCCAAAGAACCGTCAGGTCGATGGCCCCGATACCATTGGTGCACTGGAGGAGTGGACCAAATTGATTTTCCACTCAACTTCCACTCATGTGAATAAATCTCAGTGTAGGTAAGAGGCTCAGGTGGAAACGTCTGTTGTTATCGCTAAGCGGCGGCTTTCATTTTAATGAGCCCCAGCAGGAGGAAGTCCGACTTAGCTCGGTGTCCCCTAATTTAGAGCCAATTCCAGATGAGGGACCAATCATATGAAATCGGCACCCCCAGAGGTAGTCCATTTGAGATGTAGGACATTGGAGCCAAGACTGATTTTACGTGCAACAGCTCGCATTAGCGTACACGGTCTCACAGCAGTCCAGCCGAGAGAGGAGTTCCCCCTCCAAAGCACTGGCCAAGCCGGGTGCTGCTTCACTTTCCGTGTTCTTACCGGAACGTAGTTTAGTGACTAGGCCACCGCGGGGCTCAAAATATCTTCAGCTCTGTGACGCCAGGTGGGCTATTCAGTCGACCACCATGTTGCTGATAGTTAAAAGGATCGATGGCAACGGCTCCTCTTTTTGAGCGCTGGGCAGTCTATCCAGTTGGTCTTCTATACCGATGTGAAAATGTTTGCTCTTCAAAGGGTTAAAAAGTTGGGCTAGTGAGTTCGATCCCGACTACCACTTAAGATCACCATGCACTACATGCGCAGGAAACAGTACCTAACAATTTTAAGTATTGAGAATAGAAATTCTTCCTCTTTTGTCTGGTAAACGAAAGAAGTTACAAACATCCGTTTGAAATAGATATACACATGCCTGATGCCATTTCTCATTCTGTAGCTGGTGTCAGGTTTCAAAGGAAGACTTTGTAATGAACGAACAAGCACCGCTCTGCTGCGAGCCGAATTTGAGGGTAGTCGTAGAATCGACATAGGCAGAAATATACATGCACAGAAAATTGGGAGGTCGACTTTTGTTTGAATTTAAGTCAGTTCTCAGACAGGTTGGCGACTGCATTTGTCATGTAATACATTATGAGAGTGGAGCATTTACACTTTCCCTCCCTTTTTCTGGAGAAAATGTTCAATTCGCACCCTGTACATGCGTGGTTTTGAAAGTCCATTCAGGGTCGTTAGCACTTTTTGAAAGGTGCTAAAATTCAAGAATTTCCTGATGTGGACCTGTGGAAGGAATCTACGGGTAGAGGACGCAAGTAGCTCCAACTAAAAGGCAGAATGGGTGATGTGAACCGACCTGTCCTGACCAACGAACTTTTAGGTGACCGCATAGATGCTACGAATAAATACTTCATATTCGGACCACTGTCACAAGCCAGATATACAATAGGCATCTGAAGTTCATGAGAGGTCTTCAGGGAATATTTATCAAAGGACGGCTTGTGAATTACAGTTGAACACGTTGCCTTTCAGGATACCGCACGCTTGCTGCACTGTAAAAAAAATACAGGACCGTTCCATGCGCAGCTGAAATGCCATTGAATTCTAAGGAACGTTGCATGAAAATACCAGGAAATGCACTGAACTATTGGTTGTTCAGTAAAACTCGTGGTACGTTCCTTGGAATTCTAGTGCCCCTCAGCTAACTATTATTTCCAAGCAGCGTTCCTGGATTTTTTTACAATGTGATTTTCATCTTATCCCTAAGGGTTGCCTGCTCATTGAAAGGTAGACTTGTCCTTATGGCTTAAACACATAGGGACATAATTCTAACCAGGGTGCGGTCTAAGTAAGGCATCATTTTCTTTTTCTTGAATGAAGGCGGAATACAGCTGATGCAGAAATTCTTTTTCTCGGCCATTTTAAAAAGTATTTTACCCAGAAATGCATTCACTAAGCCGGAACTCAGGGTCTGACTATAGAACCTGGTATAGAACGGAATTTTAATTTAACATTTTTGTGTCCGGGGCACTTTTCAAAATTTGGGACCCTGTACATAGCTGATTCAAATTTTGTGCCCCTAGATATAGGTCTAAACTCAATTTTTTGACCAATTTTTACATGGGCGCCCAGGGTACTTGCCCCAAATGCAGCGCGATAATCAGGACCTGCCGAAACTGGTTACTTCCGGTATCGTAAGTGGTCATTTGTCAAGGCGAATGACAACTGATGTCGCCCCCGGCAATATAATTTAAACATTAATTAAATATGTTCAAAAATCTAACTAATCAAATAGAAGCATTAAACCACTGTCCCCCCTCAAAAAAGTCCTAGTTATGGTCCTGTAAATTAAAGTCAATAAATTTCGTTTTCTCTCTCTTTTGATTGATATATTTCTCTATTTTCTTAAAAATGAGAACGCACTAATAGTATGCCTGGAGGATGGTGATATAAAAAGATTAAAGCTATAAAATTGTTAATGTACAACAGAACATAACTGATTATATTTGTTTTAACAAATGGATATAAAACAAGTGGATTATGTTGTAATCATTTTAGGAATTTCCTGGGGGTGGAGAAAGAGATTTAGCTGATAGTCTTGTGGAAACATCTCTAGAAATAAAGTATGTATCTCACAGTTTACTTATTTTAATAGTTCCTAGAAATGTCTTACTCTTATTAATAGTTTAATAAGTGAAAAAGTGTAATAAGAAAATAAATTTTAAAAATGTAAAAATGGGGACGGCTAAATTTTTGTTTGTTTCTTTCTCGGCTAAATTTATGTTAATACTAAATTTAATGCAGTTGTTTTATCCCATTTTTTCACTATATTTGCATGCATTTTCTTTTTTTTAATCTTTCTAAGGAACCTTTATCCTAGTGCTGGATTCAAAGGGATGGGAAGCGGGTTCATAGTCTCCATCCTGAGTGCACTTAGACCTAAAAAAAAATACCTGTTTGGGGCTTTGAATCCAAGTTTACCTATTTGCTCTTATCGTTCAGAAGATGCAATGGAGAAGAATCTCCATCTGTTGACCAATGTTTCCTGCTTAGGTCACTGAATGCTCTGCAGGGACCCAGTGCTGTGCAATCATGTTCAAGATTACAAATGAGAAGCAAAAAAAAAAAAAAAAAGAGGGGGGGGGGGGAGGAATAAGCCATCTCTGATAAAATGCTGTATCATACTTACCCCTTCCTTGAACCTTTTTGAGATCAGCCGTTTTAGCCGAAGACCTCAGAACTTGAAAGAAGCTTCATGCTTTCTTTTAATACATCCATGCGTGCATTTTCAAATAGTGGATTTAATTTTTATTCATTTAGTGTACAAAGGATAAATGGCTACATTCACTTTATTACTGACAAAAAAAGAAGGTATTATGTTCAACGCGTATGGTTTTTTTATGGATGTACAGCGATAATTTTTTACCACGTGGACCGATTTTTAAAATTCCTTTTTTATTGGAAAGGGGGAAAGCTCAGAATGGTCCCATATTAATTTGGTCATGTTCTGATGATATTATCACCCATGGGCGCCGGCAGAATATTTCCCAGGGGGGGGGGGCAAAGACTACTTCAACGTATGGTCACCATCTTGGAAAGAGCAAAAAAGCAAGGGAAAACACTCCATACAAAAATCCAGGGGGGGGAGGGCCATTGCCCCCCCCTGCCCTATGCTATCATCCCATGCTATCATCCCGAAAATTGAGGGGGGGGAAGCTTGTTTTTAAACCATTTCTTAAAGGGTTGCCAGTAACGATGCTGCTCATAATTATTGAAAAGTCGCCAAATTTGGCGACTTTTGGCGATTCATCGCGAAGTTTGGCGTTAAAAAGTAATTTCACAAAACTGAACTCAACTTGGCGATATACTCTGTATTTGGCGAGAAATTGCCGAAACCTACTATATTTTACAATGGTACAGCTTGGATATTTGCCACATAAAATATTTCGTGGTGCTAAATACACCAATCTGCCAAGGATTATTTTGAAGTCTGTTTCTTTGTTTAAAAAAAAAAAAAAAATCATACTTGTTTTATACCCATTGCAGTTCCATAGTGTCACGGAGTTCTCGGAGTGCATCAGTCACAACCTGCAACACCGTCACGACCTTCGAAGAGGACGACGAGAGGCAAGCTGCCCTTTCGGACCTCATCACGCATCTGGAGGACACGGCAGCTCTGCTCAGGGACTACCTCATGCCCCCTAAGCCTGAAACCACAGACGTAGACTACACGTCCTACGAACAGACCGTTTTTCTGCTGAAATATCTCTTGGTTCTGGTCGCCTTTGTGCAGGTAACAGTGGCCTATAACATTGCAAAAACAGAGGCGTATCTAGGTGTAGTACTGGCACATCCATTGCAAGCCAGTAAAATTGTGCCCCTTCCTTCATGTATATGGAGTTGAGAACTCGATTAGCATTATTAAAAACAAGTTTCTGTTGTATGGGCAAGTGATCGAACAGAGCGGAATACTTTGACCATTATATAACTGTGTCCATCTTTAAATGTACACACAGGTTAGAGCTTATTTATAACAGTAAACTGACTCTTATAACTGATAAACGGATGTTTAAGGAATTTTTTATTACGGTGTTTCACACTCAATTATTGATTCTGGTTGTATCGAAGATCTATTATTTATGAGCTGCTCATTCACACAAGTATGCCTATGGAAATTTATTTTTAATATTAGGGCAGTTCGATACGTCCGTGCAAAGTCTAAACGATAGTTCCACTATACCGTCTAACGACTGCATATGTTTTCCAGCGATCTTCGTAGATTCGTTGACGAAGTTCCTTTTGGGTGTAAAGTTTTTTTTTTTTTTTTTTTAATAAAAATTTCCCAAATAAACACATTCCGTCTCCTCCACAGCCACCCTGCACAGTAAAGACACAGAAGAATGTTCAGGTTATGGTAGAAAGCCAAGTGGTTATGCTCATAACCACTTGCCATAAACCCTTGAGTGAACATTTTTCTTTTGTGGTTCTAATGTGCTAGGTGGGGGGAATGTGTCCATTTGAGTAATTTTTATCAAAAAAAAAAAAAAAATCCTTTTCCATCCAAAAGAAATTTTGTCAACGAATCTCCGAAGATCTCCAGAAAACGGACAAAGCCGTGAGACGGTATAGTAGAGCCATGGTTTAGATTTTGCACGGACTTATCGAACTGCCAATGTAACTCCTTCATTAGTCTGATTACACATCCTAAGCATAGCAGTAACTACTATCTTTAAAGTTCCATTATATCGTTGAAGCAATTTGACAAAAATGCTTTTTTCCTTACATCAATAGTGGAAGTCTTCCGTACCCTTTTTCAAGTGGCTTCCAGCAGCACTTGTCTTACTTCTCGTACCCTAGGTATGTCACTGATTGCAAACCTCCCCCTCTAAAGGTATCCACCTTTAGAGGGGGAGGTTTGCCAGAAAAGTTTCAAGGGAGAGGTTGGTTATATAAGTGTAATGACAAATCATTTTATGCCAATGGCGTTTGAATATGCAGCCAGGGCTGCAAATGACAATGTTTTGGGGCCATGGTTCTTCTCCAAATAAAAATAACACAAGAAAAAGACAATGGGATGGTTAAAATCCGATTAGCCAATTTCTTATTTTACTGTGCAAAAATTTAACAAAAACAATAAAGTAAGTGTGCGTGACTTTCTATGATTTTTTCATGAACCCTAACCCATTTTTTAAGAGCACATTTGCTGTTAAAGTTCTAACAGCAAATACCACGGTCCCTTTGTGCTTGTTATAAGCATCTTCGACTGTAGTACATGCAGCTTTAAGCTTGCAAAGGATGGAGTCATCTCACCTTCTTTTTTTGTAGAAAGCCCTCCAGTTGTGTGCATGTTAAATACAGCTTTTGCTGCACATAAAATTTGTTATATGATTTTTAGGCAAAAATAAGTCTTTTTTTATTCATAGCGGTCACGCAAGACAGTCTTCAAGGAGGGGTTCCCCCCCCCCCCTCCCAGGCCCTAATTATCGCAGGGGCACCTAAATTATTACAGTATGCTAATTTAAGTTTTTTTTGTTTTTTGTTAGTAAATGCATAATTTTTTTTTTTTCAGTTATGAATTTAAAGTTACAAATAGTCAAAATCTTTTCTTTTTCCTTGATTCTACTTCTCCATAGAAAAAATATCACAGCAGTTTCTGAAAAAAGAAATGGTATCTAAAACTAGGATTGCTGCTAGATTTTAAGTAATTATGTGGCCAGTTGCCGCCAGACCCACTGAAGTTTTTTAAGTGGCTACCCAGGGAGAATGGGGCACCCATAAATAGAAATTGGCCGATTATGGTTATTAATATTTAGAAAAAGTCAGGCTTTTAGTTGAATTTTTTAAGTCTTCATTTTTAATAAAGCTTATTTCATAATGTTGATGTTTCATATGTTTATAATCTTCATAAACATTCTCATTTATCTAATGTATTAGTATATTTCATGTTGGATACATTTAATCATGACAAAGATTTATATGCGAACACAGAAAAAAATACCTAAAGTAGTTGTCAGACAAAGTAACAACATGTAGGGCCCCCCCCCCCATTCAGATTTCTGCCCTAGGCCCTGGTTTGTCATAATCAAGCCATAAATAAACTGCCAAGTCAAATATCTTTTTTACCAACTTATTTATTTATTCTTTATCAACTATATTACCAACTTTTTACTTTTTCCAACTGGGTTCGCGCAATTCTAAGTGTGCCAGAAAAAGAAAGTCAATTATAGTTTTTGTTAAAAAATTTTACCAAGTTTGCCAACTAGGTATCTAATTTTGACAAGGTTAACACAACTTTGCGAGAGTCTGCATAGGGGAGACTCCCTTTCCTATGCCCCCTTAGCAAGGCCCTGCGCATCAATTCACAAAGATAATGTTCGCAACTTGTACAGTGAAAGGTATCAAAAGTGCTGCGCCTGCAATATTTTGCACAATTTGACTCTCCGAGGTTGGCAAATCTGCAAAGCTATTCTGTATGTACGATACACAATGACAATCCTTGCTTAAAGTACCGATCTTCGGGATTCAAGTTTAACATTTGTATGTTTCTGAATGCAAGGGCATGTCAATCTCCTCTTACTAGCTTTGACCTTGATATTTAGGAGTAAAATCGTTAACTACATGAGAAAAAAATAAGTAAAATAACGCATTTCTTTAATGCTATATTTAAAAATATTTTTTTTTTTTTAAATTGACTCACATTTTCCAAAAACTGACTCTTTCTTTTATTGATAGCGAGTCAGCCTGACTCGCAGATTTTTAAGTCTAGAGCAAGCACTCATCATGATTATTTCCATTTGCAGCTGGTAAACATTCTATTATTAACACTATTTGACCATCTTTTGCAAGAAGGAAGAGAAATAGGTTACAGATTCCTGGTACGTACGCTTATAGAATAATTAATAATTTATGAAATAACACCTCTTACACTTTGCTGCGAATTTCTTCATATTATGTGCAAAACAGCAATTTTTTAAAAAATTTTAACTTTCAGACACTATCCTGTGGAACCACTCTGCAAATACTAAACATATTGTTAGTGAGCTACGCAACAGGTATGTCACATTTTCTATACAAATTTGAAAGAAAAAAAAAACTAAAACTTTAAAAACTAATTTTCATGAGAAATAAAAGTAGTTCATAAGCTACATTTAGTAAATCTGCAAATTGAGACAGTGTTTATATTGATGTCTGTACTAACAGAAAACTCGTTAAAATTTTCAATGGATGAAGATAAAAATACAAATTACGAATTTCAACCAACATACACAAGTAATGTAGTAAAAAACTACTCTATACCCATAAAACTGATCATTAACTTCTCCTCTACCTGTCTTTCACAGCTGTACGAAGGTAGAAACAGCAACAGGCTATTTTCTATATTTAATAGGTTGAAAAATATCTTAAAGTTTCTTCCACTTGTGCAAATAAATAAACAAAAAATTAATAAAAACTGAAGTAGTCAACTCTAAAATAGGGTACAATAAAAAGGGGGTCACAACCCCCCCCCCATGAGGAATTTTTTGACATACAATATGTATATTCTTCACTCCCTTATCACATATCCTATGATGTTAGCTATGGCTGAAAGCTGTAACATTCCTGCCAATAGGAAGTTCACTTGGTATTTAATTTCTCCTCAATTTTTTCTTTTTAAAATGTTTAACAAATAAATTTTATAAGAAGCTTGAAAAATTTATAATTGCCTATATTAAAATTTCAGAGCCAACTTGATTAGATGCATGCTTTTTGTACATTAAAACACTATTGTAATGATTAAAACACTATTTCTATAAGTTCACACCATAAAATAATTTTTAATTATAAGAATATGCAAATGCATGTTATTAATTGCATAAATAATTCAGTACTAAATGTTTTTGCTAACTTTTTTCTCTTTTTTAATACTTAGTGGTACTTTCAAAGCAAATGTTGAAATATAAAGTGGAAGGTAAATTTATGGCCCAGACATATCTTGCAACAGTTATTACATTTGCAGGATTATATTTCATCATTTATCGATTTGAGGTAATTCTTTTCAAAATAAGATCTAATATTCTATTAAAAAATATTACTAACTCTGGGGGACTAGACACTAACAATTTTCAATTTATTTATATAACTGGGAAAAAAAATGCATTGTCCCCAACATAACGTGTTTTAAAAACAGATTAACAATATTAAAATGAAAAAGTTGAAAAAAGAGGGGGGGGGGGACTAAATATAAGGAAACAGAAAAATGTTCTTTAAACAAAAAAATAAATAAAAATCCATGAAAATAGATCGGAAAATTTCTACAAAACATAATTAAAATGTTTCTAAGGCAGTAAAATGTACTTCACACATATATCCAGATTTTGAGAGTAAAAATAACTTATATTTAGGTATTGTGTGAGGTATATTGAGAGTTTTTAAAATATCGTAACTTGGGAGCTCTGAAGAATGGGAAATAAAAGATTTAAAATTTTGATTTCTGAGTGAACTTTTCAGTTTGCAATTAAAATTAGTCAGAAATAGTAAATCTTTGACAATGCAAATTGCAAAGTGTGTTAAAAGATTTCAATATAAAGATTCCTTATTAAAAAGTAACATATGTTTCAAAAATTAAAAATTCTTTTCTGTTAAAATGATGCTATGTAAATTTAGAGTTGTTTTATATATTTATCTATTATGCATTTCAGCTTCAAATAAGTAGTTTTTGTTGCAGCCAGAGAGTTGGGAATTTGGAAGTGTAGACAAAATGGAAGATAGCGTTGCATTTTCTCAGTACATAAAGATGTTGTATTTATCTGTATCAGCAGCTACCTTATGTGGTAAGTATATTTTTTAAAAAGTATACTATAAAACAATAGGGATGACAGTGAAATAAATATTTATGTAATGCTTTAATGACTTTGAATTTTTAGTTTTGTGAAACAATATACTTTTGGGTAGTTAATGTTATATAGGAAATTATAGAATTGGTCAATACTAATTTGTTAATTGGGCAATTATGCCTAAAAGTGAAAAGTAGTAAATTTTAAAAGCAGATCTATCAGCATTTGATCATATTCTTTTGATGACCGAAAAATTAAACATACATAAAAACTAAAACTTCATTCGTAATTTCAGTACTGAAGTTACAGACTTTTCTTCTATGATTAAAAAAAATAGCATTCTCTCAAAATCTAAATTGTTTTTACACGAAAAGTTTTCTAAGTCACAAAAACTATTCTATATTAATGTTTTACAAGGTTATTCTCTTTCTTTGCATAAATAAGTGAATCAGATACTGTTTTTATTCTTGTTTGGGCAGTTTCTGTTTTATACTTGTACATAAAGCTAATTTCGAAACATAATCACTACTCCTTTGGGGAAAAAAATGTAATAAATATCAAATAATTTCATTCCCTATTTATTATGTCAAGCCTTTAAAATGAGAAAAATTTATCTCTGTGTAAATAAATAAGTAAATAAATTCATTAAGAAACTAAAGAAATAAATGATTGTAACCTCATATACAATACAGTGAAATACATTTAACACATGAAAGCGCTTAACATGAGAAATTGGTTAACATGAAATGATATAGTGGTGCAGAGAGTATACTATGCAATTTATTACGACTTGCTTAACACAGAAAAATATTTCAGACCCTACAGTTTCATGTTAAATATTTATCACTGTACATATATTTCAAGCGTTAAATCAATTTTAATAAGATCCCTTCTGTTATTAGATCAATTACCAACACATTTTATGTTTTGTCCAGGTGCTGCAAATATTCAACCAAGATACTGGTATGTTGTTTTAATACTTTGCTTTCAGGTAAGATTACATAAATATTTTTTTAGTACTCTTATAATTGTGAAGAAAATATTTAATAAAAATAATTAATTTAAGTTTGATATAAATATTACTAAATTCAGTACTACAAAAATTCGTGATCATTGTTTTCTCTAAAAGTATTTAATCATACTTAAAATGTTTATCTACTTTTTTTTTTTTTTTTTGTATTACAGAGCTTAATAAATTTTGTTTATTTTGCTTCCATCCTGGCACAGACAATTGGAAATTACCATAGCTACACAGTACAAGTAGTTCGAAGATCAAGTTCTATGAGAAGTCTAAGATCAAAGACGTGACATCAAGTGTAAATAATTTTCATTGCAAATATGTAAATAAAATGTTATACACCTAAATTCTAAGTATTTATGCGAATCAATGTAATCATGCACAATGCTGTTTGTCATTTTTAAATATTTATTTTTAAATACTTATTTTAAAATATTACAGTATATACAAAAGCTGGATATCAACATTTATGAAATTAGGGTTTACAGAAAGTGACTTAAGATTTTCAAGTTATAAAGTTTTAAAACAATTCTTTTTTTTTTTTTTTTGGATGAGCATACAACACAAACCTATTTACATAATTGGCAGCAGTTTTGGTTTTATAGTTTGAAAGAAAGTACTGAAGCTAATGGATTATTTTAAGTTAATGCATTGAACATTTCAGTGAACAATGAACAAAAAGTCTTTTGACAGAATAACATCCTATCACAATTGAGAAAACCTGAAATTCTACAACATACTGAACTCAACTCTCAGCATGTAAAGCTGCAACAAATTCTTCTAACTTTTCTTGAATTTGGCGAACTCTCTCTGGAAAAAAGAATAAAAATATTTAAAATATAATACCAGGAAGAACTTAAATAGCAATAATATTTCAAAGACATTTTTATAATTTTGTTGCTATTCTAGAATTTTCAAATAAGTATCTTGAACTATTAATAGTTGACAGAAGAAATTAAAAATACTTGATGCTGACATTACTCTTTAGGAAGAAATTTCATTATTTTAACAAGCATTTCTGTAGTCAGCAATATATTATGCTAATGACAGCAGACTATAATATTTTTATAAATTTAATGATTATTGCAAGACATATTGACAGTGACAATGTTACAATTTCTTTTTACAGTAAAATACATTTAGCATTTCATATTACTTTAATAAATATTACTTTGCAAACATGTATAAATGTAGATAAAAATAACTTCATGAATTATTTTAAAACAAAATTGGTTTTAATATATATACATATATATATATTTATGCTTCACAAACTATTAAAGTAATCTTAGAATGTATTCTTAGATCTGTTTTTGCAATGAAAAATTTAGAATATTATGATAGATATCTACTGGAACTTTCAGTTACATTTTGAAATTGTTGAACTATAAATCTTTAGCAAAGCCAGACTCACTTTCAATTTAAACACCCAACTTAAAATATCCTCATTCAAAACCAGTTAATATGTTTACGGTTCTTGAAGGTTAATATTTTGTACTCTTTAAAATATGTGAATAGTCACAGTTTATTTTAATCATGAAGGTAAATGTATAGGAGGGGACACTTCTCTTAGAAAGTTCGATAATGCCGTTGTTGCAAACAGATGGTGCTATGCACACTGAGTAACTGCATATCTCCTGCTTCTGCACATCCAGGTTGTTTATATTTCCATCGAGGTGAAGTAAATGGAGATCGTTGAATTAGCAGAACTTAAAAAAAAAAAAATATGAAATACATAGACTTATGAACGTGATATATAATAATTTCTGGCTTCAGGTGTGTTTTAATTACATAATTGTCTTAGAATACTATTTTGTAATTAATATAGGCAATAATTTCAAAGCGAAGTAATATTGTCATGTTATTATTTTGCCCAAAAGCTGTATTTTAAGAAATAGTAGTAAATTTAGATGTTATGTGTGAATGCAATATTTAAAAAGTGTTTATTTATAATGACGATCACACTCAAACAAGCAGTATTTACATTTATTTCATGCTGTGACAAATTTTAATACAGCTTTAAATTGCCGCTAAAAAACTCATGTTAAAATGTTAAATTCATGTTACATTAAGAACTCAGTAAATAATTCAAAACCATTTACTAATGTAAATATATACCGCGGCAGACGAAAACTTCTTTTCTGTGAGCCACGATATATGCACTCGTTCACAAATATAAACTCAATATTTTAATAATCTTAAGATAGTAACAAATGAATAAAAAAAAAGATAAAAAAATGTTCTAAGGCAGCCATGTAAGCAAAAGCAAACAAAATATTTTAAATTTAGTGCTCGCGTTAATAATCTCATTCACAGGCTAGGTAGGAAAATTAAAAACAAGTAAAATTAGTTATCAATCAGCACGAGAAATGCTTTATTCTTTTGCCGCTAGGATTGCTGCACGTCACTAGATTTCCAATGTTTACATAATTGAAACTTATTTGGGGTACCAAAAGTCTAACATTACAGCTATGGAGAGTGTCCACTCCTATAATATATCTTGTGACGTCGTCTCAGATTAATAGGAGCGGCTCTACTAATCTCATCACAGCTGGATTTAATTCTGTAGGCAGACACTATCATCTATGTGGTAGCGTGTAATAAAAACACTTGTTAAAACTTAACAAAATTTAATATTAAACATAACAACAATTACTGGTACAAATACAGTTGAGTACAGGATATGCGGTCTCATCTCAGACTGATTGGAAGTTCATTGATCGCTGAACTTTTCTCACAGCCAAAAAACCCGTACACCTCAGAGTGCAGTCCAGGGACATCTGCCTCTCTTCTTCCCATTCAAAGGTGTGTCCCCCCCACTTGGGCTTCTTACATAATCTGGGGGGGTCAACCTGTCTCCTGACCAGCTTATTAGTCTAGGCTGCCCACAATGGCAGCTCCTTCCAGTCAGATTCACTTTGACGTCACTAGGGTAGGTGCCTTTTCCCACGCATCGTCGGCCCTTTGAAAGCGAGAAGCTTAAAATCACTCTTTTCAGCTACGAGTCCGGAGTCTAATACTGTCTTTTGTCCTTCCAGACACTCCGTCGCCGTTTGCACATTCCATTGTGCAGGTGCACTAAGGGGGGCAATTTTACAATCTCCCGTGATTTTAATAAAATTTAAAAATATGCAACAGGAAGGTTAATATAACTTATATCCTCACAGAAGACGAGTATAAATTATGATATATTTCTTTTTGAAATGAGACTAAAATATTTTTTTTCCAAAACAATACAGTTTACTTACTTAATTCTTCTGCTAATATAACTCTTCGGCCAGTTAATAGCTGTTTCTTTTTCTCTGTATCTTGACTATAATCTTCTAAAACTTCTTTAATTTCTTTCTCCAGTCTCCTAGCTAATGTTGAATAGTAAATTGTATTGATGTAAATCAAGACTAGAGGATAATAATAATTATAATAATAGAAACAATAGTCATTTATTCACAAAATACTACGTAATGAATATAATTTTGATGCATTTGAAGAATAAATCTCTGATGTATATCAAAATATATAACAAGTATTTGCTTTCAGTGCCAGTATTCAAATGCTAATAATACTTGTAATTGTTTTCAAATAATTTATGTAAGTGATTCTTTACACATAAGTTATTAGAAGAAAAAAAGTGAGATATTTTCTTAAGAAATTTTCTGATTTACAGTTTTCTTTAATAATTGTAATTTTGTCTAAAGACAAAGCACATTTCTAGAACACACACAAAATGTTTTTTGCGATCCCGTCTTTGAAAAATAAATAAATAAATAAAATCACTCGCACATTTAACTGTCCCAGCTTACTTGATAGCAAGTAACTTTTCTTCTGCAGAGATGTCAATCCTTAATGAGACTTTTCAGTAGTAATTGTGAATATTTTCAGTAGTTTTCTGTTTGTCTGTAGTCAATCGCATAGGCAAAATTTTAGTTTATTTTTTTTCCTAAACTATTTAACCCTTTAATGCACAGTGTGTCCGCTCACGGAATGCCAAACTCTGACGTTTTGACTGTTGCCAGTCACGAAGAATAGACTTGATTTCTATAGAAATAGTTGCGGGTGACATAGCTCCATGAGAATCCTTTACTTTTTAGCACATCATTTCCGTAAAAAATGGTCACGATTATTTTTAACAGCACTGGCATCTGTCAAAAAATGGAAGAACGTGATAACAGCTGGATAGATTGCCATGCTGAAAAAAGGGCAGCCGTTGCCATCGCTCGACTTAACTACCAGCAAGATGGCGGACGATCGCAACGTTCATCGTGTGCCACAGATCTAGAGACCCTTTTTTGACGACAGCTGGCTGTGCCGAGGTGTCGTCAAAAAAGGGTCTCTAGATCTGTGGCACGCGATGAACGTTTCGATCATCCGCCATCTTGCTGGTAGTTAAGTCGAGCGATGGTAACGGCTGCCCTTTTTTCAGCATTGGGAAAGGGTTGTGCCACAAAGGGTTAAAAAAAGTTTAATTATACCCTATTAAAAATTTATCTTAGTTAAAAATAAATAGAAACTTACTAGAATGAAATCTATTACTGAGCCTTCACATTTAGTGCAGCTTGAAAAGAAAAGCAGAAGAGAGAAAGGCCTGAGAAAGGGGAGGGGGGAAAGAAGAGAGGTTCCAGAGAAGTCCAGACTCAACATTTTTCCTCTTCAGTAGGCGCTGATTACGAATTCGGTGCTGATTGCATCTGATAATTGTTTGTTTTAGGCTTTGTGTGTTGTGCAGTAACTCTTGGTGCTTTTTTTTAAATCATTAGTAGAACGTAGAACGTTATAGAATAAATCAATTTATATTCAAATTTCCATAAAAATATGTACTTTTTCCGTAGTATGTAGTAAACCAAATTATTGAAATTTTTTTTGTAGAAACTGTGGAGAATCCGTAGTTAGTTGGCATCTCTGCTTCTGTAATCTTTTGCATAAAAGAGGGGAGGCAGATAACAGCATTTTGATGTTAAAACAAAGAATTTTAAATAAATAAATTTTATATCATTAAGTAAGAAATTAGAATGTAGAGTTGACCCATTTATTATAAAGGCATAAAGTACTAAATACAAATATATATTTAAAAGTTCTCAATTTAAACTTTAATTCAAGGTCACTATCAAAACTTTTGTGTCATGCTTCTGTAGTTTGATCTTCTAACATATAAAATTGGAGCAAACTACCATATTTAAATCTTTGATGGTGTTGCATATATTTTCTAAATCTATGAAAAATTTAGTGGCAAAAATAATTTTTACTGTATTCTACTCATTCAAAAATTAAATAATAATAAATAAATAAAAACATAGAAAGGTGTCCCACAGCACCCTATTCATTCTTATAATAATAATAAATCTATACCTTCAGCATTCATGATTTGCTGACGCAAGGCATTTGATGTAGTCTGCAGCATTCTCTGTATCCTCCAAAATAATACGACATCATTGCAATCAATCTGAAATAAAAATGCCTAATTTTAAAATGCACAAGTCACGGATGCTACACCCAAAACATCAATTTGCCTCAACAGAAACAGCATTTTGTCTCAGTTTGTCACAACAAAGTTTCCTTTTTGTCTCAACTATTTCATGTCTTGGTAAAAATTAGTCTTTTGGTTCTGTTTGTCTCAGCTAAATAAATTTTTTTATCAGTTTGATTACTATAAGGAATTTCATTACAAAAAAAAAAAAAAAAGAAAGAAAAGAAATAACCTGAAACTGCTTTTTTCAATGATGTTTTTGCTTTAACTGGTTTCCTGACCAAGTAAATAAGAGAAATAAATACGACATTGGAAGTTTAATAAAGAAATGTTAAAAATCTTTATTCTTAAGAGGATACTTGGCAACTATTGAAATTTTCATTGTGTAAAATAATTCAGAAACAGCATTTTTGATTATTTTTGATAAATAATGTGTGAACGATATTTTAAACGATTTTTACTAAATAGCACATGAATGTCATTTTTAATGCTTTTCATCAAATAAACTCATCAGACACTTTAAAGTTTTATCAATTTACAAATTTTATTAAAAAATATAAAATATATATATACATACATAACACGCACACATTCTTAATATGTATTTCTTAAATAATTAAAATTAATTATTTTCATTAAAAAAACATACATACTAGACATAAAGCTTATATAATTTTAGGGTAGGAAAAAAGCAATTCTGTAATGCATAAGTAATATAAAATGACACCTTAAAAAAGGAATAAAGAAAAATCCCAAGTTCATTCTTTGTTTGCTTTAATAAATATATTTTCCTTTTTAATCAAAACATCCTTTGTTTCAATTTCATTATTCTTACTATTTATTTTGTATCATATACATTCATATTTGAACTTGCCCTCTTCACTTAAATGCATTCTTTACTATTTTATCTTTCTTTTTTTAAATGTCTACAAAAATAATTTAAATTTGAAATAAGAACCAATTTTTATTTTTACAGCATTGGAGGTTCAAATAAAAATATACAAAAGGGAAAATATTTATTCTCAAGACCAATGGGGAAAAACTGAAATTTTGATGCTGGTGAATACTCAAAAAATTTTTTCCCACCCAGAATTTTAATGAAAATTCTAGAGTAAAAAAAAAAAAAAAAAAAAAAAAACCCAGGAATTTTGCATAAAATTGTAAAAATTAGTAAAAACCTAAGTTTTATGCCAAAAGCATAGAATTGACAAGCATTTAAAAGATGGAAAATGATTGAAATATGGTTCGTGAAAAACCTTGAAATGAAATAGAAAGTAAATTTCGTTTAATTTATGATTTTTAAAAAATTCATAATAATCATTCATGTAATTTGCAACTAAGGTAGATATGAATGAAAAAATACTTAAGGCAAAATATTCATATACCAAAAGGATGTAATGACATTGAAGTTCAAGTTAATGGTTGTAAATACAAAAATTAACACTTTTTATTAGTGAATTTTTTAAACCAAAAAAAGGACAGACAACATGGGAAAATTTTTTGTTTTAATTATGCACTCAGTCAACAGCCTAAGTTGAAATAATAAAAATGCAAGGTAATGAGGAAGATCTTAGATGAGAATGAGTTCATACAGAGTTGATTACAAGATTGCACGCACTTCTATTGGTAGGAACATTAATCAAATCTCATATGCAAAAACTATGTACCAATAGTTGATTCACCAAATTTCAAACATTGAGTGACATATTTAGACGGTGTGAACATCTGGCGAGTATAGAACAAAAGAGAAGGAAAGAAATTACTCCCTCCAGAAGTCTGTGTTGCGCAGCAATGATTATTTGCTGTTTTGTTACAGCTTCGCTTGAAATAGCATTAAATATTGCAAAATAGCACCAGCCAAGGGCTTCCTCAGTTTGTCGCAAATGGCACAGCTGTAACATCCCTAAAATCCAAGATAAAAATAATTTCTCTCTTCCTCAGTTCAGTAAATACACTTTCTAAGATTACTATAGAATACTTTTTGAGTAAACATGTTTTGCACATGGACTAATGTTTAATTTACAGCATGTTAATTTAGGATGAGATCTAATGCAACATTAAAATGGTGTCATAAAAATTTTGTTAATCTCACTTTTAGTTGATAAGCTACAATAGAGAAAAAATAATTAGCTTGCAATAAAAACTATCCTACACTCATTTTAAGCAACAATACAGCCAAAAGTTGCCAATACGAAAAAAAATCCAGTGGTACATTTTACTACACCTGTTAAATAATATATATACATTGTAACCTTCACGTTATTATAAAAATGTTTAGAACAATGTTTCAATTTATACTTAAACAAAAAGTCACACATTTGATTTAGAGACAAACTTTTTTTTTTTTTAAGTTAAAGAGCATAATATGACTGGATTGTGTTAATGTTTATAATAACTCCAACAATAACACATTTCTGATTTCAACAAATAGCAATAGAAAAATTTAAATTCTTAGTTAAATAATGTAAAAATCATTAATAAAAAGTGTTTCTCATTGTTTATACACTACTAATAATCTTTTCAAAGAGCTCATGTTAGCAAACTTGCTCGCTAAATTAATTTAATAAATTTGCGGACTTAAAACTACAGTTTTTTAATTTAATGCAAAAACAAACTAATGTATTTTTTTTTTGTACAAAACAAACACGTCAAGTTATTCCATGTGAAACAAATTCTCCTATTTAAGAAACAAATAAGGATACATACATTTACATTGTTGATAGAAAGTATGAGTAAACAAAGAATCATTACATCTGTTATGGACTGTCCTAGTCCAAGCTTTAACAATTATAGAGTAAACTTGAAATTTTAGAGTGGGAGATCAATAATGAATGTAATAGGAAGTACCATGCTGTCTCCCCCGCGCCCCCCCCCCAAAAAAAAAACAATAATAAATAAATAAATAGAAGAAAAATAATAAATCCAAGCACAATAGAAATTTTTTTAGGTGGGGGAATACGAAGCATGGCTATATTTATAAACAAAATTTTTGCATGATGAAAAAAATCAGAGATTAGCTAACTAATAAGAAAATTTCATGGGGAATATATCCCAGTATCTCTCTCCCTACAGCAATTCTGACTTGGATATCAACTTTACTTATTTATGTTATTGTTAACTATGAATTTCAATAGTTACTTATGCATTAATTTAATACTACAATTTAATACAAAATGCTTAATTAAGTCCTTGGTTACGGATTTATTTAGAGAAATTCTTGCGTTTGGAATGGATATTCATGGCCAGATCTAGCCACAAAGTGGCTAAATTAGTAACCCTGACTGAAAGAAACATCCTCCTACAACTGTTACAAATCACTCTTCACCACCAATTCACAATGAACAAGAGAGTGATGCATTTAATTTTGTCCTAGTTTGAAAAATGAAACATACTCGTCATCGGTTACTTAGGCAAAGCAATGCAGTCATCAAATGTATCCAAGGGGTTAACTAAAAATGACTATTTTAGTTATCTAGTCACAGTAATAAATTCATTGTAACTATATTCAAAATATCATTCATGAAGTAATACTTATATTCAGAATTATCAAAGCTCAAATTAAATTAGGATAACCATTTAAATACAAATAATATTATGAAATTTAAAGCTTTAGATGAGGAGGAAGCGGGTGGGGGTATTTTAGAGCATACTCTCCCTCATGAAAACCTGCTTTCTCCATGGTAGAGTGAATTGGGATACATTCCACAGTGCAATTCTATATATCCATCCTTTATCTTTGTTCCTTCCAAAGCAGTGAACCAGAACATGTAGAGAAAACTAAACTGAAAATTACTAAACTTACCAATGACAGCTGGGTGATTTTCTTCCACTGGATCCCCAGCCATTATAATACACCTGGTAACAAGAAGGCAGATAGGCTGGCCACACAATGATATAAAACTTATTTTGCAGCATCTATGCCTTACCTAACAGCCTTACTTTGCCTTACCTAACAACCAAATTTCCTCCATCATTGTGAGAGCGACAAACAACTATATTAAAAACAGCCAAAGTATGGGTGCTATGGGAAAAAACAGGGTCCAACCTCATTCTCAACTCTATTCCTATAGCCCTCCGCCAACATCTCTTTTCTGTAAATTTTAGAATTTTAACAAGATACGACTTCCTCCAGTGCCATCTTTATTGCATTGGTGTTTCTGATATACCCAACTGGCCCTTGTTCCACAACCCAACTGTTCCACAGGGGAAACGGAATTTCAACCATTTTACAAACTGTGTCTCTCTAACTAGCATTCCTAGTTCTATTGCTGACAACTATCACATGAAGGCTATTTTGCATTGGGCTGCTAAAGTAAAAATAGTTCATATAATCAATTCCCACATATAGGAGGCAATAAATAAATAAAATATAAACATGCTGTTCCCCTTGTGATGGTTGCAGAAAATATTTAATTTAAAAAAAAAAAAATTCTATCAGAATAACATAAAATTCTTACTTCCGATTCTAGACCTTGATGATACAGGTAAAAAGCTCTTTTGCAGTCACCAGCTTTTTGTAGTGATTTTTCCAAAAAATGCTTACGGTATAAAGGATGCCAAACTTGTTTTATCTAAATTAATAAAATAGGTAAAAATAAGCGATTAAGTTTTTCTCCTCCCCAAAATACCACTTAAAAATAATGTATGCTGTGTAATTATACATACCAAATCATAATCAGCTTCAACATCACTACCTTGAAGATTTCTTTTGATTGTTGTCAGCTCATCTGCAGATAATGTGGGCCCATGATTCTGTTAAATATACAAAATAAAATATATACTTGACAAAGTAGTTAAACAGTTAGTATTTTCCAAATCACACCGCCATTTTTTAAAAAATATTAAACATATAATTTATTTAAGGATGTTAATAAAGTTCATATGAGAAACATAGCTGATTAACAAAGAACAGCTTTTTGGAGACTAAAAAATATATTAATATTTATGTGAAAGAATACATCAAAAGCACTTTTAACATTTATCAGAAAACAATGCCATGAAATTTATTACAAGAGTACTAACATTGAAATTTGCTTGATTAAATAATTTTTCTATTTCACTCTTTACTGATGACCATAGTTGCTGATCATGTGTTCTGCTAGTCCAGTACATCCAACGTTCAGAGAAAGATGGTCCTGACATCTCATAAATATATGCATTTGCTAAAAGAATTTAAAAAATAAATAAATAAAATAAAGAGATAAATTAATTCAAGCAAGTTAAACTTTTTGTAGATCATTATTAAATAGCTTTACAACATCATTGTTTTGCATAAAAGAATTTTACTTCATTCATGTAAATAAATTGATTATTCTGAGAGAGACTCATTTTAAAATTTGTCAAAGCTGATAATTGGGGTCTACATTCATTTTAAGACTTTTCACCATAACCAAAAGTAAGTTTCCCAAGTACATTTTTATATAACACTTCCAGATGGCTTTTAAACTATTTTGCTAATATCAGATTAAAACCAAGAATAACCATGATGGAAAAAAGCCTCCCAAACTTTTTTTAGACAACATAACAAGATTTTATTTCATAACTAAAAATTGACAGCTCAACTTTACAAAACAGCTTTAAAGCTATAAATATTATCCTTAGGCATCCTTCGAAACATACATGCTTATAATAAGAATACTAAAAATATCTCGTGTTTAAAGGCTAAAAAGAATGAAGAACTTTGTGATAACACACACACAGTACAGTTTGTACCACCTGAAATGTTCATACAGGACTGTAAATCTTTGTAATGTTGATTATTACTGGAGGAGTAATCAACCAACCTTGCGAGGAAATATATAACCCCGTGGATTAAATGTTTGCATTTACATATACATGATAAATATTGCTATGCAGAAATGTAAACATTATAAAACATTTTATTGATGACTGGTATACAGACAATTCAGTTGGTAATTCCATTTTCATTTAAAAAAAAAACAGAAGGTAATACAAATTTGATACACACACAAAATGCAAAGTAAAATCATGCTTACTACTGCAAGAAAAAAATTCTGTACTAAGTAGATGATTACATATGAAGGGTCCACAGGAAGAACGATGAGAGTCCCCTTTTCGTCAATGTTGAGGTTTCTACTGCATTCTGTTGCTCATTAGTGGCACTATTAATATCCGAACCCATAAGGGGAAAGAACGATGAGAATAAACTGAAAAAATAGCCCAAAGATACAGCTTACTGGGGAAGAGCGTGGAAAGTCCCGTGCGCCTTTCGATTTTTTTTAAAATCAGCTGTATTGGACTCTCATTGTTCTTCCTGTGGACCCTTCATATGAATGTTACTTATGAAATTTGCTGGATCATGCCTGTGTACTCAAGGTGAAATAGATGTCTTGAACAGTGAATGCTGAGTCATAATAATGATATTTTATTCAATTCTAAGAATTTATTTTTATCATTTGGCAGTATCTGCTGCAATTACATTATTTGGTAATATCTGTTGAAAATGATATGAAATTTACATTTTTAAATGGCTAAATATTTCCTCCCCTAGGACACACAGCAGAAACACCAACTTGCAGAGTGTTGCATGAAATTTTTTCAATGACAAATGATTAATTGAAAGTCTTGTGATTAAGATATTGTTAAACACAAATGAATTGGCTCATGAAAGTTTTCTACTGTTTTCACTAAAAATAATTAATGAAACAAATTACTTCATTAACAGAGAGCAAAATTACAAAAGATAATTTATAATCAATGCATCATTTATTTTTAGTATAAGTGGACATTATTTTATAGTAATTATAAACATTCATAAAAGTAAAAATGTTAAAAAACATAGTTCTAATATACAAAAATTAATAACTGTATTGGTGAAGTTAACTTTTTTTTTTTTTTTTTTGGAAACACTTATTTTTCTACTAAAGCGACTAGTTTTACTATCAAAGCTTCATAACAGCAATTGATTGAAAAACCCTCATTATTTGTTTTACTTCCTAATAAAGAGCATAACCAAATATTATTTTTTTACTTTGCAGTAGATTTAGTAATAAAATTTTGAATAAATAAGGATTTGCAGAAATAATAAACTCATCTTTCTCATGTTAATTTTTGTCTATAATCAGGAGTACAACTTATTCATAAATTTGTTGGCACAAATTGAACTATGACAGAACCTAATTACTAAAATACATTTGACCAAAAAAATTACTTTGAGCTAGCCTATCTTTCAAACTTGATTCTAAAAACTTTATAGCACTGTCCCACTGTTGTTTATCAGTGACAGCTCTATCTTCAAGGGCATTCAGTTGAATTATTCGCTGAAAACAAAGTTAAGAGTGATGTTTTAATAAAAGTTAAAAATACACAAAACAAAATACAGTTATAAAATTAACAAATTTTTAAACATAAGGGAATAAACTTATATGCAGAATACAGTTGACACTCCTGAATTTGAACTTTCGGTTAATCTGAACTAATCCAAAAGCCCTTAGAAATTTACATTAAAAATTACTACAGATTCTAGGGAGAAAAATGAACTGAAATACTTGCTTTAAAATCAAGAAGCTGGATGAAAAATATAGGCAAAATAAACAAAACCAACCATCCACATTTTACAGTTTTTCCTAAAATTTAATTATACAATTTTTAATTAAAGATTATTTTTTATTGCATATTTTCTGCTTCATTTTATGTTAAGAAAAGTCTTTATTGCTTTTTTTTTTTTTTTCTGTGCTGATAGAAGGGGTTTTGTGGTTAAGGTAAAGCAACACAAGAAATATCAGAAAAAGTGGAGATTCCTTGAGTGAGTGACTTTTAAGGAAATTGCTTTTTAATATGCTACATTTTAGATAGCAAAGCACTGATTATACATTTCTCATTTATAAGTGTTTCCATGAACGTGTTTCCCATTCATTCCTATTCAATTTCATATGAAAATGATTAATCTATAAGAAGCATAATATCAGTTATACATCAATTTTTACCTTCCTAAACATTAAAATTTTTCTGTCTGGGTCATTATTTTCCTAGTTAGAGGTTCCAAATAGGATGTAGGGAGGGTTGTACCATCAACAGCTTTACTTTAAAGATGCAATTGACTATACTGAAAAGCTTAGAACATATTTTGTTGTCACAATGAGTGAAAAAACCTTTCATAAACATAACTAAACCATAATGCTGTAATTAATAATAAAAGACAGTCAGCATATCAGACAACTATGAAAGATTTTTTTAATGCAAGTCTGTATAAGGATAAATCATATCATGATTGGTATGCAAGCTATATTTAAGATATAGTACAATAACGATATACTTTTCTTCTTTTTCTTCTTCTTAAGCACTAAAGCTTGTTACAGGCCAAGGCTGCCTTTCCAAGCTTTCTCCACTTGACCCTATCCGGCGCAACAGCTTTCCATCAGCTCACTTCTAACAGTTTAAGGTCTTTTTCTACACTATCTAACCATCTAGTATTTTTTGTACAAAAAGAATCATAAAATCTATAAATATGGTCTAGCCATCTAATACTGGGAAGTCTTTACTATTTTAACGATCTCGGGATTATTATATTTCATGGTTATATAAAATTCTCCATATGTTATTTTCTTTTAGTGGTCCGAAGATTTTTCTCAATAATGCTTTTACTTTTGATAAATGTTTTATTTTAAAACTCAGTTATTGTTTTCACTGCAAAAACTAGAATGAAGTAATTTAGTAGCATCCTAAAAAACTTAAAATTATTATGTATACATAAATTTGCATTAGTAGCTTTAAACCTGAGATAGTCAAACTTGTTTATTAATCTTTCATTTTTATGTTGTCTCTGACCAATCCCACGAAAGATGTATATAAATGGTGCTCTGCCATATAATATATTTCCTTGGGTTGAACATCCTAGGATATTTTTCTTCTTCAGTGATGGACTTTAAAAGTTATATTTCCTCTTAAAATCAGAGAATTGGAACTTTAGATAATTTGAACTTTTTTCTGAGAACTTTTGAGGTAGAATTAACGAGCATTCACTGCACTCCAATCTAAATGTCTTTGTCTGTTTACAAATTTGTATTAGCTAGCAAGCAACATACATAGTGCTGTGTTACACAGGTTATTTAAAAAAGCAGAATCTGAAAATGCACCAAGTTGTAAAAGTAAGGTTTAGCATATTTTATTGCACAAACCCAGATACCAATGATCAGAGATTTTCTTCTTCTTCTACAAGAATTTCCCTACAGAGATTTTCCTCACCTGAAAGTTTCCTTCATCATCTTTTCCCATCTTTCTCTGTTCTCAATTTCAGTCTCACTTACGCCATATTTTTCTAAATTTTTCCTCGGGTTTTCTTTCTACTTTTTTTTTTTTGGGTTATCTTCTTCCATTTCAAGCTGCCAGTTCAATAATAATTTGAGTAGCCTCTCACTTCCCATTCTTTTTATGTGTCCAAGCCATCAACATGGCTTCTCTTCTTCTTCTTATTTTTTTTTTTTGCATCTGCTGTTACATTTAATTGATGGTATACATAGGCATTTGATTTCCTCACTAATCTGGGCACTGCTTTGACTGACAAAATGATTAGTCTATTTGATGCAATCAACAGTATAATACGTAAGTAATAATAAATAAATGGATATTAATGTAATGAGTAATAAATATAATTTATAAAAATTTATATAACGAATTACTAATAGAAACAAATCATATACAGGGTGTCTACCAAATTTCTGAAAGTCAATTTCCTGACTTTTACCTGACTTTTGGGAGGTCCCGTGAAAAAAATTCCTGACCAATGAATTTTACTTAGGGAAATTGCACAATGCCCCCTTGTCTTTATGTTTGCATATTTTGTACAACTTCTTGAAATCAATTTTAACTGAAGTATACAGGATTAAGCTTTCATCCATTGAGAAACAGAAGTAGTTGCACTTTCGGATAGAATTAACTAACTGTTCTTAGAAATATGGTCCTAAGATATAAGTTACCAAAGCTAATTTGTCTTTTACCCTCCCGTCACGATGGATGAGCCCCCCATTTTTCCCTCCTAACACATCGCTTCATGCTTTCGCGGTCCGAAAAATGAGTTGCAGTTGCTTTAGGCTTCCAGTCTGACAATTAGAGAAGAAAGGTTAAAAAAAAAAGGACACGAAAAAAAAAATTAATTCTTTTGATGAATTTTCCGGACCCATTATCCAATTTCCCGGTTTTTTCCAGACTTTCCGGACCCATTTCCAATTTCCCGGCTTTTTCCAGACTTTCAGGATTTTCCGGAGCGGTAGACACCCTGATATATAAACTCCTAAGAGAAACATAATGTACCAGCATATCAACAGCTTTAGATTCCCATGCATGATGTCTAATAGCATCATCTACCACTGTTCCTTTCAGGTTGTCAAAAATATCATCATGATCTTTAGATGCTTTAGATTTTTCTAAAATACCTCTAAATTCTTCTTGCAATGTTTGCCAACCAACCTACAGGGGGGAAAAGATAGAAAATCAGATAAACAATAGATGAATGAAAATTTACTATGTAATTATCAAGAAGAAGTATGAAATTTCTACACATAACAGCTTAACTGAAAAATGTGCCAAAGAAATTTTTTATTTCAAGTTTGAGATATTCAAAAACATCAAAAATCAAACATTTATTCAACATGTCTAATAAGTTTAAAAGGGAAAAAAAAAGCTAAAAATTTGCAAATATTGGAAGAGAGATTTAAGACGTTTGTGACATAAGAAGTTTAAAGAAATAAAATAAGGCATCTGATAAGTTTGTCTCTAACTATATTCATAAGGAATTTGAAAATACATACTTCAACACACTTTTTGGGTAGCATTTCATCTGCCCAGTGTTTTAATTTAATATCTACAGCAGTGTTGAAAGATCTAAAATAAAGAAAACATTTTTCTATACCTGGAAATTCTGCACAATAAAGTAATAATATTCCAGAATAAATTGTTAGTTTTAAATTGAATCCATATTGTTCTAATGTACAATACTTTTGAAATACTGAAATTGCTGATATAATCTAATTTTATGCAATTACGTAAAACTCTTTTACAGTTTTCAAGTCACAAGTTTTCAAAATTTAAATATGTATATTCTATAAGTAATGCATTTAAAAAAAAAAATGAAAATGAGACTTTTATACATAAAGCAGAAATAATCTGTTTATATACATTATGTAATAATAACAATTCATGTATCAAAATCAATAAATGACAATTAAACTGCTTAAGGGGTTAGGGGTAGTCAGAATTTTCAAAAAAATTGTTTTTTTTTTTTTTTTTTTTTTTTTTTTTTTTTTTTTTTTTTGCATTTTCTTAAAGTATAGTATCTTAAAAATATTCTCTGAAAGTTTGAAGTGAATCCGACAAATATCTTTCGAGTTATTTAGCGAAGAATAAAAGGCACTCTAGCGGTCTAATATTTCCGAGAACAATTAGCTAGCGGCATAATTCTCCCTTACCTCCTGAAGTTTTAAAAGCAATCAAGCCTATTTATGTAGATCTTAGTAATGAAAATTTACTTTCAAGATGTGTAGGTGGATTTAATCAAAATAATAATGAGAGCTTCAAACAACTAGTGTGGAAAATATGCCCAAAAACTATCAATACTAGTTTTACCATTGTTCAAATTGCTGCATACGTAGCTATGAGTATATTTAATGAAGGGACAAGTCATTATTAGTAATAATGAACACACTGGGACTTAGTTGTGGGCCTAATTCGCATCGGTATACTGAAAAAACCGATAGTGCACGTGTAAAAGTAGCTGATCAGCGCGCTAACGACAATACTCCCGAAGGTAGAATGCGACGTAGACAACAACAAATTGATGTTTTAGAAAGTTCTACAACGGCTGAAGAACTCTCATATAGTCCAGGAATAGATGACTCAGTGTAAGTATTGAAATTATTCGTATTACTGTACATCAATCGACTGAAAACTTATGTAGATCTTAGAAATGCGTTTTTCTCAAAACTATGTTTTTTTAACTGGTGACCACTGTAACTCAAAAACCGCTCGATAGATTTGAATGAAACTTATACAGCTTTTAGAAAACATAAAAAGCTAGTGCCTGATCGAAGGATTTTCTTTTTTTTTTAAACTTCGAATTTTTATAAACAATTAATTGTTGGTTTTTTCCCGAAAATCTGAAAAAAAAACTTCCAGAGACCGCCATTTTGTTAATTTTGAAAAAAGAAAAAAAAGCTTCGATCAGGCACAAGATTATCTATCCATAAAAATAATCTTTTTTGTTTCATTGATTTTAGATGAATCTCCAAGGAGCTGTAATGGTCACCGCAAGGACCCATTATTAAAACCTGTTCAACTTAGACCGCCATAACTTGTAAAATAATTATTATTATTTTTTTAAATTTAAGTGAAGTAATGTTAAAGTATGATGAAATGATACTATGTTTTTACTTATGTGAAATAAACTTAATTACTAGTAAAAAAAAATTAATAAAAAATGGCATTTTCTCACGCCTCTGACTACCCCTAACCCCTTAAAGAATAATATTTAAATGCTATATAGATAAGAAACCATACTAAAAATACAAGAAACATGCCATGAAAAATCGTTGTAGATGGCAAACACCAAAGTTGTTTCAAAGGTTATTCATACTTAAAAATTTTGTAAAGTGTAATTTTGGTACAGCTTGCATATTTGCTACCGTGGGGAGATACAATACTTTATAGTGCTAAGTGCAGCAATCTACAAAGGATTATACATTATAATAAATCACAAACTTGCAATTTTGATTATTTTTACCTAATTCATTTTTGAAGTGATGCTGTATACAATGCCAATGCCCCATACCTTAATTCCGATTCGTTTATGAGAAAATTGAGTAATCAGCATGAACTGAAGAAATAAAACTTTGTAGGCATTTTTCTTGAAACTAGGAAAATGCAGATTAATGTCTTTGTTAAAGTAGCGATACAGAGAACTATTTAATTGGCAATCGTAATGGGAAATGATAACCGAGAGTATGAAAATTCAGGAATATGAAATAAGGTATCAGGAATATGAAATTCGTGAAATTCAAAAATCCCCAGAGAGTATAGGATATGTATCGTGTACAAGAATCATACTGCAATTATGTGCACAACAAAGGCATTCACAAGGAATACTAAATACAACGCGAAATTAATTAATTCTTTCCATGGCGTTTGGAGAATCTTTCCAAATAACAGGATCCGATGTGCTTAAAATATTTCTCTAGATTTGACTTATGTTTAAGTTGTGTTCATTTTTTCATATATTTTCAAGTTACATGACCAACTCTAGACACAACTTCAAATTTCATTCAAATATTGAATTTGACATTATGCAATTAATCTGTTAAAAATAGAATATGAAATTAGTTATTTATTTTGACAGTGAGATCAACGTCAGTTTTATGTAACGAGTGTGATATTGCATTAAGAGCTCAGTAAGGATAATAAGCTTTTTCTTAGAAGTTACGTGATGAATGTTTTCATTTACAAGGGACATGATCTTCATAGAAACAGAGTACATTTTTGGCTTCTAAACGTGCATTGTGCATTGACTGTTTCCTGTTTCCTGTTTTTTTTTTTTTTTTTTTTTAAGACAAACAATAGTTTGAAACTTTTTTGCTATATACATTGTGACTGTTACATGCAGTATAGCATATTAAATTCAATTGACAAGATTAAAAAATTTAAAACAAATTAGTATTCTTTAAGCAAGCATAAAGAGTTTAAAATTTTTAAACACAGAATGTTTTTTCTAACACTTCTAACAACAACAACAACAACAACAAAAAATACACATGTTTGCTTTCTCACATTAAATTACTGAATATTTCAAAGTACAATAGTAACGGCAACTGCCTCAACATAAACCTCACTCCACACCATGGTTTTATCTGCCCAACTGTTATGATGGCTATACACTGTTTGGATTACTGCTCCGAGGAAAATTTGTACCCTGGACTGGTGCCGAGTATACCCAAAATTATCCAGAAGCACCACAATATTTAAATTCTCTGTATATAAATTTATTATAGTAGACCAGCTCTAATCCATCCACTTTGGGGCTGAAAATATGCTCAAAATGCAAAAATGGGCAGATTATCAGAAAATACAGAAAAATACAGATTTACAGTATAATAAACAATCTCAGAACTCAGAAATGATTATATGTATTGTTCTCTACAGTAAAAACATTACAATTAACCACACTAATGCTATTATTACTGAAAAAGAGCAAAACTGTGTGTATTTACTGTACATATGTATGTATTGTGGATGATAAGTCACTGATGAGTTGGGACAAAGTTCGGCTTGAGCACGGTCGGATTAACTGGAGTGATGGACAAGGCGGGGCGAGACAAGAGGGTTCCTACTCTATAGGATTCTTCGGGGGATATGAAAACAATAACAATAGTATTCCCCTTCAAAAATAAATACTCTTTAATACATAAAACTGGAATGATGTAACCTACCCAGGACTTCCTGCTTGCCATGCTTGGACGTAAATGTTTTCAAAAACATAAACTGACATTTTTTTCCACAATTCCTTTGACAATGTTTCTTCCCTTAAATAAAATGTTAAAAATTCATCATTTTTCTCAATAAATATGAATATGTACATACATCAATACTTATACAGCATAATATGCAATAAGAAAATACATAAAAATATACAAATCTATAGAGAACATTTTGTACTTTACAGCAGATAGCTTGGTAACACATAACAAAATGGTTTCTTTAATACACAATCTATCTATGCATATAATAAGAAAGTCTAAGTCTGTGTGTGTATCTCTGTCGTTTGCATAGCAAACTAACTATCGAGCTAAGTTGCATGAAATTTTGCACGGGCCTTCCCAGGGTATCAGGAATGTGCACCTTGGGCTTATTTCTTAATTTTATATTTTTTATCATTTTTTTTACCATTTTTTCTCTTCGCACTGAAAAAAGGGTATGTTGATTGTTCTAAAGAATAAACAATTGCATGATCAAAAAGAGGAAAAGTTTTCTTTTGAACTAACTGCATTTCCCATTTTTTTTTTAAATATCAAACCAGGAGACCCTTTTTTGACTAATTTTGAAAGATTTGCCTCTCGATGCTGTATCAAGAAAGCTATGGACTATTCTGAATTAAAAATATATATACAGTTACAGACAAACTATTCAGCTTCCATTTAAAAAAAAAATCAAGTGTCTAGCATAATTGTATGGTCAGTTAAAAAATTAATAAGTAAAATGTATATAAGAATTTCGGGATTTGAAGATTGGATTCCCGAAAAATCGAAGAAAGGAATATTCCTCCTGCATCATGTGACATCGTTGTTGCAGTGTGGCAGGCCAACTGCTAGGTTTAAAGGTGATGGGGAGGGGAGAGGTGAGGGAATACTGAATCGCAAAGCATGGTATAACTATACTTTCCATATCTTTATTTCTATTTGCATGGTAGACTAACTACTTGGCTGAATTGCATGTAGTTTTGCCGAGGCTTCCAAGGGTGCTCCTCAGGCTTATATTTTGTAATTTTTAAATTAATTTTTATATTCTATATTTTATACAGGGATGAGATTGGCAAAAAAGCAAAAAGACTGAAATTATATAAGAGCAAAAAATTTGAACCCGTGATATTTATATGTGAAAGAAGTTTTAAAAAGTAAAGTATCAAAACATGCTACAATATAAACTTTGAACAGTAATTAATAACTACTACCAGAAATCCACAGAAAAAAGCAGAATTTTAAGAGAAAAAAGACAAAAAAAAATGAATTCCTAATAATTTAAAAAAGCTAAAATCAGCCAAAAAGCTGAAGAATCTCATCCCTGTTTATATCATTTTCGTTAATTGCTGGTTGCCAAAGGTGGCTGCTCACCATAATGTGTAAAAGCAGCCTGTTGGCAGACCATGGGGCCGCTCACCATAATGTGTAAAAGTAGCCCACAGGTTACACAGGCCAGTCGCGAAGTAGCCCGTGTGCCATAGGTTGCAAATTTTGATCGCAAAGCAGCCTGTCAGCAGACCAGCTGGTCGCCAAAGGTGGCTAGTAGTTTGATCATATTTTACCATTTTAGTTAGTACCTCTGCATTTTTTGATTATTCATTATCTTTGTAAACATTGTAATTTGATGTCAAATGAATGAGAGAAAAGTACAGAATCCATTTGTGATAGTTTAATAAACCTAGCATAAGCCTTACTGAAAAATTAAAAATTTATTTTATACTTATTGATTAAACATTTATTGTACAAATCCAACCTTTGTGCACAATTAAATAGGGATTAAATTTTTATTTAGTAAATTAAAAACTTGCTATTTAAAAACTCAATCCTACAGAAAGACAATAAAATAAAATAAAAAATATTTATACAAACCAGTGTTTGGGAGAAAGTTGACTCAAGTTTATGATTTCATCTAATAATTCACCTCTGGCTTTTTCAAAGAGCTCATCCTAAACAAATGAAAAGTAATGAAAGGTACAGCAACAAAAACAAAAAATGCGACTAATAGAAAATGTAAAAACGGTTTTACTATTATAATAATAAAAAAAAAAACTAATGCAGAATAAATTTTCAACATAATTTCATTATGCTCTTTGATGTTTAAAAGCTAGTTAAAGGAATGAGGAATAACTATTTCCTCCGATGAAATATATTTTGGCCACAGTCCATGGCCATCATCAGTTGTTGTTGCTTTTGAATGATCTCCATCCTGACTTCTCTCCTCCATGTTAAAATTGCCACTTGGTAATGTCATCCCAGTAACCAAGCGGCAGTTTTCACGTGGAGTAGAGAATTCAGGAACAAAGCCATTCCAGAGCAACAATGGCTGATGGTGGCTGCAGACTGGAGTCAAATATATTTTATCGGTGGAATAGGTATTCCTCATTTCTTATGGATAAATCCTCTGTATTTCATTTTAAATATTTTTTAATATGTTTAGATGATAATTTTAAAACCATGAACAAAGTTCAGAGAAAAGTTTAATTTTTAAAAACTGAATTTGGAACGAAAGTTTAGCTTGTAACAATATTTAACTTACATAGAGTGAATTTTACCCAATTATATGATTATTAGCATGGCTTTTCCTTAATCAATTTATTAAAAAAACCTTCTATATAAATGATTAAAAATTAACCAACATAATAAATTTAAAACTAGTATATGTAAGATTAAGAAATAACCAAAAAAATAAATTTAATATCATTTACAGAATAAATGCGCATTCAGTTAAAACAGAACTAGATCAAGAATTTCTTAAGGAAAAAAAAAAAAGGTTCTGTAATGCAATTCTAAATAAACACACACGCAAACATCGAAATACTGTAATTCTTAGAAGCAGTCAACATAATTTAGAAAAAGATTACTCTATCAAGTTCTCTCAGACGTGGAAAATTGTTCTTCCATTCAGCTTCCAGATTAAAACGGGCAGCTAAAATATAAAATATGTAGATTAAAATTTTTTTTTTCACTTTTTGAGGGAGAAAGAAATGCCTAGAATCTTTGAGTCTTAATCCACTGACCTTTAAATGCATCAGCTTGCTGCTCAGCTGAGGCTTTCACCATTTTCCAAAAGCAATCAGATACAGCAAAACTTAAATTCTTTGTCGAACACTGAGATGCATTCAAAATACCACCTCTGTTGAAAGAAGAAAGTTAAAGTTTTTCATTGATTTTTCCTTCTGAAAATAAAAAATTAAACACAGGAAAAAAAACAATACCTGCACAATTTAGAGTTCTTAAAGAAATCTTCTTCATAATTTTTGATTATACCAATACTATCATCTTTACTACCTGAAATAATAACAAAAAATAAAACAATTTAAGAAATATGTTGTGACTTTTATGACAGACCATTACTATGAACTAAGGTTTACCTAGCATAAATGAAGTCTTTGTTGCAAAACATGCTTAAAAATGATCATTTTATATTAATGGGTCAAGCTGGCTTCTTGAATTTCTGAGTCTTGTAAGAATAAATATATGGGGTCCCTTAGTAAATTTTCAGCCTTTTTTAATAACATACAAAATTATAAAAACATTTAAAATTGTAACACAGAGAAATAAATGTGGATTCACAAGTATGACTAATTCTTATAAACCTGGTTAGAGAAAAAAGCATGTCTTTTTCTGTTTTTTTTTTTTTTTTTTTTTTTTTTTAAATATAAGCTGTACTACGATCCCTGGTGTAAAGATAAAACTATAATATGATTACAAGTTCACTTACAAATGAGTAAATCCTTACTAGCTAGAAGAGAAACGAGAGCTAACTTTTGATTTCAATTGTCAAGTTATAGTATATATATATGTGTGTGTTCATCAAATCAATTTTAAAACATGGAAAAAAAAAAAAAAAAAAACGAAGTGCATATTATTAAAATTTTGTAACAGACATAAACTAAGAGGTTTCCTACATTGAAATAACTATTGTATAGTTATTAGTATTTGCAACTAGAATGGGGATTAAGCTTACCTCTGCCAGTAACAACTGCAAAATATCCAAGAGCTTTCATAGGAAACAATTTGCCATCTAAAATTTTTTTAATCTTAAAAAAAAAAAAAGAAAAAAAAAATAATAATAATAATAATAATACATATATATAAGTTATGAAAATTTAATTTATCTTTTCTTTTTAAAGTAGCAATAGCACTTGCATGAAAATCTTTATTATTGTGTACATTTATTAAAACTATGCATGTAATAATAAATTAATGTAAAGTCTCAAAAACAAACTTTTGATTTTAATTTATTTAAACAGCTTTAAATAAATACCCTGGTAGGATCTGCCAAGTTTTGTTCAGCAAGATCAACTTTTGTCAGAACAAATATTGTTCTTCTTCCAAGAGGGTCCATCTGACTAACTAGATCAGTGACAATACTGCGTTCAGCATCCACTGAGCCATCTATAAAAGACCAAAATAAAAATTATATATTTATAGCATAATAAATTTATCTGAAAATTTCACAAACAAAAGTTTGAAAATATAGTATTTAAAATCACTGTTAAATAATACTGTTGAAATAAAAGAAAACTAAACTATGGTGTTTAAAATTAAAGAGAACAAAGAATATTGCCACTTTGAAATTCAGAAAGAGGTGGGAAGACAGAATGAGTATATGAGGCATAAAATAAGGGTAGTTAGACAAAATAAAAATTAAGGTTTAAAAAAAAGGAGAAGCTTTATACTGTGAAGCCGTAAAAAGCATTTAAAAAAATAATTTATTTTTGCAAAGACAAAAAGAAAAAGTTTCAACACTAAAAAAAACTTTAAAGAAAAATATAGGTATTTCACTTTTGCATATGCACACAGAGACACTTCAATAAAGAGGAGGTGTCTTGTTTTCTTAGCATGGCATTAAGACAAATACAAAAACCTAATTTAAATGAAGAATGGTATCTGCTCTCAATGTGTTAGGCATCTGAGAGATTCAAACTCATGCTTACTTGTTTACTAGACAATACTTTAACCAATGAAGACACAGCATATTGTGCTGGTAAACATAATAAATTTTAATGTTTGCAACTTTGCTTTTAAGAAAGACCAACATACAATGACAAAAATCCAATTTCAATAAAAGCCTAAGAACTATAAACATACCTGCCAACATCTAGTGAAAAAAATCCAGTAAATTTATATGGTCCAACAACCTTAAAATCATAATTACTTATCTGTGCTATAAAACATGCTTCAGTTTTTTCACGCATTAAATATCACCATCACACATTAAATATCACCATCTACGCTTTATGTATCATATTGTAAATGCAAGTTGATATGACACACGATTATGGAATTTTTTCAAATAACAGTTTGCTTTTTATAACAATTTATGTTTGAAAATTCAATTTCACATAAAATCATGATGTTAAAAATATAATTTTTAAAAGAGCTCAAAAATAAACAAATTCTTTTAGCATGAATAAATAAAACATCAATGTTTTTTTTTAGGTCTACAAAGCTTTTTTTTAAGTTCAAAATTTTACAAAATATTTGCTTTTTCAAAAAAAAAAAAGTAAAATTTTGAGGTTTGAATTCACAAATTTTACAATTAAAGGATCTGCCACCTAATTCAAATTTCCAAAAATCCTCCACAAATAAGTAATCAACATAAGCACACATTTCTTTATTATTAGAACAAAATACAAGGTACATTGGTTCATATTGAATGAATATACCCTGATAGTGGTAATAATTTAGAACTGATGGAGAAATAAATATGTCGATTATTAAAGGTTCACAAAATGTCAGAAAACCGGTAGATTTTAACATAAAATCAGGAGACCAGGAGAAACCATCAAAATGCAGTAGTCTCCTGAAAAATCCGGTAAAGTTGGCAGGTATGTTAAAAGAACAGAAAATAGAATTTAGCACAAGGGGTAAGACAGAACAATCATTTTCCTTTGTGTTTCAACTTTTGTGTTAAATACATTGTTTCATCTACTTTTTGATTTTTTATCTTTTTTTCTTGAGTAACAAAATTAAATGAAACTAAACCAACCTTGGATGCATAATATTATTGAATTTGGATTGCTCATATAAAGCTGTGTCATCTCTCGTATAGCTTCTCTAGTACCATCCATCATGTCAGTAGTTACAGTCTAGGAGGAAGAAAGCATTTATTTCCTTTTAATAAAATGATTGAGCAGAAGAAAAAGTATAAACATATACATTACATTTTAACCAATTAATAAAATTTAATTTTTCATTTTCACTTCATTCATATAGTTTGAAATACAATACTTAATGCAATCTATATAAAAGTACAGCTTTTTGAAATAGTTAAACATGCAGGAAGTTAACTTTCTCAATATAATATCAAATAAAAATATGAAAGCATACATCCGGTAAAACAAATCTATTATTTAACTAAGTAGACAGTAACCAAAAACATTCTTATACAATTAAAACTAAAAAAGCTTAGATACCAAATAATGATAACAATGAACTTACGCTGATAACACCTGGCAGATCAACTAAAACCATTCTTTGTAAGCCAGGTCCTTTTACAGTCATAGATATAACCTGGGTGTTAAAGAGGGGGGAAAAAATTAAATGTGTGATAAGTAAGTGTTAATCATAATAAATATACTATGAATTACAAATAAATAAATAAAAAATATGAAACACTTTCATATTTTAAATATGTACTAAAGTGCTATATATTGAAGGCATATCATAATCCATGTTTTGTCTGTATATTTCTTCCTTATTTCATTAAGATGGAAGTGTATCATTATTTATGAGTATGTTGTATTTTTCTTCGTTCCGTAAAACGCTTCTTCGAAATTGAAATCTACATTAAAATCACCTACTAAAACTTTTACTATCTTCACCAGGAGTATTCTAACTATACTTCTCCTTTGTAATATACTGTAGAGTTTGCCAGTTTCTAGCCAAATATGGAAGATATCACAAAGCTAGTTTCAGCTTTGGGGACTTATGTTTTGATGCCAAACTTGGCGATAAATCATCAAAAATTGCAAACCTTGGCGACTTTCAACATTTTATTTCTCCCTTGGAAGATTTAATCAAATTTAATTTCACAACTAATGATTTTTCAACAACTGCAGAAAGTGAAACTTAAATTACTGGCTATGTTTGCAAATTAGCATAGAAATTCAAATTTTGGAATCTGCAAATTTGGAATGGATTTTTGTACAAGCTAATGAGATCTGTATTTACTTTGGCTAATTGAAAATACTATTTGATTAAATGCAAAAAGGAAATAGGAATCGAACATCACCTCTGCCGTCCAGAAATTTTTAAGTTCACTATAACCAAAGTCATGGTTCACTAAAACCGAAAAAGGCTATTAACATTTATAACATATGTGAATCGGGACTAATAAGATGCGTTCACTAGAGCCAAAAGTTTGCTATGTTCGGAGTTGACTGCATATATATATATATATTATATCAATTTACATAAATAAATAAATAAAGATATTCTAAATTTACAATACACTCATAAGCATTTTTTTTAAAATATTTATAGTGACTGCAGATGATTCAAAAATACCTACCTCATTGCTAACAGTTCGACCACCTTCAACACTCTTTTTCATACGAATTTCAACTTCTCTTCGCAGATCTGCAAGCTAAAGAGATACAACTAATATAGTATTTACACATAGCATTACATTATTCATAAAATTAATAAAATAGAAACACATTAGATATATTTATGTAAATAGTACCATAAAATTGCTGTGTACACTTAACATAGAATGGATTAAAAGATTAAATACTTTTTTCCCCACATGTACAGTATGGCATATTGAAAATTTAGGTATAATTCTGGATAAAATAATGGATTGTCTGAAGAAAATAACTTTAATTCACATTTTATCATTTAAGCATAAGAACTTATATTTCATAATAGTTCATTTAAAAGTCTTACTCAAAAATTTTTGTAAAGTTGTTGTTGCATATGTTTGGAAGTTGAAAGAATTGTTAATAAAATATTGGACTTTTTTTTAATTAATTTAAAATGAAAGTTATTTTGGTTGTCAGTGTCATATAATATGGAGTGTTATCCCATCATGTATTTTGTGGTTTTTGTTTCAGCTCCCTTTATTATGTATCAGTCCATGACCAGTAGGGTTAGTAATTTTTTTTTCTTTTCTTTTTTAACATTCCTTGGTTTTCTTCTCTTTTAGAATCTTAGAAATTACCTTAATTGAAACACAATACAACAAGAATTTGATAGTCAATAAGATCACTATTAATTTTTTTTTTGTACACTACTTATCGCTATTGAACACCATTAACTTTGATGAATTGCACTGTTTTTACACTGTATTCCTGTTAAATCTTCAGTGACTACTAGTCTAATGAGCATTTATGTATTTACAGAAAAAGACACATTATAGTTTCTATTCTGGATCTATCACTGAAAACTTTTTCAACTGCAGTACAAATACAATTTGCTTTAAGCAAAAAACATTCTGATAAAACACTGCGAGCTCTTTGAGACACCAGCAGGAGAATTTTTTAGATTAATATGCAGGTTTGTAAGTTTTTATCAAAATGAGAATTCAGATAAAAAGAAACAATTATAGATGATTTTACAGATTGCAGTGAAAAATGCTTAACATGAAACTGAGAAAATCAAAATATTTTTTAGGTTGAAAGAATTTTTTTTTTTAAAGATTTGTAATAAATTGTATGATGCACGGTCCAAACTACTATATCATTTCAAACTGATGTATCTAATAATTTTTCTTTCCTATATTGTGAAGGATTTTTTTTTTTTTATTATTTATCAAATTCAGCAAAATCATTCGAACTTTAATAAGATTAATTTATTGATTACTCAACAAAAATAAGAATTAAGACTTTGATTAATTAGCAGAGTAATAGTTAGAATTCTTAACTGAAAAACTCAACTGCCTTATATCAGATGAATATCATTGATACTAAATGGTATAAAGATTTTTTAGTGCATCCATTAATGATAGAAAAGCTCAAATTTCTAGTTTAGAACATAGAAAGCACACTAAAAAAGGTTATTTATTAATTTATAGAATAAATAATAAATGCAACACAGTACTACCTCACTTTCTTTGGTTAAGTCAAATTCTCTTGAACTGTCTTTGAAACTAGCAACATGATAAGGTCCTTCACTTAAAGTTACTTTAACAGGAGCTCTAGTCATCATTTCTCCAGCACCTCTGTTAAAAAAAATAAATAAAAAAGAAGAAGAAAAGGAGCATGTAAAATAAATAATCAATCAATTATGCTCCTTAAATTAAATCTTTTTCAGAATTTATCACATGTTAATCTAATTGTATTAAACACTGAAAAATAAAGAATGAGAGAGATGAGAAGTTTTGAAAAAGGAATGAGATTATTTGAAAATTGTTAAATTAATCTGCCAATGCATTTTATTTTGCAATAACTATGCTTAAAAATGTAAATTTCAATACGTTATGCAGAAATATGTAAAAAGTGTTTCAAGAGGGGAAAAGAATCAATTTAGTGGAACTAAAACTGTTTCATTGCATTCCTGTATAAAATTATAACTTACTGAAATATGAAATAAAAATATCGCCAGAAATCATTAACTCACACATTACAAATAGCAAAACTACAGAGGTCACTATTTTTTCTGTGGTTTGTAGTGTAGTGCAGTACTTTAAAAAAAAAAAGTAGTATAGTGAGTGATACAAAAAAAAAAAAAAAAACACTAGCTTGTAGAGAATTCCAAACACTACTTTTTATTAAGTTCAACAAGCAAGCAAGATGCCATTCTTCATATCATTTGCACTTGTTTAACTGATAATTTTAAGAAAGATGCAACTTATGTTAAAAATAAACAAACATGTTTTTGAATAATTTTTTTTTACTTTTGTTCTATACTATAGTTTTATAGAGTTTTCTTTAATTAGTGCATCAATATCCTTTAATGTGAATATAACATAAATGCTTTAGCAAAATTTGTTTTCTAAAAGTAATTAAGTAAAGAATTATTTCAAAGGCAGTTGTTAATTAACTACTTTAATAAAAAAAGTAGTAGTTTAAAAAATAGTTTCTCTGACTACTAATTACTATACAAATAGTGATTTCTCAATTATGCAGCTCACACTTGCATGACTATTTTGATTAAGCACTGAAATTCTTTGCTCCTGAGAGAATTTGAGTGACAGATCATAGCTTGAAAGCAAGGCAAGATAACCATCTTAACTATAAAACATAACAATTAGCAGAGAATTTTATAAGTTAACATGTGACATATATATATATATATATTTCTTTTCCAAGTAAACAAATAAAAAGGAGATTGATACTCAAAGTAAAAAATAATATTTTTGAAGGGCTATACAAACCTAGGGAATATTCTTGCTTGTGCAATCATTTCTAATACACTAGTTTTGCCAGAACTTTGATCACCCACAACTACAACCTGAAAAAAAATAATAATAATTAAAAAAAAAGATCAATTTATGAAGAAATGGTTGTAGTTAAAACTACTTTACATATGCTGATTGTCACATAGTGACACTGCATTTTGGGAATTAGTTCAAATTGAGAAACACAGATGGACCGACTGATTCACCTGTGATAATCGTTTGAGTTGATATTGAAGTAATCCAGCTACTCATGCATGGAATGGACTGAGACTAAGATATCTCAACTCAAATGGCTACCTCCAGCAAAGGAGTCGCCACCTGTATTTCACATTTGAACAAGGGGGTAAAACTGTCCCTGTGTATTTAATATAAAAAAAAAGCACTTAGGCAATTTCACATTTGGAATAATATCTGCAAAATACCCATCTTATTCCAGTTAAACAATAAGTTTTGCATATCAAGGCTAGTGTGCTAAATCTCTAGTTCTACATTCACCAATTCACTTTAAAAGCGTTAAAAAGCTGAAAGTATTAAAGATTTCTGAGCAAGGTAGGATAATACATAAGGATAATACATAAGTACCGAAGGTCCAAAGCACCCATTGGTAGAGCATCATTCCTAGCATCAAACGACATGCTATAATCACATATCTCTGTGAAAAGTTCTCCCCCATCAAAATCAGTGTCGTATAAGTTTCTAAAATTGAGACACTCTTGACGGAGAGTTAGGTTACTGTCATCATTCTCATTTTTACCATTGAGAAGACTTTTAACATCAACTAGGAATCCAAACTTCCTATTCAATTCGTTTAGTAAAACAGGCTGTCTTCTTGATTTTGAAGCCTGTCAAGGACACTCTTCATTACACGCACGATCTCTTCCTCTGCAGAGTGACCTGCATCTCTTGCCGATTCCTCAGGCATCCTTTATCTTTGCCTGATCCTAGTTTAAATTTCTATCCCCCATTCTCTGCATTTTGCCTTCCATGGTCTACTGCATTTCAACACAATTCTTCTCTAGTATCATATTAAGCGCTTCTGCATTCTAGATCTAATCCTGCATCCCTGAAGTTTATAGTTAGATCCTGCAAACTTTTCTGTACACGGTTTAATTTTGCGAAGAATGTGGTGCCAAAAATAAAGAAAAAATAATGAATTTTTAAGTCCAGCACATTCTGAAGCAACTTCCCTGTTTCACTTCTCGTTCCGGGCATATGATTTCTATTCTCCGATAGCTTTTTAAAAAGGCCTATTATTAAGTCCCCATTGGATGGCTTTGACAGAATCTGTTCTTGCACCCCAGCGGATTTCAGATTAACGCTTTACACTAATCAGAATAACTTTTTTTAATTTATCCCAACGAAGAGTTGTATGAGAGAAAAAAAAGATAAATACTCTCGACTAGACCAAAAAAACTCACTACAGTTAGATTTTGTTCGGGTGTGCAGTTTTCTGCTAAGTTTAAGCTGTGGTTGTCACAGTTAACAATCAATGCTCGGGGATTTCGGGTGCATATTCTATGTTGAAGGCCAGATATATAAATAGCTATAGCAGACTTGTTGTCATAACACTAAGACCAACAATTGAGTAGGGCTAAGTTATCAAATTCCAGTTTTTCCATGATGACTTTTTCAAGGGTGGCATGCAACTTAATAAAAATTGAAAAATATCTCCTTGATGGTAACTTATAAATGAATATCATTTTATCCGACGAAATATCGATAAGCAAAAATTCCTGTCGCATGTTCTTTCCGGAATAAAAAATAGTGAAATAGCAAATTTTGGAATACAGTGAAACCTCTCCGAGCGGCCAAACCCTCTAAACGGCCAATTTTTCATGGCACGGACTTTTTGGCTCATGGACTTAATGTTAAAATAACCTCTAACAGCGGCCATCCGACCCCCCTCTAAACGGCCACCGAGTGGGATCGCCCATCTCATTTTTTGGGAAAGTCTACTCACTCCATGCTGTAATTTTGAGCGGAAAAACTTAAGGTCAGGTTTATGGTCGAATATAAGTCCCAGGAATAACTGGAATCGAATTTTTTATCTCTGTGTTGAAGTTCTCCTACAAATGAATTTTTGTCCCGTTCAGGCGCTAATTCCGTCCTTTCACGAGGAATTTCCTGATGTTTTTAATGGCAAGCAAGATAAACTTTCAACACAAGCGAATTAAGGGAAAATTGATGAAATTATCAAGATCTGCTTTTTAAGTAAAAAATGAACTAGAAAAAATGGTTGTTTAAGAGAAAAGTTAAAACTTAAAACAGACACAAATTGTATCATTTTTTCAAAAAAATGTAAGAAAGCATTAAATAAAGTACTATTTTCTCTTTAGATAAGTTTTATATTTCATTTTAAATAAGGAATATGTGCCAGATTTGTTTATATTATGCATTTTAGCAATTATCTTATAATAGTAAATAAAACCCTTGAAAGCGGCCATCCCTTCTGAGGGGCCAAATATTCTCGGTACGGTGGGTTGGCTGCTCAGAGAGGTTTTACTGTAGTTAGAAGAGGGTATTACTAAATACAGCTCATCAAATTAGTCAGACCCTGCTGTTTTATGTAAGAAAAAACATTATTGAAATCTATTGAAGAATTATTGTATGTGAAGAAATTATCTAATTACAATAACCATAACTATGGATTTTTATGGGAAGCCTTGGAGATCTTAACTGCATATGAAACCGTTAATGATATGACACATGCACAAATAAATGAGGGGTGGAGAAAACTTATAACAACAAGGAAGCAGAACCAAAACAGCGCACAACTTGAGGATGGGTACAAGAGCTAGCCGAAAGTACTTTTGTGACTTTAATGTTTTAAATAATTTTGAAAGATATTTTTTATTTAAAAAAAGCTTTTAATATTAATATCAACAAACTATTCTATTTTATTCATATAACATTCATAATTATTTTGAAATACTATAATCATTATACTGTAAAATAATCATCATAATTATTTCAAAATGACTTTTAGTAATTTCCTTAAATTTGAACAGGTTCTGGTAATATGTCTAAACAGTGACTGTCACTACACAAACAGGGCTTCTTCTAAAATATAGGTAAGCTTATGAGAATTCAATTTATCTACAATAATAATTTTGTTTGTTAGGTAGCAATTTAACCTTACAAAGAATAACATTTGCTTATAAAGAGTATGTTTTTGTGCTCTAAATAATATTTAGCAGTTAACATTAGGACTAAGGTGTTTATGATACTCCACTAAGAGTCACATGATTACTTCTATATTAACAGTACTAGGAAGTTTACATAAGCTTAAAAAGTCAGGAAAAAAGTGTTTGGTGTATTACTGTAATTTGAACTGTACTTTTAGAGCATTATTATGGTTTGAATGCATAGATAACTAGCAAAAAGAATAACAAATAAATACGGGGAATGCAATGTAATGGAACAATAAATATATTGAATGGTATTTACTATGACTTACCCTAGGTAAATGATCTTGCGTATTGTAACTAGAATCATAATCACTTAGTTCATCAAGTACCTCTGAATACATGTCAATCAATGATTTCTAAAACATAACAAAATAAGTTTTACTATTACAACTTATGATGAAAAACAATTTAAATTCTTCCAACACATCAAAAACAAATGAAGCTTGTGAAATATTAGTTTAATTGAAAAACAAACTTATGCATTTTTCTTCTTCTGTACATCAATTGAAGCAAAGTAAAATTATATAAGGTGTATTCAGGGCCACAACTGGACAGGGGCAACAGAGCACTGTACTGAACATTGGAAATCAAAATCAAGATTTGTCACAGAGGTCACGCTGAAGGGTATGCCAAAATTCAGGTTTGCCTTGGGTGATTTAAACTCTAGTTGTAGCACTAAGTGTATTGAAAAATATCATTCTTTAAAATTAAATTCAACCAAATATACTTTCAACATGTTTTCAATTACAAGCAAGCTGAGCCTAAACATAGGATTCATGTTTTTATGTAAACAAATTTGTCATTCATTCATGTGAAATCTAGATGTCTGCCTTTTTCCCAAAGGATGGTGCTGATAGTCAGATGGAGTCTGTAAGTCATGATTAGAGAGCTTTGTTTTTATTGTAATGGTGTCGTGGTTACCTGTGCAGGAAAGAAAAGGGAAAATTTAAATTTATTTATTTTTTTATTTTTTTGAGGAAAAGTGGGTTGTAAATAAAAGGAATTTTCCATGTGTAGGATTTGAAGAAAAGCAAAAATAATTGCTAACTGTTAATTTATTCTGAAAAAGGATTAAAGTTTTTGAAGGGTAAGTAACCTCATTCAAATGCTCTTACTAATTCATTTGTGTGAAAAGTTTAATAACATTTTTTTTAACATGGCCCATTTTTATATATGGTATACACTATTTAGTTAAAATCAAGCACGGAGATACCTTAGTATAAAGTTAAAATATCATTAAAAGCCATAAAAACTCCGTAAAAGTTTTAAAAACGAACCATTTAGTGCTTTCGGCAGCTAGGTCGCTGCCATCTTTGGAAATGAAGCAGGGAATGAGCTCAGTTCCGAAGATGGCAGCGACCTAGCTGCCGAAAGCACTAAATGGCTCGTTTTTTAAAACTTTTACGGAGTTTTATGGCTTTTAATGATATTTTAACTTTATGGTATACACTAGTTATAAGTGAACAATTCATATAAAAATTTGCAAGACAGCCACGGTTTTTTTATTGTATATCGGAACATTGTTTATACACATTTTGCATACAAAATAATATGTAGTATAGGAAATGAATAAAACAATTAAAGAGATGTAGAATAGGAAATTTTAAAGAAAAGAGCAATAGCTGAATAATCTATGAAAACTAGTGGAAGTAAAACAGAAAAAGAAGAAAACATACTGCTGCTGGATAACTGGTTGAAAGTTTGGCTGGATATTAGGTATCCAACCAAATTGATATCCATTGCGTCACTAAACAAAACGCAAGTGAAATTGTATGATAATTTTGTTCAATGCAAAATCTACTTTTTCACAAAATTAACCTTTTTCTTTTGTAAAGGTATGGCACAAGTTTCTTAGTGCCTGTACAAAGAAACCTCATCTAGCGTCTATTAATCATTGTTGTGTTGTAGTTTTCATCTCATTATCTGATTGCTATCGTCACTCTGAAAAGTTCTGTCATAAGACCAAAAACATGGAAGTAGCAAGGTGAAAAACTCCAGAAATAAGGAGGATGACTCCAAACTTCCTATGTACATTGTTTTCAGAAGTTGGCATATTTGTTTTGCTGCATGCAGTGTAAACACATTGAACCATTTGCAATATCTCAACATGACATTGCATTTTCATTGCACATTTAATGCTCTGCTAATAACTTTCAACAAAGTTATACATTTTTGTCCATAACAAATGATACTGCATACATTTCCAAACTAAATGTCACTTGAAGCAGCCAAGACATGTTTAGAACTGATTATCAAACAATAAAATTTTCATGTGCAAACTATCTTATCACACAATACAGATAAATGTCTAAGTATTACCACAAAGTTTTATAAAACTACTCTTTCAGGAAAAATTTTTTGTGAAGGAATGCAACTACATTTTTACCAAGCACAGAAACATGAATTTAGTTTTAGTTTATGAATAATTTTACTGTATGTTACTTGAACATCCTCTCCCTTTTATGTAAAAAAAAAAAAAAAAAAAAATGCCACGTAATATCTATTTTTAGTCACACAAGACATTTTAAAGAGAAATGCCTTAGAGGATAATATCAAAATCAGTTAATTCAGATTCACAACTGTGATATCATTGAACAAGTAATAATGAGCAATCATTACAATATAAAAAATAAATAGAGATTTTTTTACCTTAATTTTCCTTGAGGGTCCACCTTTAACAGATTTCAACATTATTTGCTTTCTCAGCTCTTTATTTTCTTTTTCTAGCCTTTCAACCTCTTTTTGATATTTAATCTGCATAAATAATAACATTAAATCAAACACATACGAAATTATATTTTACACACATACATGCCTTTTTTTTTTTTTTTTTTTTTTTTTTTTTACCTGAACATTGATAAGCTCTTCTTGTAACTTATCAATTCTATTTTTTTCATCAGTTGAATCAGAAGCTGAATTGGCTGAAGAAATAAAAGGTGAAGATATTGCAGACATGGTAGTTTTCATAGCTATTTCTGAAAATAAAAATATGCATGCAATAAAGTTTATAAAAATGTAAAATTTCAGAAATTATCAAAAATTAGAACAACTACAGAGAAACAATCAAATATTAAATTTCATTTTCATTATACTCTGCAAAAGAAAAAGGTTTTTAATCTCAGCACATAAGTAAAAAACTACACATCAGAAAAAACTTAAAAACAAAATATTCATGCTTGACAATTCAAAAAATTAATTTATTGAATAATAAAACATTTTCCTTTTTTACAATGGAAGTTACATTTTATGATATAAAACGTTCTCTTTAATTCTATTTAATTTTTTATTATCATAATAATCACTCTTACAATTATTTTTTATCAATTTAATGTCAATCAATTCTAATTTAAATTTTCTCAGATTGACTATTTATTCAGATTGATTAAAATTTAAAGAACAATTCAAACATAAAAAAATTCAAATCTTGGCCAGTATAATAATAAATAAGTGGCTTGCTAGTTCAAGCAGATATATTCATGACTTTTGAACCGAAACTGAAAACCGGGGGCGGGGGGGGGGGGAGAAACCACTGTGAAGAAATGATTTTCAACATAAATTAAACAGTACATGTTAATGATAAATATTGTTAAATTAATTAATTGTAAGGCACCTAAAATGCTCACTGATAAATAATGGATAAAACAAACATTTTAGTTTAATATAAAAATATTTATTAGAAATTAAATATTTTTTATACTATGCAAATGAAAATATTTTTCATATATATATATCAGAATATTGTGAATACTTAATATTCGTAGAAATCTGTGGATATCCACGAATATTTAGTATGCATAAAGCAGAAATTGTTTATTCTGAAACACACAAAAATGACCTAACTCCATTAAAGTGTGGAATTTTTAATAATAAAAGCTAAACGGCAAGATTTAATTAAACTATTTTAACACTAACTTACAGGAAAAGACTAATAGTTTCTTTTCTGCTTTGATTCTGAAGAACTATAATTTCTTAACAAATTTACATTTTAATTTCAAAATATTGCAACATAATATGCAAACTTTATACAATTACCATGTGCTAACTATTACTTGATGAATATAATAAAACAAATTAAAATGTTAATCAATAATTACATATTAACACATTTAAAAAATTTACATGTAACAAACTAGTAATTTATAAATATTTACAATCAGAATATAATGATTTAGATTTTATATGAGAGTGTCATTGAGGGGAAAAACCCATTACACCTTTCTCTCTCTCTCTCTCTCTCTCTTTTTTTTTTTTTTTTTTTTTTTTTTTTTGTTAAATTGCTTTCAAATAATACTCTTAGAGAACAAATATCAGAAAAAAGAAAACTATAATATGTGCCATTAAAAACTCATGAATTTAAAATGATACTGAAAACAGAATTACATTTAACGGTTTAATAATTTAAAGATTCGTGTGGAATATAAAAAAAGAGATTTTTCAATTAAGATTACTAAAATCCAACACTGACTACACATTTAAAATATTTACAGGGTGTAAATGCAGCAAACCCTGTCTTAGGCAAAATTGCTAGGGGCCGAAACTTCTTTTTTAAATGTATAAAATGACTAAATGAAAATACATTGAATTAATTATGAGCACAAAGGAACAATTGTTTCAACAGATGAACAAGTCGTTAATTTAAAAATTATAAAATAATTTTTGAACATAAATATAAATAGTTATGCATTATCTGATTTTTTTTTTTTTTTTTTTTTTTTCTTATCAAGGAAACCATAGTAGAGGCAGAAATTAAGAATTCATTGAAAATATTAATCTGTCACGTAGTTCAAATGATTAATTAAGAAATGTAATTTTTTTACTTGCAAAACATGCTAAAATGTTAAGAAAAAAAGAAAGTTATTACATTTCAATAAATGCAAAAAGGAAGAAATGGGAAAATTGGTGCAAGAAGGGAGTAATAGAACATTAGAATATAGGTAACAAAAAAAATGACAAACCTAATGGTAAAGCTGTAGAATTGCCTTCTAAAATAGCAAACAAACCTATTAAAAGTAAGAAAGAAGTCCCAGAATGAAATGATATTTTATATTAATTGGTGTAAACAAAGATGAAACTCAAAAACAAAAATAAACAGAATTTATAGTGAAAGTCTGAAAACTTAATTTTGAACTACCTGACAGACAATAATTGAACAATAACATGGAATATAATGCATTATAAAGAATATTAAAAGATCAATTTTCAAGTACAAAATAATAATAATTATTATATACTATAGAAACAGGAAAAAATGATAATATAATAGAATTTTATAAAAGAAAATAGAGCTACTAGAATAATATACGTTTAGAAACAAATGATATTAGTCAAGTTACACAATAGCAATTACTTTTGTACATTTATCAACATATGATAAATTTAATGAAAAATACAGTGAAATTTATTAAATTAGTCATTTAAATAAAATTTAAATTGCAAAAAAGATTTCATAAAAAGAATTATGTATGTACAGTAAAATACCTTTAACACGAAAATGCTTAACATGAAAAATTTGTTAACGCAAAATGGCACTGTGGTCCAGACCACAAACAGTACAATTTAGTTTTTTTTTTTTTTTTTTTTTTTTTTTTCTTTCAACACAAAACAACATTCATTTAACAGAAAAAAATTTGTTTTTGATATTCAGTGGTATGCTTGTGACAAGTCTCTAGCATGTATTTGTAGAAATGTTTAACTTCTGGGAATCGGTTCCCCTTTCCTCACGGCCCCCTTTTTACTTCCTTGTACGTAGTATAAGGAAGTAATGTGATCCCGAAAAATTTTGGGGGCCAAATTTCGACATAAAAACCGATTTTGACTACCTCTAAATTTAATTAAAAAAATTTTTCGATGCATCTCATCGTAGGCTAGCATGCACGATCATATTAACGCGTCTGCAACTCATTTTGACCAGTGGCGAGTCTACTGTGGCCAGTTTTCCCATGCCGTCTGTACGTACGTACGTACGTACGTATGTATGTAACTCGCATATCTCAAAAACTATTGGTCGTAGAATGTTGAGATTTGATATTTAGGATTGTTCTATGATCTAGTTGTGCACCTCCCTTTTGGTGGCAATCGAATGGATAGTTTATGTACAGGACCGCCCAAAAGATTCGAAATACATTACGCTCTATGGGCCGAAATTCATTAAACTCGCCTAACTCAAAAGCTATTAGGCGTAGAATGTCGAAACTTCATATTTTGGATAGTTGTAACATCTAGTTGTGCACCTCCCCTTTTGGTTCCATTCGACTAGATAGTTTATCTACAGGACTGCCCAAAACATTCGAAATACATTACACTCAATGGGCCGAAATTCATTAAACTCGCATATCTCAAAAACTGTTAGGCGTTGAATGTTGAAACTTTATATTTAGGATTGTTGTAACATCTAGTTGTGCACCTCCCCTTTCGGTTCCATTCGACTGAATAGTTTATCTACAGGACCGCCCAAAAGATTCGAAATACATTACGCTCTATGGGCCGAAATTCATCAAAGCGTTTTTTAGAGGTATTGGGCTATTTCAAACGACTCAGAAGTGATATATGCTGTAAAGAGTTAGAAAATGAATTTCTCCATTAATAAAAGTGTCTTTTTCATTTATAGTTCTGCTACAGGAACACTCAAAAGATTTCCAATACATTACGGTCAATAGCAATTTTAGGGGCATTCATCTATTTCAAGCACAATACCGTCCTACCACATAAGTTAGGTAATGGTCCGACCACGGTCACGTGCCTCCCTCAAGAACTATGCCAAAAGTCGCCAAGCTTGGCGACTTTTGGCGTATGTGTGTGCATATTTAACTCTCAAATCTCAAAAACTATTATGAAATTTCATATATAAGAATGTTGTAACATCTAGTTGTGCATCCCGATTTTTGGTTCCAATCTACTGGAGAGTTTATTTACAGGACCACCGAAAAGAATTTCAGTACCTTAATGTCTATGGACATCTTCAATATAATACAACTGTAGACAGTCATTGTTTGGTACATGCCCAAAATCTCGCCGTCTGTCCTCGACCTTGGCGAGTTTTGGCGAAATATCGCCAAATTTGGCGATAGTCAGTCATTTGGTCCATGCCCAAAGTATCGCCATTTGTCATAGTTCTTGGCGAGTTTTGGCGAAATATCGCCAAATTTGGCGATAATCTGTCATTGTTTGGTTCATGCTTAAAATCTCGCCAAATGTCGTCGACATTGACGAGTTTCTCCGAAATATCGCCAAATTTGGCGCCAAAAATTATTTCCTATTTTGTATAACTGTAAAACTTTAACCCGTAGATTTTTTAACTTTATATTTAGAACTATTGTAATACCTGACTGTTTTCAATATCTTTTTTGACAGCAATCGACTGAGAATTTATTTACATGGTGAGCCAAATGACTTTGAATACATTGAGGTGTATAGATGCATTCAATTCATTGAAAGTCTGTGGTCAATGACTACTTTGGCTATCCCAAAATCTCGCTGACTATCTCAAGTTTGTCGGCTTTGGTGAAATATCGCCAAATAAAGTGTCAGAAGGAAATCTTTCGAATTGAACTCAGCTTGGCGATATCAAAATATTTGGCTAGAAATCGCTAAACCTTACTATTATTGATATTTTATCTCTTTCAAACAAATAAATTTAGAGGAAGTCCGTCGAAAATATTTTTGATCTAATGGACGTGCAAGGAAGTCATGTGTTGGACACATCAGATTTTTTGTTTTTGTCTCTCAGAAATCATCCTAGAAATATCATCCATAGGTTACTCCCCTTACTTCCATGAAAAATACATTTTTAAAAAAAATAGCTGATTTTTTCTCATCCAAATAATTTTTTACTTGCTTTTTATCCCAATGGATGCAACCTACTTGTAGCTTAAGACGCCTCTGTAGTCGGCTTGCGGAGATTCAAGTCCCAATGCTTTGCTATGAAGAAAAGTGCCTTAACGCCTAATCATTTTTCTCAGAAAGTATTAGGTATTTTTAAATGAAATTTTCCTGTGTGAATCTTGAGAACTATTCGCAAGGATTGCGTGAATCAGATTTGAGTTAGTTTAGCCAAAAGAGATTTTATTGCAGTCTAGAATTTATGTTACTTTTCAGACTGCAATAAAATCTCTTTTGGCTAAATTAACTCAAATCTGATTCTTGCAATCCTTGCGAATAGTTCTCAAGATTCAGACAGTTAAAAATACCTAATACTTTCTGAGAAAAATGATTAGGTGTTACGGCACTTTTCTTCATAGCAAAGCATTGGGACTTGAACCTCCGCAAGCCAACTACAGAGGACTCTTAACAAGAAGTCAAAATAAAATATATAACATCGCAAGCTTTGGTGAGTTTTGTTCTTTTTTTACGAATCTTAACACAAAAAATATTTTGATCCACTCAGTTTCGTGTTAAACATTTTTCACTTTACAGTACTAGAAAATAAAAAAAAAATCTTATTCTGCAACAGACTTACAAAAACAAACAACAACAACAAAAAAAAAGACAGCAATCTGCTTTTAAAGAATTAATTCAAGAATATGACAATTGATGTTTTAAAGAACATCATTAAAACATACAGATGAGAAGCACATGATCTTTTAGCCAAACATATTAAATTACTGTATAAAATTTATGCTAATGTAAGCATATAAGTATATGCAACATATTTTGTTGTGAGTAAAACAGATTGTATATATGCATGAAAGTTAGATAATTAATTTTCCTAATGAACCATTTTCATAAATCTAAATTTTTATAAATAGACTACACAAAATATCTTTATTATTAATATAGGTTACCTCTGACACAAGATTAATACTAAAATTTCCCAAATTAGAGGTTTCAATGAACCCTCTTTATGAACTGCACAAGGTATTGAATAATTTTTAAAGCAAGTGCTCATAATTATGCATTTCATTGTAAAAATATTAGATGAAGAGAAAGGAAGGCTAATTTTTAACATTTATGCAATGTAATTGCTTACTAGAAATGTGACAATTCATTTGAAAGTTAAAACTCATGAGTTTTTAAAAAAGCACAAGTTAAAATTTAGCTTTTGAAAAATATTCAAAACTAAAGAACTTTTAATAAGCTTACAACAGCTGCTAAATATTATAATGTGAACTACAGCAAACAGATTTTTAAAACAGATAAAATTTAAATTTGAAACTACGATTATAAGCACAAGACAAAAAAATCAGCAGAAAAGTTAAATTATTTCAACTAATATTTTATAGTAATAATAAGTCTAAAAAATCTTATTATAAATAATAGGTTGAACTATGTGATCCATTAAGTCCACTTAACACTAGACAATTCAAAATGATCTATAACGTGCATAACTTTGGTTGTACCATTCCAAAACCATCCCCCACCTCCAAAAAAGAAGAAGAAAAAAAAAGGTTCTATTGGGGGAAAAAAACTGTTTGTGCTGTTATTTAAATTGCTTGTTGAGCCATTCTAATGATCATGCCTATAATTCTGCATCTTTAAAAACCTTCTCTTCCACTGCTATGCCGGTTTTCAGCATGAAAATTACCAATGAAACCATTCACAATATGTTCCTCCAATAGCAGCCTCACCAGAAACTTTTGAGAGCTTCCAATGAGGCTTCTTCATACTGAAGCAGAAAATTTAAACCTTCCACAAATCCTGAGAATTTGTAAACTCACTTTTCAATTGAGACTAACTTTACGATGCAGACATAAATCGGCTAATGTTTTTCAATTCGGGTTATTTTGAGACACGAACAGGTTTATTGCATGATGTCTATGATTTCTATGTGCATGATGTCTATGATTATTTCGACTACTTTTTACCCCTAAAGTTCCCTATCCTCCATGTCTAAGCGGATAAGACACTGAACATGATAGGTGACCGCAGTTTGAAGGTCCAGATTTCTGGCCTGTAGAATACTGTCGATCTAACAGTCAGGAGTTTTCGGCAGTTTTCTCCAGATCTAACAAGAGTATGCATTAGAACCCCTTAAAAAGTCCTTCAACGAAAGGTCTATGCAGGAACACCTCATGTAGTTTTGCTATAACATAACACAAACATCTATAGGAGAATAGCAAAAGCAAAGTTGTATACCTAATACTCTAAAATTTATAAATTGGAAAATGAAAATAGTACCTTCAGCCATAGCAGTGGTTGGATCACCATCCGAGGCATCTCCAAAAAATTCTCCCCAATTCTCAATCTTATCCGAAAGTGCGCTGATATTTCGTTTAAACCAACCTCTTTCTGGTAAACTTATATGGTTTTTCAAATCAATAAGAGTCTCTCTATATTCATCAATTTTCTCAGGCGGAGGTAATAAATCAGACATCCAGCTGAAGTCTGGAAGATTTTCTTTCCATTCATCATACTTCTAAAAAATTTTTAAAAATATATATATAAAATACAAACAATTAAAAAAAAAACCAAAGCAATTTAAAAAAATTGCTTGGCGACATATATGTAGCACCTAAAAAGAGAACCCACATAAAGAGCAAAATTAGTCGTTGCTACAAAAAAAAAAAAAAATCTGATGTGGACACTGCATGACTTCTTTAAGAGTCTCAAATTATGCAGACATTTTTGATGAACTTCACATAAACTTATTTCATCTGAAAGTATGATACAATACTTAAACAACATTAAGGTTCATTAATTTTTCACTAATATTAATTTTCAATTTAATATACAACATTGCAAGTTGGGTTCAGTTTTGGAAATTTATTTTTAGTGCCAAAATTTGGGAATATTTTGCCAAGTCATCAAGCATGGTCGTGGCTGGCACAATTTTGAGCACAGCACAAACAATGATTGTCTATACACTTAAATATATTGCAAATAAAAAAAGAGGTGTACAATTAGATGTTACAAGTCCTAAATATGAACATTCTAAAGATAATTGTTTTCTACTTATGTGAGTTACAAACTTTCATACCAGGGCTCGAAATAAGATTTTGAGGCTAACAGCAGAAACTAGTCAGCTCACGGCAAAATTCAAACTTTTTATAATAATGGTAAATTGCAGTTGAATTTTTTTTTTTTTTTTTTTTTTACTTGAAATTGAATCATTAATGCAATGAGAACAACAAAGAACAATATGATTCACTCTTTTGGGAGCATTTTGCAATTTCATATGTAATCTTAAAATACACCTGAGATAGAAAGAAACACTCAAGTAATACGATTTAAATACACCTAGCCAGTGGCAGCTCCTCCATTTGAGCATATGAACTAGAGATGAGACGGGCTCAGCCCGAGCCCGGGCCCGACTCGGGCTCGGGCTCTGTAATTCACGATTGCGTTTGGGCTCGGGAAAAATTTCTCCTTTGTTGAACATACTCCTTGAAACAGATTTTAAAAAGTGATTCGTGGGATAAATAGACGTACTTATTTCAAAAAATAGCGGCACGGGGGACTAGAAGGTGTGTGAAGCTCCAAAATTTATTGTATCCTCTTAATGAAGTAGTTCATTTTATTTGTCTTTAGCTGAAATTTTGGGCTCGGGCTCCAACTTTAATAATATTGCTCGGGCTCGGGCGGGCTCGGATTAAAAGTCTTCGGGCTCGGGCTTCAAAAAAAGAGCCCGAACTCATCTCTAATATGAACCCCCTCCCCCCCAAAAAAACACACTAACAAATTAAATTTTAAAAAATATATATTAAGCACACTTCTACATTTTTGTGAATTTAAAATGTGAGTTTTTCTTCCCCACCCCCCTACTATTATTAAATACGCTTATTATAGCTAATGCACTGTATTGTAGGTTACTAACTTCAGCACAAACACCAGCCCTCAATTGCATGTGCAATTAAAGACATCTCCTTCTACACCACTTTCTGAGAACAAATGTGGGGAGAGATGCAGGAGGGGTAAGGCTCTGCAATGTCATTGCATTTGCACATTTTCAGTGTGCAAATGGATCATAGTTTCCAATAAACCTCTTCGAAATTCTCCATTCTAGGTTTGTTATGTTCGGTTATATCCTCTTTTTTTCCCCCCATTTTCTTATTTTCTTTAGTTTATCATTTTTCAGTACAGTATTTTTTAATGTAAATAGCTAAGAGGGCATCTATTTGGGCATAATCTTTGGAAAGAAAAATTGAAATAAAATTACGAGTCAACACCTCTGCTAAAACTTATCCAGGCGATGAAATGTAAGAACAAAGATGACTTATCTATTATTTGTTTTCTTTTAGTTGCATGCATTGTTTCCCTTTAACTGTTGGAAAAGTAAATACATTTTAACTTGTAAATTGTGCTGTATCTACATATTTAATTTTAAAAATTTATTTTGTGAACCTCCATTTAAATAACCTACAAGCCGATGCTGCAACCAGCTAAAATTGCCATGAGAAATCTTGAGCATTGTGGCTACTTTGGCTAATTTAACGGCAATTGCTGTGGTTTCTGTGACTTATTTTGCGCCCTGGTTCATATGCTTATACCAGAGATCATCCTTGGATTAAAAAGGGGCAGGGTGCTAGTCCTAAAATCAATCCTAAATATAAAGTTTCAACATTCTATGTCTAATAGATTTGAGATATGAGAGTTTAATGAATTTCGGCCCAAAGAGTGTAATGTATGTATTTAGAATGTTTTGGGCACTCCTGTAGATAAACTATCCAATCAATTGAAACCAAAACCACCAGCAACACGAGCACAACTACATGTTACAAGAATTCTAAATTGTAATTGCAACATGTTACATTCTACGACCCATAGCTTTTGAGATATGCGAGTTACGTACAGACGGCATGGGAAAAAATAGTCAAAATAGACTCGCGGTCGGTCAAAATGGATTGCAGATGCATTTATATGAACGTGCATGCTAGTGTACGATGAGATGCATCGAAAAAATTCTTAAAAGTAAATTTAAAAGTAGTCAAAATCGGTTTTTTCGTTGAAATTTGGCTCCCAAAATTTTTTGGGATCATAATACTTCCTTATACTCACTACAAGGAAGTAAAAAAGAAAGTGTGTATGAAAGTGTGAAATGAAAGTGTGTATTGAAAGTGTGTATGAAAGAGTGTAATATGATGAGCTTGAACTGATTTAAATTCAAAGATGAATTGGAACCAAGATAGAGGTATGCAGTGGCGTATGCAGACTTCGTTCATGGGGGGGGGGGTGTTATAGACATAACTTTGTGTTATAATGCATATTATTTAATCTAAAAATTGAAAATTTATGGACATTTTGTTAAAAAAATTTTGACAAGGGGGAGGGGGGGGGCAGGAGGGTTGAACCCCCAAACCACCCCCTTGCATACACCACTGGAGGTATGTATAATACTCGTCCTTACCTGGAAATGAAAGCGATTCGAACAGAAACGTAGTTTGCAGAGTCACATGTTTCCTTTTTTTTTTTTTCCTATCATACATTTCATTTGCTTATGCCATTCCTAATTCTGATCTGTCAATGACATAATAATTCATTAGAAGCCGCCAGGGGCAGCCAGCTTTGCCGCCCCATACCCTATTGTTCTTTATCCTCAGAGCAGTGTTGGCCAAATTATTGGACTCATTTCAACGAAAATCATGTTTCTTTGTTTTAGGAGTCTTTGCCATTAAATTCACTTAGGTTATGGTTGCTACACATTTTGGGTGGTCATCATAAAAGCCGATGTTGGCCATGGTATGAGAAGGCATATTTATATATATACTGACATTTCCATTCATAAAATGATTATAAAAATACTGTATTGGATGATAATGTATTGTACAAATTCCTACAGAAACACTTCTTGATTGCAGAAGCTGAGGGGTTCTTGGTCCTTACGTATGATTCCGGCAGTCACATTCCCGCCAAACAATTTTTTCATCAAATGTGCTGGAAAACTGTTGCCCATTCTATTCCAAACTATCAATTATTTCTTGTGTCTGGCATTTATCCAAGCGAAAAATTGCTCGTCTTGGCAGACTGCCGAGATAATGTCAGTATATATTTATATATATACTGACATTTCCCTTCATAAAATGATTATAAAAATACTGTATTGGATGATAATGTATTATACAAATTCCTACAGAAACACTTCTTGATTGCAGAAGCTGAGGGGTTTTTGGTCCTTACGTATGATTCCGGCAGTCACATTCCCGCCAAACAATTTTTTCATCAAATGGGCTGGAAAACTGTTGCCCATCCTATTCCAAACTATCAATTATTTCTTGTGTCTGGCATTTATCCAAGCGAAAAATTGCTCGTCTTGGCAGACTGCCGAGATAATACATAAGTACTAATGGGTACTTTTCTAGTTTAATAGCACCAGTGTTAATGTGCCAATGTGTTTGTGTAATAAGTCAGCAACCCGATATTTTTATAATATGGTTGCATTGGCACTTGCGTATTATCCTGGCGGTCATTCCCGCCAAACTGTTTTTTTCGTCAAATGTGCCAGCAAACTGTTGCCGATCGCATTCCAAAAAATCAAAAATTTCATGCGTCCGATATTTATCTGGGCAGACCTCTGCGATAATAGGTAGTAAGTACTCTTGCATTATTTAATACATACGTTTGGTTATAATAATATAAAAGAAACAGGAAAGAGTTAAAATGTGCTTCAGGCCCTTGCATGGTGACATTTTATTTATTTATTTTTTTTTTTACTTATTTATTTTTAGATGCGCGATAAATGCACCAAGTATTGTAAATTCAATTGAAGCTGTGAAAATATCTGCAAGATCTCACATTTTCGCGAATGCATTATTGTTACTTTCTAATCTTAGCTACAGCATGACAATAGTAAAAGAAACCAGTAATGAATTTGTTTGCTTCATCTGACGTCATTGAACTGTTATTTTGGATTTTTATGTATGTGTTAATATTATTACACTAATGTTTACATCCAGTTGTTGCCATTCGCGGGGTAGAAATATCATCGATTTTGGTACCGCATACATTAGCGCATTATATAAGTAGATATGTTGCTGTTAATATACCTTTTTTTTTGTTGATAAACAGATACAATGTATCATCTTGGCAAATCAGATGTCTTAATGTAAATGTAACTTTCTGAGTTAATACATTCACTAAATATGATGAGCTTTATATGTGCATTACGAGATGAAAAATGCACCTAGAGCTCATAATGGAAAAGTACTAAAAAGGTTTTGGAATCCAAAATTTTTTATACTGCCCTTAAAATAGAAGAAATGTTTACATATGCACAAGCAAAGGGGATTTAGGGAAGATCAAAATTCACATTTTGATCAAATCAGTCAAATCTGAAACTTTTCACATTTTTGTCAATAAAACAGCCTTCACAGTAAACTAGTCTCACTACATCAACTCCCTTGCCGGTTCAACAATGGAAGGGAGAGATTTATAGTTACTTCACTAGGCATTTTAAAAACTTACAAAATTTTATCATTAATTATACTTCGATTACTGGTTGCTAGTAAAATTTCAGCTTCTTTACCATGAATGAAATTAATAAGAACCCACTAATTTTACAAAACATTGCCATGGCAGACAAAAAAAAAAATTGCAGGTTTAGTAATTTTTTTAAAACCATTAAGGAATCCTTTTCCCATAATTTGTAACTCATTCGTTATTGTTTGAAAAATTATGTAATAAATACTATGTAATTATTACCTTTGATAACTGCACCCCTCCTCCAACAGCTGAGCCTAAAATTATATAGCGAACTTTTAAAGCACCCCGCAAAACTCGGAATACGATTGAAACTCCTCGTTTACTATTTACAGCATAATACTGAGTTTTAAGTAGTTTATTACGTGGATTTCTAGAAAGAACAGTAGAGTAATTTTGTTTAAACTGCTTGAAGATATTATTGTGATTAATGATTCTTGTACTGTTCATTATAGTGCGATTTGTTTTGCACAAAATTTTTCAGAAAGGCATGTATAATCAATCTACAAAGAACTGATTTGAGTTGAGAAAGTGAATGATGCAATTCAAATATACGTCGATACTAGAACAAGAAAATATAACTCAGAACCACATTTTGTTCTTTTTGCGGATTTTTGTATTTTAACTACATAAACTTTAGACGTATATTCAAAAAGCGGCGTATATAACAAAATAATAAATTTCTCAAAGAACCATCCTAACTCGATATGCAAGCAACCACTACACGATAAACAAACCGGGAGGAAATCAGACGCAGGGTTGCCAGATCAAAATTCCTGAAAATAGCCAAACGGCTTCTTAAAATTAGCCAAAAATAGCCACTTTGATTACAGCGCCATCTTTTGAATTTTCGAGAAAACTTTTAAAAAGTTTAGAATGGAGCATAGATGTTCTTCACAAGCGCATTTTTGTGGTTACACATTAATAACAATAATAATAAAGATTAGTAGATTAGATCGCAAAAATAAAGAGTTATTACTTAGAAAATTTTTAGCGCTAGAAACAAGCAAGGACCGTGCACAAGGCCCCAAGACAATATGCACTATACTTTCAACGCACGAGACCAGAATGATAAATCAGGTAGAATGCATCGATTAGGAGGCACTTTCCTTATGCAAGAGCGGAATGATAAACCGAATTGAATGTATTGATTAGGAAACACTTTACAACGTTTGAGAGGGCTTCACCCCCCCCCCCCCCCGAAGAAAATCGAAATAATTATTCATTTGCGTGCTAAATTTACTCTCGTAATTAACTGAATAACAAATTACATTTTTACATTCTCAGAAGTTATTAACATTTATTGAATGATGCATTTTTATGATGAGCATATATTCGCCAACAATTACAGAATCCAGCTATAATTAGCCAAAAGAACAAGTGGCTAAAATTTTGTTTTTCGTTTTAGCCAGCAGCCTCAGAATTTAGCCATAATTAGCCAAAAAACTAGTGGCTAAACAAAAATTTTTCTTTTTAGCCAGCAGCTTCTGAAATTAGCCAAAATGGCTAAAATTAGCCACATCTGGCAACCCTGATCAGACGTGCGGAGCGGATAGGGGCAGACGAAATCCCAATCGATCCCAATACTACCCATGAGTTTGATAGGGAAAAACGCAGGGAAAAATGAATTAGAAGATGGGTTAATGGGGGAAAAACTACTGAGACGTTTTTAAGCATTGGTTGCATGGCTATTTATTAATCGTGCGGTCTGTTCTCGTTTCTTTCTTATTATATACTAGCGGCTACCCGCGACTTCGTCCGCGTCGGCTTTAGAATGGGGTACTCCCGTGTTCAACTCCATGTTTAACCCTTTGAGGCGCAACCCTTTCCCAATGCTGTAAAAAGGGCACCGTTGCCATCGCTCGACTTAACTACCAGCAAGATGGCGGGCGATCGAAACCTTCATCGCGTGCCACAGATCTAGAGCTGGCTGTGCTCGCGCACAGCCAGCTGCGTCAAAAAAGGATCTCTAGATCTGTGGCACGCGATGAACGTGTCGATCGTCCGCCATCTTGCTGGTAGTTAAGTCGAGCGATGGCAACGGATGCCCTTTTTCCAGCATTGGGCAATCGATCCAGCTGTTCTCGCGTTCTTTCATTTTTCAGCAGATGTCACTGCTGTTAAAAATAATCGTGACAATTTTTTTACGGGAAATGACGTGCTAAAAGGTAAAGGATTCTCGCGGAGCTATGTCACCCGCAACTAATTTTATAGAAATCAAATCTATTCTTCGTGACTGACAACAGTCAAAACGTCAGATTTGGTGTTTCCAGAGCGGGAGAAGGTTACTGGAGTCGTTACAGTCGCCGACTGTGAAACGGGTCCATTCCGTACATTCGTGCGATATCTGTACACAGGCAGTACAGACGAGCTCGCCACGGAGAATGTGTTCAGCCTGTACGAGATGGCGGACAAGTATCTGGTGGCCGAACTGAAAAGGTGCTGCCTGGATTACATGAAGCGCGCGCTCTGTGTGGACACATTTTGCGAGACGCTCGGTTTGGCGCCAAAGCAGGAGGAGAAAGATCTCGTTGAACAAACCACGGAGTTCATGTCAGAAAATGCCAGTGATGTAATGAGCACTGATGACTGGCAGAATCTGATGAGAAGCGATATTAAACAAATTAACAAGGTTCTGGTGCAAGCTTTAAGGATAAAAGACGAAAATTGATCGGGGATCTGTAAAACATATCTCTCTTATGGTTTTAGCACACTGAAGGGAAAATCCGAGCAACTTCGCGCTGGGCCAACTTTTCCGACGGACTTGAAGGCGTGGCTATCTTTAAGGGTTGCAAAAGTAAACAAACTCTCTCCGACGCCAAATAGTCATCGCATCGCTGGTTTTGCGTGCAGGTTCTTATTTTACTTATCGTGCGTTGATATATTTACATCAGATCGGCAGCATCGGATGGGCAGCAGTCTCTAATTCCAAAGTCCACTTGAACGCGGCCATAATTTTATTTACACGTGATTCTGACATCGAACCAAGCTTCGAACATAGTAGTAGTCGCCATTGCTCGAAATTGCTTATGACGTAGCAGAAAGAAGTACTCTGATTGGCCGAAATTTCGTCGGACTCGGATTTTTTCCTTCGGAAAGGAAAAAGTTGGAGTTCGCGGTCGTCAAGGCAACGGCGGAGAAAATCGGCCGGAAACTTGATTTGCAAGGAAAGTTGGTCGGATTTTTCTCAGCGTGATAGCCCTATTAGGTATTGCATAGTAAAAATGAAGTGTCTATATCATTTCCGTGATTATAAAATACCTTTATTGTAAAGATTTCTTGAATTTTCTATTATGCAGTTCTCTCTCTCAATTTTACTATTTTTTAATAAATGTTTACATCTTACATTTTTCAGTACAATAGTCTCTTACGATTTTACTGTAGTTCCGTTTCCATAGTGTAAAAGCTATACATTCTAGTTACTTACTAAGCTGTAAATTTGAAAAAGAAATTTATGCACGAAATTACAAATTCTGTATTCTTTGTCGGCTATGCTTACTGATGTGCAGTTTTCAGTTCTTGGTCAGGAAGTTAATGTGACTACTTGAAATCCTTAAATTCAAAAGTTTTTTAGTGGCCCTGGGCGGTTGCCCAGTTTGCCGCCCCCTAAGCACAGCTGTGTCTGTTTCAGTTAGTAAAGAATTCTTACCATCCACAAGCGAAGACTGTCAAGATACTTTTAGAGATAAATAATGTCCTACTAGAGTTCTTATCAGCTACATAAATTCTGAAAAAATCAAAAAAAAAAAAAAGTTCACAAATTCATCTTAGGATACTTCAATAACATTCAAATATTCTTTTGTGTAACGGCAAACAAAATGTGTGCGTCAGTGTTCAGAATTTACTCATTCCCGTGAGTTAAAATTATTTTGTTTAAAATTAAAGCATCCAAGAATGTGTACGTCAACTGCAAAAAGGATCGTTTTAACCCTTTAACGCGCAGTGTTGCCGCTCTGGCAACACCTAACTCTGACGTTTTGACTGTTGCCAGTCACGAAGAATAGATTGGATTTCTATAAAAATAGTTGCGGCTGACATAGCTCCAAGAGAGAATCCTTTACTTTTTAGCACGTCATTTCCCGTAAAAGCAATTGTCACGATTATTTTTAACAGCACTGACATCTGCCGAAAAATGGAAGAACGCGAGAACAGCTGGATCGACGGCCCAATGCTGAAAAAAGGGCAGCCGTTGCCATCGCTCGACTTCACTACCAGCAAGATGGCCGACGATCGAAACGTTCATCGGAACGCCCGGCACAGCCAGCTGCGTCAAAAAAAGGGTCTCTACATCTGTGGCACGCGATGAACGTTTCAATCGTCGGCCATCTTGCTGGTAGTGAAGTCGAGCGATGGCAACGGCTGCCCTTTTTTCAGCATTGGGAAAGGGTTGCGCCTCAAAGGGTTAACAGTGGAAATGTGAAGGTCCAGACATGTGGACCTTTGAAGCGAAGAGGATAGGGGACCAACGCTTTTTTTTTTTTTCCACGCATCTTCCATTACCTAAAAAAAGGTATATCTATAAAAAAGTTCTTGCTTAACACTTTGAGGCGCAACCCTTTCCCAATGCTGAAAATAGGGCATCCGTTGCCATCGCTCGACTTAACTACCAGCAAGATGGCGGACGATCGAAACGTTCATCGCGTGCCACAGATCTAGAGATCCTTAGACTTGGACTAGACTTAAGAGACTTTTTGACGCAGCTGGCTGTGCCGGGCACAGCCAGCTGTCGTCAAAAAAGGGTCTCTAGATCTGTGGCACGCGATGAACGTTTCGATCGTCAGCCATCTTGCTGGTAGTTAAGTCGAGCGATGGCAACGGCTGCCCTTTTTACTTCCTTGTACGTAGTATAAGGAAGTAATGTGATCCCAAAAAATTTTGGGGGCCAAATTATGACAAAAAAACCGATTTTGACTACCTTTAAATTTAATTTTAAGAATTTTTTCGATGCATCTCATCGTAGGCTAGCATGCACGATCATATTAACGCGTCTGCAACTCATTTTGACCAGCGGCGAGTCTATTGTGGCCAGTTTTTCCACGTAACGTACGTACGTATGTATGTAACTCGCATATCTCAAAAACTATTGGTCGTAGAATGTTGAGATTTGATATTTAGGATTGTTCTATGATCTGGTTGTGCGCCTCCCCTTTTGGTCGCAATCGAGTGGATAGTTTATCTACAGGACCGTCCAAAAGATTCGAAATACATTACGCTCTATGGGCCGAAATTAATTAAACTCGCCTAACTCAAAAACTATTAGGCGTAGAATGTCGAAACTTCATATTTTGGATAGTTGTAACATCTAGTTGTGCACCTCCCCTTTTGGTTCCGTTCGACTGGATAGTTTATCTACAGGACCGCCCAAAACATTCGAAATACATTACGCTCAATGGGCCGAAATTCATTAAACTCGCATATCTCAAAAACTATTAGGCGTAGAATGTCGAAACTTCATATTTTGGATAGTTGTAACATCTAGTTCTGCATCTCCCCTTTCGGTTCCATTCGACTGCATATTTTATTAACAGAACCGCCCAAAAGATTCGAAATACATTACGATCTATGGGCCGACATTCATCAAAGCGTTTTTTAGAGGTATTGGGCTATTTCAAACGACTGAGAAGTGATGTATGCTGTTAATAGTTAGAAAATGAATTTCTCCATTAAAAGAAGTGTCTTTATCATTTATAGTTCTGCTACAGGAACACTCAAAAGATTTCCAATACATTACGGTCAATGGCAATTTTAGGGGCATTCATCCATTTCAAGCACAATACCGTCCTACCACATAAGTAAGGTAATGGTCCGACCACGGTCACGTGCCTCCCTCAAGAACTATGCCAAAAGTCGCCAAGCTTGGCGACTTTTGGTGTACGTGTGTGCATATTTGACTCTCAAATCTCAAAAACTATTATGAAATTACATATATAAGATTGTTGTAACATCTAGTTGTGCATCTCGATTTTTGGTTCCAATCTACTGGAGAGTTTATTTACAGGATCACTGAAAAGAATTTCAGTACCTGAATGTCTATGGACATCTTCAATATAGTACAACTGTAGACAGTCATTGTTTGGTCCATGCCCAAAATCTCGCCATATGTAGTCGACCTTGGCGAGTTTTGCCAAAATATCGCCAAATTTGGCGATAGTCTGTCAGTTGGTCCATGCCCAAAGTATCGCCATTTGTCATCGTTCTTGGCGAGTTTTGGTCTAAAAATAGAGTTTTTTGAACATTTGTCTTTGAAATGTACCGTACAAAAACATATCTCTCTATTCTAAAAAAAAAAGTAAAGGCCGCTGGCGCTGTCAATAGCTTATTGGCTTATCTCCTCCTAAACCGTGGGGATTTGAGTTTCGACTAAGGGGCCCACAGATTCGAAAAATTCCGAGGAACCTGCTAAGCTGACTTAAATTTCGAAAATCGAATTATTTTAGAAGATATTAATAAAAAACTGAAAAAATAAACATAATGGTTGCCAGATTTTTCATAAAATCATTCATTCCTTTGCAACAAAGCGTTTCCAAGTATCTAGAATCGCGTGAAATTCACAAACATGAGTTAGAATTACGCCCATTTTATGCCAAAATAAAAACTATATGAAATAAGTAACTCAAAATGTGTTACACAAAGTTGACAATTTTCAAATAGTAAGTTCGCTTAGACAACAGGAGTTTAGAATTAGCGACTATTCGTTTTTCCAAAACAGAATAACTCATTGTAACTGATTTTAAAAACGCCATATTGGCATTAGGAATGATATGGCAAAATAGTATCTTTCCAAGCAGGGTGAATAAGCTTCGAGTTCCCGAATGCTAGAACCCAGTATTTTGAAAATGAAAAATAATTAAAGTGCAGATTATTTTAAAGGCGGTTCGGTCCAGCTAGAGTATTTCCTACCAGTAGACATACTTGGTGGCGTTAACTATGCCTATTTGCCAGCGCGGAGAGATGATATAATTCGTGGTGCTAAATACACCAGTCTGCAAAGGATTATGTATGGTTTAGTCTCACTCTCCGCGCATCCATCCGGCCAACCTGTCAAAAACCACTTTCCCCTTCATGCCCCCCTGATTTCTTTCCGTTTCTCCCATTCCTCTCAAAATGCTGTTTGGGCAACAAAAATCCTGTAGCTGGTCCCTTATGCAGGATGAAGAAAGTCCACCCAGGGTCAAGTTTGGGGGTCACGCACGGCTATTGTTAAATCGAAACCGTTTCAGTGAAAAGAGATTTCCGTTGAATGTGTTTTCTTTCGGAAGAAAACTCTCATTTATGCGTTCTTTTCTTCGAGTATGGAGATCCAAATTTATTTCAAAATGAGATTTCGTTTACCACAAGTTGAGCATCGAAGTCAAATAAATATTATTTTATCAAACATTCATAAAACCTACATGCATGCTTTCTCTCATCATTTACGAGGCAGTATATTTTTAAGCAAGTTATTGAAAAGATATATTTATCAAAGTCAATACAGATTCCGACTAAAATGCTAAATTAATGTATACGTTTAGTCGATACATGTATCTATTAAAGTAGGATTTAAACTTTAAAATAACGATAAGAGTTTTTATGATTTTATACATGTTTATGAAGGTACATAATTGTATTTAACTGAACATTTTGGATTTGCCAATATATATTACACTAAATTTCATTTAAAAATAATTTTAATCGAAAAGTAAATAGGGTGTAGATGAAATTAAGTTTTATTGTTATATAATAAAACTTGTCTTAAATAGAAAGACATACTTTTGTTTCAGACTTTCTGTTTACTTCATTTTCCGTTGAATAAAAATTATATAGAGATGGACTAAGTGTTCACCGGACCAAGAAATACTTTCTTAAATAATAAGTTTATGCTTAGTTAAGGATTTACTTAAGGCAGGTTTTATTCTGTAACGGTCCTGCCATGTGGGCGAGTGGATAGAACAGTGAATTTGGTAGATGCATGAAGCGTGAAGAACCAAGGTTCTTGTCTACCCGCGGGTATCGATCTGACGGCCTACATTTTTGGGCGGTTTTCTCGAAATATAACGTGAATACGCGTTAGAACCCCTTAAAAGTGACCTCGCTCAAGGCATCCTCTCCAAGAACAGACACCCCTAGTGTTGATTTTCCTTACACACTATACAATATACTTACTATGCATTATTATTTCATCACATTTCAGAAAATTTTCGTTCATGTTTTTTCTTTTTTTTTAGTTTTTAGTTACTGTATCTTGAAAAATGTTATTAACGGTGCCCATTATATTAAATATTTCGTTATGAGAGAATTTAAGACTTTTCTTGGGGGGGGGGGGAATAGAACTCTTTAGAAATTTCAAAAACAAACTTAGTTTACTCACTTAGTTTAGTTAGCGATACTCAGAAGAATACACAATGTTACTATACAAGCTCTACTCTCGGACAAGCCAATAGGTAAATACTGAGTAAGTTTAAGAAAACACTTTGAGAAGCACAGAAATTGCATGACAAATTATCCTGATTCATCTTTCATTTCAAAAGACCTTAAAAAATATTGCATTTTAAAGATTTTTGCTGAATGTTCTTTAGCTCTTACAGGTCTGGTTTTTATAATAATGGTAATACGTCTTATGAGTGGACATTCTCAATTTTTTTGTTGTTACTTGATTCTTTTAACCCTTTACAGTCCAACAGGGGCATAGCCAGAAATTTTTCATGGGGGGGGGTTAAGACAACTACAACTCATATATATATATACGTGTGTATGATAATGTAGTGAAGAATATACATTTTGTATATAGCAAAAAATTCCTCATGAAGGGTGGTTATGACCCCCCCCCCTTGGCTACGCCCCTGCGTCCAATGTTCCTAACTGGGAACATCGAATTAAAAATTTATTCAAAAATGAAATTTTATCAGTATTGACTTGAAAAAATTAGCAGATAAAGTTAAAAATTGACTTCATTTTTTAAAAATAGAAGTTGCATTTCTATCATGACTGGGAAACTGGAAAAAAGTCATGAAAATAGCCTTTTTCATAAATATTTACAGAGCTATCTTGATGCACCCTCCCCTATATCTTTACTGAAATTCAAAAATAAATCTTTTATTAAGTCTTAGTATTTCATTTATTATTTAAAATACCCATTAGTATATTCATTTTTTGAAACCAATGTAAATTATAGTCAGAAATGAATCACGGAAAAAAGCGCACAATATTGAATGGGTTTGTATATTTAGGAGATAAGGGGGGGGGCATGAATTTTAAAAAAAGTGAGAAACAAGTGGGCGTCCAAAAGGACGTAAACAGAGGTACTTTAGTGTATTTTGTATTTATCTCTATTGAAAATTGTCATTCAGACAACTTTTCCAAGAACAGTGACCTAAGTATACAGTGTGCAGAGTAGCCCATAGCCGTCCGAAAGGCCTCATTGCAATTTTACCGTTTCATGATTTTTTTTAAAATATGAATTTTTTATCAGTTTTATACTAAATTTTTCATAATCTGAATGACCCTCCTTCCCCTCCCAATAATTCAATTTGTTTGTATTCTTAGGACAAAGTCCAAAACTAGTCATTCAGTAACAAATTATAGCAGTTTCGAAAATGTTAAATACCATCTCTCACCTAACAGGCAACCCTAAAAAAAGAATCCAAGACTCCACATATTTAACATGCAAGTTCTCTGTAATATGTTATCACATTCAGTCTGATTTGTAATCAGCTATGGCTTGTTATTACTGGTTTTATTTTTAAAAAAACTTCCTTAAAAGAACTGTTTGTATCAAATGTTAGTATAAGTGTAATGTTTTCAAACAAATTTTCATTTCTAAATGCTAAAAAAAACCCTTTTTAAAGGAAATTGGCTAAAAATTATTTAAAACTGATTTCGTAAAATGTAAAATATCGGCTATAATAACTGTAATTAAAATTAATTTTTAATTAGTTTTGTTGAAATAGTTTTAATAATTATATTTTTACCATTATTAGTATTGGAAAGCTTATTCCCCTTCACCAACTTTGATTTAATATGCGCACCGGAAAAAAAAGCGCATGATATGAATGGGTTTATTTTTTGAGTTGAGAGAGGGGGGTGGGGGGCGTTAAATGAAAAAAATGTGAGAAACAAGTGGGCGTCCAAAAGGACGTAAACAGAGGCACATTAGTGTATTTTGTATTTATCTCTATTGAAAATTGCCATTCAGATAATTTTTCTAGTAGCCCCATGGCTACCATGGCTGTCCGAAACGTCTCATTGCCCTTTAGCTTTTGATAAAGTTTTGGTTTTTTTTTATACAAAGAAAAGAAATTACTGCAAAACAAATTTGAGCCCAGTACTCAAGGTATTAAGCACCCCTAATTGAATGCCCTCACCTCCCTCTTCTACAAATTTGAACCCAGCATTTAATTGAGGCCTAAGTGAAAATACAAGTGTTTCCACAGAATTCAAGGGGGTAGAAAGGAAATCGCTGTGCTTAGCTTCGACCAGCTGGTCACATGATTTTAAATCCCCCCCTCTCCCTTGGAGTTGCGGACTGCGTTAATTGGCAGCAGGGGCGTAGCCAGGGGGGTTAGGGGGGTCATACCCCCCCATGAGAATTTTTTGCCATATAAAATGTATATTCTTCACTATATTATCACATATATGTATACATATATATGAGTTGCAGTAGTCGTAATCCCCCCCCCCCGCATGAAAAATTTCTGGCTACGCCCCTGATTGGCAGAAAAGCCTCTTTGCGTAGTTTGAGTGACAGCTTGTTCAGCAAATAGCTGACAATGATGATGGCGATTACGCAGAGCCAGCTTAGAAGGAGGGAAAAAAAAAAAAAAAAACAACGATTATTTAAGTAAGATGCAAAGTGAAATGGCGTAGCTCTATGATAATATTTATGTAGGATAATAAATATTTCAATCATATTTTTAAATTTCATTACATATTTTTCAAATAAAATGCTGCAGAATATTTTTGTATTTATCACCCTAATGCTTATGTCATAGCATTTATTTATAGTAACGTGACCAACATTTTTATTTTGAGGCAGCTAGTTAATTTTTAAAAGTCAAATAAAAGCAGAAATTAGTGCAAAACAGTATTCTGTTTTAAAGCTTTTTATAGACGAAACAGTTTTGTTTTCATTGAAGGAACAATTACTATTCATAGTGTTCTTAGTATTTAAATATTTGCTTTCAGTATTCAAGGCGTCTTCGAAAATAAAGAACATCTGTTCATTATATTTATTGTGAGATCTTCACTTTGCTTCACTAAGAAAGTTATTTTCTTTTATATGTTCCGACTGAAAATCAGCTCTATTAGTTTCCGACCGATCAACAAAAATCGCTACTTTTGACAAGCGCAAATGTTAAGTTTGCTCTTAATAATGGCCTGACGACACTGTGCTGTTTAGCTAAAAAATGTGTCGCTATACCGTATTTACTCGCGTCATAGTCGTCCTCTCATAATTGTCGCATTCCATTTTGAAGCAGAAAAAAATAGCTTACAACGAATGAATGTGTAGTAAAACTGTAGCAAACGATGGCCATCCCTAGTGTCAATCTATGTACTTACAATTCTCTTTTGTTGCTTTCCCTTTTGAAAGAGACTTACCATAAATCTTACCGTAAACAGTGGCGCAGAGAGGGAGGGGGAGCAGGGGGAAAATCCCCAGGGCCTCAGCTTGTGAAGGGCCCGGCTTTTGCTGTTTATATGATACTTAATTGTGTGTTGTCAATTTTGTAAAAAAAAAAAAAAAAAAAAAAATGTCCAAATTATGTCAACGGATGTTTCAAATTAATTTTTGAATGAAATTACAGAAAGATAGCTAGAATATAAACCACCCACTTGACAAAAACGAGGAGTGTTGGTGATTGAGTTTTCTTTTGCAAGAAAAGTAGACATTGACGGTGTTATTCAACGGTTTGCCATGACTTAAAGAAGAAAAGATTTATTTAACAAGAAATCTTTTTTTTTTTTTTTCGAGACACATTGTTAAATAGTGGAAGAAAGGGTATAGCCAGAGGAGAGACTATGGGTCCACTTAACTTCCGAAATTTTGAATTTTCCTTAACAAAAAGTTAAAGATCAAGACTTTCTAGGAGACACTTTGAAATTTTTACTTTTTTGGCCTTCTGAAATTTTTTTGGCTGCCTGCTGGCATGGAAGTATGAATAAAAATATTAATTGTTTCAATACTGAGGAAACATGCCATGCAAAAATGTTAACATTTCAAATACAGTTTCTCTGTGGAGGTGACGAAACCTTCAAAACAAAATGTTGGTATTTTTTAGGGCATGGGTGTTTATTAAAGTATAATACTCTTTTAAATTAATAATTTTAATTCTATTAATTATTTTCCAAATACTATTAATTTAAAGTTTCTTTAAGTGATTAATAATTTTAATAAGGAATAAATGATTGATGTAATACGACATCAAAAGGATTTCTGGATAGCAAAGGGACCCCAAAGATTTTATCCCCGGGGCCCCGACTTGGCTCTCTGCGCCTCTGACCGTAAACACTTCAAATAGTGTCACTTCCGCATTTTATATAGAATGCCACAAAAATACCGCAATAGACACGGCTATCCCGAAATATCAGATGGTCTATTCTCGAATCAATGGTTTAGGGGGAAAGCAGTTATTAAATCCTCTTTCGTAAAATACTTCTGAAACTCCTGTCAAAAAGCCGACGAAAAATAATCAGTGATCGGAATATTTACTTTGCATTCATACTGCCTCCCAGGGGTTGAAAGCCTGGGTGGTCAAATTGTTTTTTTCTGTAAATTGCCATTCATTTATTTGGCTTTTCCCGTTCTTTTGAACAAAATATTGCAAGGAAAGCAGATGCGTGATTTTTATGCTTTTTTCTTATCAGAAACAGCTCACAAATGTATTTTTCTAATTATTGTCCTGGTTGGTTCATATTACTTACTTTAGGTGCAACATGCTTAGGACAGTTGTTTTCTATGTTGTTCCAAATCAGTATTTTAGTATATATGAATTCTGTACTATTTGAAATCTTTACGTTCTAAATGATATATGAACGCTGCAAGTGCATTGAGCAATAAATAATATGAATAAAGTATAGACTATATTTTGTTGATGTTCTAATTCTTTTTTTTTTCCCACTCAAATTTACAAATTATGTCTTATAAGAGAAAAAAGGGACGATGAGCTTTTTACTAAAACTAGGTGAGGAGTTTTTAATATTGGCTTTTTTAGCTTCAAAGTTCCCAAAAGCTTACCCCAATCTTAAAACACACGCATACGGTGAGCGGAAAGAACAAGACACGCAAGAAACGACACAAGAAAACTAGGACATGGTCTAGGGCTCCTAAAATTTTAAGGGGCGATTGTTAATATAATTTAAGACAAGATTACTTAATCAAAATTATTTTTGGTAACAAAGGCCATCAATTCAAAAATATTAATATCAGCAAAGGAAAAAGAGGACGATAAATCACATCGAATGCATTGAGCATGCTGTGCCCCCCAAAATCTTAATTATGCTTTATCATTAACATAGTTATTCATGATTATTAAAGCGCAACTATATATTTCGAGAGTCAACATCCCCCCCACCCCAACACACGCACAAAACTTGAAAGATAATAAATTTTATTTAATAACTAAACATTTCATTTTTACTATAAGATACAGTAATAAAGTTTATTTTATAATAATGTGTTTAGATTTTAAAGTTTTCATGAACTTAAAAAAAAAAAAAAAAAAAAAGATAATAAAACTATTCCTTCCTAGTTCAGTTTTATCCCGGTCAGTTTTTTATGACTTAAATCACGTTATGTTAATTGCGTTACATTCACATTTTATTCACTTTCACAGTAACAAGACAAATTAAACACTTTTTGATTAGAAAAAGTAATCTTTTAAATGTATATTTTTAGTGATGTGTATCACTGTAAATGCTTTTTAAATATCTTATGCATTTTATTTCATTTATTTGACTACATTTTAAATGCTTCCAGATAAATGATCACAATTTTTATGCGCTTTTGAAGAACTCCCCCCCCCCCCTCACACACACAAATAAATAAAAAAACTCTTCTGAACAATAGTTTTGTTATAATTATTTCTATTGGTATCAAAATACAACAGAATTTTACAGTGTAAAATGTATGAGAAAAATTAGGAATGTAAATTTAAATTTATAGAACCCCAAAGTTCCATTCAAAGTTATTTCATTTCTTGATTAGAAGCTCTTTTCAAGCATTGAAAAAAATCTTAAAATATAAACATCATGAATGTTATACAACTTTTGGTATCAAATAATATTCAAGATATTTAGAATTACTTTTCATATGTATGTATAGTCACGGAACCTAATAATTAAGTTATTTGTCCTAAATTTAGTTTCTTAATTTAAAATACATATATATGTGTAGTTATTATTCGAAAAATGCTAAGAACAAACCTGCGAAAATATAAAAGTGCATATCAACAAATCGCGCATCAACAATCATCAGTGCAAAACCGCAAATCAGTTTGAAAAAAAAAAAAAAAAACCGTAAGGATATGGGAGACTGAAATACACGAGTGGTGACCTTCATCAGGCACCACCTACAGCGTGCATTAAAAAGGGGGGGGATATTTCCGAAACAAGGTGATATCCTACCTCTGAAAACATAGGATACCAAACAATATCAAGAGATATATTTCATATCTGTGTGAAATCCAGCCCAAAATCTCAAAGCCTTTAGCAGTGTTACGGAAATGTGTACAAACTATTGAAAACAATATTCCAATTTTTATTTTACTTAAGAAAATAACACCTACATATATTTGTATCCCCAACAGTTCTTATAATGAATGATTTATATCTACTACATTGTCTGCCCTATTTGAGGATAGGTGGTAGTCATGTGGAAAAACAAGATAGAAAAACATTTTATAGCGGTATCCATCGCTTGTTTAAAAATATTTCTTTATTTAGAATAAAATTAAACAAACAAAATAAAAAGTTGCTCACAAAACGTACGATAGACTGATAAAACTGATTTGAATTAAGGGTGATATTTTTGTGCATTATTCATTTATTATTTCTGCATTATCTCAGGTTATTCTAACTATTTTCGAATTATAGCTATATGTATATTTAAAATATAGACTGAGAGACTAAATTAGGATATACAACTTACTAATTATAAGACTCAGTATGTATGCCAAAAGAAAAATTTGTATGTATAAATGATTATTTAATGCTACAAAAAGTTGTATAGCAGTAATGATGTTTTAACTATTTTTGGCATTGATTCTTTCGTTTGATAAATTTAAAAAAAAATGAATGAGAAATCGAAATTACTACACACACAAAAAAAGAAAAGAAAAGAAGAAAATTTTGAATAACCGAACAAATTTCAATCTTTCAGAGTACTATATTCAACAATATAAGTATTTAATAAGCATGTAATATTTCTCTGAAAATCTAACGGAATATTGTTTTGGTGAATAAAAAATTTCGTTTTACAGTATTCTAAAATTCTGGCATTATAATTCTTCCTGTCCTATAAAATTTCTGCTCACTTGATGTATTTCTATGAATTTCTCATTACAAAAGTACTTATACATTTCACAACCAACTATTAACTCTGCAAAAAAAAAAAAAAAAAAAAAAAAAAATATCTCTCGAATTTGCTGATTTTTCATCATTTAAAATTCTACGGGATTCCTTGTGTTGAAAAAAGTGATCCGATCAGAGATAGTACATTAAAACTTTATTGATTTAAAATATTAAAACCCTTTAAATATTTACATAACGGGCTTTTAAAAACAGTCCAACTTGATACATCCAATAAAGTATTGTTAAATTTGTAAAATGCGTTATAAAATATTAACAATTAAATAATTGATGAACATTTTCAGATGGCTGAAGCATGAATGCCCAGCGTTCTGGCTTACTGCGCAGTTGTCGATCTGGAGTTTTGGGAGGTTTTTCCACGATGTAACGTAGATACTCGTTAGGCCTCCTTAAAAAATCCTCGCTATCTTTTCTCTTTGGAAGATAGCCCTAGTTTGCTCTACCTGAACAAAACAACAATATTAAATAATTGCGGGGATACTGTTTCTTTATCGTAGAAGAGGGGAAAAAATCACCCATCAACATCTTGTTTTCTTCCAGCACTTTACAAAGTTTCTGCAATTCACTTTATTTATGAATTTAACTTGGAATCACCAAAATAAAATAAAAATGTTTAAATGAAAAATGTTAAGAAATGCACGTTTATTCCGGGTATAAGTTTGATTTCAAGCATTTATTTTAAATGCATAATTCATTTGAAAAAACTTATCGTAATCAGTATATTGTTTTGAAGTTTGTGTTCAGTTAAAGGAAGTCAAAATTTATAGTTTATTCCAAGGAAAATACATTCTTGAAAAAACTTTCCGCTATACGCGATATCTGCAAAAACCTTTTAATTAATGTCTCTAAAAATGTAATTTCTGCTTACATTAATAATTCATATGTATTTGTATCAAATTGTCTCCTTAGAGTATTTATTATTAAAGCGGACTACACTCGAGATTTTTTCTCTTTTTTTTTTGGGGGGGGGGGGAGGAGCGGGGACATTATTTGTTGATAAAAAAATTCTTATAGTATTTTTCATTTTCTTTCTAGGTTTGGTATTATGAAACACATTTCGGGAGAGGGGCAAAAGTTTTGTTATTCCACTGCTGACTGCTGTTCATAAGTTAAATGAAGGGGGCATGGCCATTTGATTAGACTAAATAAATATGATAATAAAAAATTTTGACCCTAGTAGCCCCCTTGCTCTGCTTCCTGTGCGTCGTGTAGTGCAAATGAATACCTATATTTATATAATTTAAATTGTATCGTTACTATAGTAATTACTTAACTATAATCAGTATTTTAATTTTTGTTCGATTATTAAAGTTACAGAAGAATTCATTAATTTTCTTTTCATAAGAATGAGTATGATTTAAAATTCCCTCAAAAAAGTTTTAGTTCATATTAAATCAATAGCTTTTTCCTAAGTAACGAAAAACATCGCTTTGAATTCAAACCCATGGTCAAGCATTCTTCTATCCCATTCGGTTTTTGTATTTTGAAGACGGGAAAGCATAGAACGATAAGACAGCTCTAGGAAGCAGGGGGGGGGGAATGAGGGACTATCGTTAAGTTGAATTCTGTAATCCCACGATCTCGTTGCCGACCTATTGAATTAGAAAAAGTCATCACTCACTCTGCTCTCCCCAGCATTTTCCACCCCACTCTGGGGTTACCGCGGGTTCTGGGACGACACCTTATGTATATGAAAATATGGATAACGGTTTTCCGGGAACTTTGCATGAACAGTAATTATAGGTCGTGAGCATGTGTAAATCGCCAAATAATGAGAAGTTGCCATTGGTGGCAAACTATCCTAGCTGGTCCTAACTATCTAGCTGGTCCTAACTGGATAGCTATCCTAACTATCCTAGCTAGTTTTTATCAAAGAAAGCATGTGAAGTACTGTTTTCTTAGAGCTCATTATTAACTATACATGTACGCAAGCCGCCAAATAATGAAAAATCGCCATGATTGGTGTCCAATAGGTTTTACATAATTAAAAATACAGCTGAAACAGATGTTCTGATTTTATTACGCTTTAACTCCTAATTAATATAACTTTTGAATGGCAGCATTAAATATCATTGTGTTTCTGAGGAGTGCAAATAATTTTTCCAGCGATTATACGCGGAGTCCGCACTCCAGGTGGAGTATAGCTCAGGACCCGTAGAACACAGATTGCTAATAACAAAATATCTACCGTGATATATTGGAATGGTCTACTGTAGTGTGAAGTTTAAATTTTTATGTGCCAATGAACATGCAAGAACCAAGCAACGTGTAGCTCAGTAACATTCTATCTGATCCAATCTTTGGGATTTGTCTGTTGAAATTCTGTCTTTTTTACGAATAAGCCTTATTAGTAGAGCTGAAGCAAACCGCATGTATTCGGTACTAAGATACGGATAATCACTCAGACTCGAAGTAACGAATTGTTACTTTTAGGTTGATATCGTTACTCGTTACTCGATTCGAAGCTGTTTCGGATCGAGCAGCTTCGAACTTCGAATACAGACTTCCAGGCGAGGCGAACTAGGGGGGTAACGGGTTCCAGTAATCGAGTACTAATATCTTCTGTTTGTTACTGGATATCGGATCGCGGTTTCAAGGGGAAAAATGACTTTCGAGTGTGCATTTCGGATCGACCAGGTTCGAACTTTGAATACAAGACTGCCGGAAGGAGAAAATGAATTTCGGTATTTGAGTAATAGTATGTTCCGTTCCGTTACTAGATACCGGAAGTATTATGGATTCTCGCTGTTTGAAGGGAAAAATCAGTTTCGGTATTTGAGGAGTAGTATGTTCTGGTTGCAATTCGTTTGTGCCGAGCCGAATGGTATCGTTTTGATAAGGTTTGGAAGAATCCGTATGTTTCGTTACAGTTATGGAGATGGATATACTATCTGCTGCTCTATTGATATGGGTCGTACAATGGGGGGATAGGATCCGGTGTATAGTGCGTTCTTATGCGCAGTTGAACTTTTTTTTGCAGGGGGGGAAGGGGGTGTTCTTATAATTGTAGAGGAGCAATACATATAAGAGAAGCATGTTAGTAAGGGGTGCTAATTTCGGGCTTACTAACATTTTAGTACTAAATAGTGGTGCAATCAGAATTCTTTCTTTCAGGGTGGTTCCGAAGCAGGATTGCGAACTTAACTTTTTCTTTTTTTTAGCTAGAATCGAAATATGAGTAATAAATAACAAATTATTTAAATACACCTTTAAAAAAAATATTTTTTTATAAAGTAAACGAATTCACACATTTTTATTATTTAAAATATTATTTGGAACTAAAAAAAATATTTAGCATGGAAACCTAAACACATTTTTTAAGTAATTGTTTAAAAAATATATAAAAAATTGGGAGCTACCCGGGATTTCTATGCCCACTCCTGCGTAAGCCACTGGTATTAAAATAATTCAATAAAGTTCAGTATGTTTCTAAAATGTCGGCGTTTAGGGGGACATCTGCCCTATTTTATGGTACATTTTATTCCATGAACTCATGGAATACGCATAGTCCGGTGCAACCATTCTTTCTGTATGAAAGGAGTGATAATTTTTGTTTAAAGAATGCTCTCATATATGCACCCACAGAAGGGGCTAACCCCTTTCATCCCAAAAGTGCAGAAATAGAACTGGAAATATCTTAAAAATAGATAATTCTCACTGAATTAAACAATTTTAATTTAAAATATGGTAATTTTTAATTTACTTCGAAAAATCGTCCAGCAAAAGAAGTTTTTGATATGAAATATGAACTCACAAATAATAAAGATATTATGCTTGTAGAGACGCAAAGTAGTTGATATCATACTGAGATCCCCTGCCCTGTGAATTTAATATATATGGCCCAATCCCTGGATCTCATGATTCGAGAACCCGCTCCCAGAAAAAAACACGAGTCACATGCTTTCCTTTACACTTTTTATGATAAGAGTGAACAGGTTAAACCAGCGTTCAGAATTTAAAAAAGGGGGGGTTGAGGAAAAAAAGAATGGCATATGTCTTTGGAAGATTTCTATGTGTACTCAGTAATTCGGATAATTTAGCATTGTATAAAACCATAAATGTGTATAAAAACAATCTGTAAATCAGAGAAAATAAGCTGTAAATACAACTTTGTACAACTTCGCTAAAAAAAATTCTTTTGGGTTAGGTTTTGTTATGGGTTTATGTATGGGCGGCATATACCCATAACAACACTGTCCCGGATGTGTTGTTATGGGGCACATATAACACCCTATTACCCATTCTATTAGTAGTAACGAAAGTAACGAGTAACGAATACTTAGTAACGAATAGCGAACATCTAAGTAACAAATACATACGGATACTCATTTTGTCGTTACTTTTACAGCACTACTTATTAGGGGCCGAATGCCTCATACGAAAAGCGAGCGTAGCGAGTCTGGGGGCCTTGGCCCCTAGTTTGACTAAATAATACTTATTTACAAATAAAACCTATCTTTAGGTATTTGTAAGTTGTCATTGGGCAAGTCTGTAAAATTTTATGTCAAAAATGATTTTTCTTATGTATAACTTTTATTAAATTTTAAAATCATGATTTTTCCCATTTCTCGATAAATATTAATTCTTAGTATATCTAAATGATTTATCTTCATTATGAATAAGAGCAATTCGAAGTTTCTAATTAAAGAATTATTCAAGTTATATCTTTCAAACACTTTTTTCTTCTCTTTTCTTAATTATAAAAAGTACCAAGGACGTACCCAGGGGGGTGGTCCAGGGGGTCCGGACCCCTCCCGAAATTTCAATTTTTGTTAGCAAAATAATAATGATGAAGTCTTTTTGTGGAAAATTCCCCCTTTTTCACCGTTTGGACCCCCTCTGAAATTTTTGGACCCTCCCCGAAATTTTTTTCGGGGTCATCCCCGAAAAGTACTAAAAATCATGATTTACGATAGAATAACTCGTGATAACTCGAAAAATACCCTCCCCCCCAAGTGGAAGTTTTTGTAAAAGCTTTAGTTTTGCTTCATGGTTGGAAAATTCATTGAATAATAATATAAACAAAAAACAACAAGGATCATTTTACTTTTTTCCTTTATCCCTTTAACGCGCAGTGTTCCCTCTCTGGGAACACCAAACTCTGACGTTTTGACTGTTGCCAGTCGCGAAGAATAGATTTGATTTCTATAAAAATAGTTGCGGGTGGCATAGCTCCACGAGAATCCTTTACTTTTCAGCAGGTCATTTCCCGTAAAAAAATTGTCACGATTGTTTTTAACAGCACTGACATCTGCTGAAAAATGGAAGAATGCGAGAACAGCTGGATAGATGGCCCAATTCTGAAAAAAGGACAGCCGTTGCCATCGCTCGACTTAACTACCAGCAAGATGGCGGACGATCAAAACGTTCATCGCGTGCCACAGATCTAGAGACACCTTTTTTGACGACAGCTGGCTGTGCCCAGCACAGCCAGCTGCGTCAGCAATACGCAATGCGTACAGCTACAGCAATTTAAAAAAAAATTTAAATTTAAATTGTACAATATTCCTATTGCAGAAAATATTTTCAAATAGGTGATATCTAAATATTTTGGTTGGGCAACTGCCCCCTTGTCCTTTGTCAGTTACACCTCTGCTTAATACATGCATTAAAACCGACGTTTGCTATATCCTGAATTGCTATGCATGATTCTTATTTGCCTTTGAGTATGTAACTAATGTCTGGCTAATATAGTGAATCACTCGCGTCTAATTTACTCCTTTATAACTGAAAAAAAAAGACTACAGCGAGAAATGATTGCATTTTACTGGAATGGTTTAAAATGAAAACAGTCCATTATATAAGTGAGGTACAATGAATAAAGATAATCAACATCTGCAGCGGAAATACAACGCAACTCTATTCACTCCATTGAATCTCATTTGCACGACATAATATTTTTAAATAAATAAATAAACAGGCAACTCCTTAATAGTCTACGTCTGAAAAACCAAGAAAGGAATTTTTTAATCAAAATTTGTGTTTGTTCTCCTTTTCTAAATTATAGCCATTTCTTCGGCATCTATTCTTTCTAGTTTCTCTCCCCCTTTTTTTTTTTTTTTTTTGCTTTCTTCTTTCTAGAGAGGATATACTTCTTTCCACAAATGAGGAGGAATAGAATACGCCGGGCAAAAATAAATGAGATTGACAATCAGAAACCGCAAAAGTTTTCTTTCCTGTTCCAAGGCCAACAATAACAATGATGATATATTTCGCCATTACCGAAATCTTTAATTTTATTTTTATTTTTTAAGACTGGGTGGCAGTGAACGAAACCACGTGGTACCACATCCTCGGCAGCTATTGAGTGCAGCAAGTGACGTCTGTCTTCCGACCAAACCAATAGAAACCTGACTTTCATCTAACGTCTGTCATTCTAGCCTTGTGTCATCCAGCAATGAATTGTGACGTAATGTTGGCCCTATAAAAGGGGCGGCCGATCGACTGGAGGGCTGCATTTGCTATTTGCTCGCTTTTTACGATATGGCTCTCGTGGGTATAGTTTGCTCCCGTCCGGATTTGGGTGGACAGTCGTCTTGCGTAGGTGTACTCTGCTCAAAGGCGGATCCAAGGGGAGGGCGCAGGGGGCGCGAGCAATATTTAGTGGGATTTACTCTAGATAAATGAGTAGTCACGATTTGCGCCCCCTCCGAAAATAGTTTCTGGATCCGCCCTTGACTCTGCTTGCTTGGCACTAGCAAGCTGATATTGCAGAGAACTGCGTCAAATTCAGGTGGTTGAGAATATCATTAAGATATGTATGGAACCATGTTAGGAGTCTAGTTGTTCCAGTGTGTAGAATTTAGACAACATCATGCTGTTCTGCACCAGAGTTCTCGACCCCTGAAATAAGTATGCACGAACCACAGAATGGTGCTACCATTCCTGGGGGGTTCAACTGGTCAACATACATTGACCCGAGTACCACCCGAGCCTTGTCGTGAGATACTGCCAAGCAAAAGGCAATTATAAGAAAATGTGGGGATGATTAATCGGACAAATCCAAAATTGGTGTCCGATTCTCATCACATTATTTTCTTTCGAATCTTGAAAATCAGAACCACACACCACACTGGTCGGGGGTCTCGGACAAGCAACCCTCCGGTTGCCAGTTCGACTTCCCCCCCGTCCTGGCACGTAAAAGGCCCCACGTGTACGTGCTGCGCGCACGCACACGGGGGGGTTTCGTGCCCGATCCGTGCGCCTGGCACGCCGCCGGATTCGTGTGCGTGCAGGACAGGTCTGCGTGCACGTGCCCCACTGCCACCCGCCTTCCCGCAATCTCCGTAGATGAGCTAGGTCTAGTAATTGTGGCTTAGGGAATAGTATTTTGAATGGAAAGTAGCTTGGAGATTCTCTGTATTCCAGCCAGACTTCGTCCCGATTACAATATATCGACTGTAATCGATGACTAAAATAATATTTTACAAAAATGCTATGATAAAATTGCATTATTAACGAATACTGTAGATATTTGATTTCTTTAAGATCCAGATTACTATTACTTTACAAGATTAACATTCACTAGTCATAATCTTTTTGGAAACTGTTAGGAATCATAATCGCGCGTAATCCATATCGTTTCTTATAATCGATTACAGATGACAATGTAATCGCACGAAGTCTAATTCCAACGAACAATGTATTCCTGACCGCGCTATTCTGTTAATTAACTGAAAACAGAAAAAATATATGTTATTTTCCCAATGAATTTTTTTACTTTCCGAGCATGTACCATGTAAGGAAAGTACTATAATCATGAAAAAATTTGACTTCGAGATTTTGGTGCATTTACAGAGCCTTATTATCGCATGGGCAAATCGGGACTCTGCCCAGGGCCCCCGGCTCGAAAGGGCCCCCAATATCAAATGTTGCTCTGAAATATTTTTTTATATATCAAAATTTTATGAAAAATAAAACAAATTTCATAGATGGGGGCCCCCAAATTCACCAATGCCCGGGGCCCCTGTTGGTCATAATCAGGCTCTGTGCATTTACACGTTTTGAGGTCTTCTGAATTCATTTATACTATTTTTACGAGATGTATGTGTGTGTGTGTGTGTGTGTGTGTGTGTGTGTGTGAACACGATAGTTCCTAAACGGGGCATTCGGTTGAGCTCAAATTGGGTATATATGTTATAAACCACCATCGTAAGACCGGTATTGATTTTGGTGTGCATAGGACTTATAGTTTTTCTACAGGGCTACGACAAAGATTTCTTTTACATTATGGCTTATGGGGGGAAATTCTTGAAAGTGCGCTAGCGTTTAAACGGTACATTCGATTGACCTCAAATTAGGTATACATGTTATAAACCACCATCGTAGGACCGGTATTGATTTTGATGTGCGTAGGACTTATAGTTTTTCTACGGGGCTACGACAAAGATTTCTTTAACATTATGGCGAGAAATTCTTGAAAGTGAGCTAGCGTTTAAACGGAACATTCGATTGAGCTTCAATTTGGTATATGTTTGAATTATTCACCGATTAAAATTTATTTAAATGCTTGGTAATGATCTTAATCGTAAGCGTTCGGAAAGTCGAGTGGAGTCACTCCAGATTTTTTTTTTTTTCTTCCAACAAACATGTTGCATTTTAATAATCCTTTCATATACTTTTTCCCAACATATCAGCTCAACCAGAAAGTTCTCTCCGATTTCATGTCAATTCTGTATCAACGTATCTTACCTGGCTGAAACTACTGGAGCTAATAATACGAAATTTGTGCACGCGTGTGAGTTATTTAGAGTAGGTGGTGGATTGGAGAGCGTTTTCCAAAATTCGCTACTTAACCCTTTGAGGCGCAACCCTTTCCCAATGCTGAAAAAAGGGCAGCCGTTGCCATCGCTCGACTTAACTACCAGCAAGAGGGCGGACGATCGAAACGTTCAGCGCGTGCCACAGATCTAGAGACCCATTTTTTTTTTACGACAGCCAGCTGCCGGATGTAAACAGTTTTTCCAGATAACGTAGTTTAATTTTTTTTTTTCCTATGTCTGATCGTCTGCTTGAAGCATTGATGTAAGAGGGGCTGTTTACACAAAACGAAAACGTTCGAATGCGAAAAATTTCCGCGCTTTCCCAGAAGAGCATGAAATTCGATTTGGGTATATAATAAAGTTTGAATATGAAGTTATTTATTTTAGTGGGACGAAGATTAAATATATTGAGTGTAGACATATTTTCGTCATTTTTTTGGGGGGGGGGGCGCGGTAAGGGAGAGCCTGTTATAATTGCCTCCACAATGGCTTTGACTTCTAGTCTCAAAGGAGAAAAGCGATTTCCATAAAATTATTGATGTAAAGTACAACACTCTCACGAATAGCTAAAAATCAATTTCAAAAATTTTCGAATAAACCCCCCCCCCAAGTAGATCAGACGTGAAAAACTATGGTGGGTGGCTATTTTTCTTGAAATGAACTGATGCGATGTTACTGAAAATGGTAGAAGGCCGAAGTCTGAAGGTCCCGGGTTCGAATCCCATCGCGCGGCTGCCGATCTAACGGAGTTTTCGTAGGTTTTCTCCAGATGTGACGTGATTACGCGATAGAACCCTTAAGAAAGTCCTCCTACCAAGGCAACCTCCCCCCCCATCCCTGGCAGATCGCCCAAGGGTAGCGATGCCATAATCACACAAGCGTGAAAGAAAAAAATATGATCTACTAGCGGCTACCCGCGACTTCGTCCGCGTCGGCTTTAGAATTAGGTCCCGAGAGAAACGAAGCATGTGTGAATAACAAATATGTTTGCGACTAAAGAAACTGCATTTAAATATTATTTGCTTTTTACTTATTCTAAATGAAGTATAATGCATGGTAGTATACTTCATTTAAAATAACAGAGTATGTAAAATTACTAAGTTTAGATTTTTTTCAGGCATTTGGCGAATAGAGACAGTTACGACAGTATTTGCGAACTGTTTTGAGTGTTCTTGTAAAAGAAATATTTATGCTATATGGATGAATTTTAGCCTATGTTAATCAGGAATAGTGCAGCTTTCTATTAGCGTAAAAGTTTTAGAATCGGTTCTATAGTTACAGAGATACTCATAGAGCGTAATGTATTAGAATTATTTTGAGTGTTCCTGTAAAGGAACTATTTGCGCTACATGCATTAATTTTAGCCTATAATACTCAAGAATAATGTAGCTTACTATCAGTGAAAAAAGTTTTGGAATCGGTTCAGTACTTGCAGAGATACACATGGAGCGTAATGTAATTCTTATGAGTATCCCTGTAAAAGAACTATTTGGGATATATGCATAAAAGGTAGCCTATAACTAAGGTGACCAGATTTTTGTTGTCAGAATGGGGGACATGTCCCCGATTCTGACAAGAAAACTGGGGACATTTATAATTAATGCAATAATTAACAGTAATTTAATTAAAAAACGATGCAATAATTAAAAATTGTCCCCAGTTCCATTTTTACATTCTGGGGATAATTTTTAAAATGTTCTGAAAATGGGGACGTTTGGTCACCTTACCTATAACACTCAGGGTCCCCCCAGTGTCTAAGAGGGTCTGCTCTCAAACCTGGAAAGCGGATGGTGCCAGGTTCAAACACCGGTCGCGCCTGTCGACCTAGCCGCTCGCAGTTTTCCGTGTTTTTTTCAAAAACCCCGCGAAAATACGGGCTAGGATCCCTTAGAAAATTACACACAGAGGAATTCTCCATGTACGCCTAGGACTTTCAATCAGTGAAGAAAGTTTTAAAATCGGTTTAGTTGCTACAAAATTTTCATAGAGCGCAATGCATTAGCATTATTTTGAGTGTCTTTGTAAAAGAATTATTTATGCTATATGCTTGAAAGGTTGCCTGTATGTTAATCCAGGGCGTAAGCTATCTTCATTACAAATTTTTCCAACCATTTTTGTGTGATTCAGTCTAAAACATCCAAACACATAAACGTACACATTTATATTATTGGTAGGATTTGGAAATTTACGAACTTTAAGAAACACATCTGGACTTTTCTTGGTACTTACCTATATTATCCCGGCGGTCATTCCCGCCAAACTGTTTTTTCGTCAAATGAGTTGCCAAACTGTTGCCAATCGTATTCAAAACCATTAATAATTTCATGTGCCCGGCATTTATCTCGGCAAAAAATCGCTCGTCTTGGCGGACCGCCGGGATAATACGTAAGTACACTTTTCTTTATTTATGCTTTTTAATTTAGCGTAAAATTAACATAGTTTCCATACTTATTTATGTTTTTCAAATGCATGTGATTTTGCAAATAGAATTTCTGCTTTATTTCAAAAGCATAAATCATTTTGTGCGGGCGATAAAACGGTTTTTAATTAATAGTTAGAAAAGTAATTAAAATTTCCGAGCCTCAGGTACACTTTACCGAAGTCATGGGTCCAGGCATGCTCAAATTTTCAAAGCTCGACTTTCTGTAGATTTGTCTGGAGAACATTCATTTTTATTATTAGAGATAGATATATTTGGCATAAAACTGGCATAATTTCCGTATTATTTAATGTTTTTCAGATGCACGTGCTTCTTTTTTGAAGTAATAGCATTCTTGTTAGCTCAAAACATGAATCATATGATGACGGGCGAAACTCGTCAAGCATGGCAACGTAAAAACGGTTTTTAATTAATAATTAAAAAAGTATTTAAAAATCTAAAATTCTAAGTAGCCTATAACCAACTCCAGAGTCCCATCTATATCTAAACCGAAATGCATCCTAATCGATTCAGCGGTTTAGGCGTGAAAGCGTCATAAACAAACAAACTCACTTTCACATTTATAATATTAGTTAGGATTAATTTATATAAAAACAAGTAATATATTAAAAAAATTTTAAGTCAATTCCTACTTAGGTCAACAAAGAAAAATTTTATTTTAGTGACTTTTTATTAAATTAATTAATTAAATTTAATTAATGAATTAATATTTGAAAAAGAACTGTATTAACATCAAGTGTCATCCACTACAAGTTTTAAAAATGTATTTGAACTTGGATGAATAAATAGTATTTTATTAACGACTGAAAATTTGAACAAGATATATAAATATATATAGGGAGAGTGTGAACTAAGAGTAGGAATTGAATAAATATATATATATTTGTATGTATGTATACAGGACCGGCCTTCTGTTTGAAGTGGCCCGGTTGCAAACATTTTTTGGGGGCCCCAAACATTATAGATGCTAAAAATTCATTAATTAATAGACCCATTTATAAAGCAAACATTAAGAATAAACTGAAATACCACTAATAACACTTTAATGGTCGTGGTAATCAGGGTTGAAGGCCGGCTCTAAGGTAGATGGCGCTCTGGACAAGCTAATTTTTGGCACCCTTTTTAAATAAATGTAACTCGTTTATGACGACTTCTTATTTAACCCTTTAAGGCGCAGTGGTCCCGCTCTGGGAACACCCAACTCTGACGTTTTGACTGTTGCCAGTCACGAAGAATAGATTGGATTTCTATAAAAATAGCTGCGGGTGACATAGCTCCACGAGAATCCTTTACTTTTTAGCACGTCATTTCCCGTAAAAAGATTTGTCACGATTATTTTTAACAGCAATGACATCTGCTGAAAAATGGGGTGCCAGGAACAGCTGGATAGAAGGCCCAATGCTGAAAAAAGGACATCCGTTGCCATCGCTCGACTTAACTACCAGCAAGATGGCGGACGATCGAAACGTTCATCGCGTGTCACAGATCTAGAGACCTTTTTTTGACGCAGCTGGCGGTGCGCGAGATTGAATGCGGAAATCGGAAATACTTGGCTGGAACAATGTTGAGTTTATGCGAGTATAACTCGCTTTTAACGAGTAAACCTTTTTATATCGAGAAATATTTTTTTGATTTATAAAATTTCTACTGACTTCCACCTCACCAGCTCAGATAATCTTTTCTTAGAAAAAATCTTTTAACATTCCAAAGTCAATAAAGACGACGATGATAACGAAGAATAGGAAGAAACTACGAAGGGAGCTTACCTGACCATGGGGGCAAGTGGGACAGTCTGACGTTGGATAAACCGTCAAAAGAAAAAAAAAATCCGTTCTCTCTCCTAAGATTATGTTTTCATGGCGCCCCTAAACATATAGTGCCCCGGGCAGCTGCCCGAGTCGCCGGTACCTTGAGCCGGCACTGGTTGGAGGTCTAAACCGCATTGAATATGTATGCTAAACATGTGGGTCCGTTTATCACCCATTTCAGTTAACCTGCATTACTAATACTGAAAAATGTGAGAAAATATGAATCTATTCACTCCGGAGTTCCACCGACCACCGAGAGTGACATTAATTGTTTCAGAGTAGTTTAGTTAGTAATGAAGACAGTAAAATAAATATTTTGTTGATCAACTACCTATTTAAAATTTGAAAAAGAAGCCCACAATGGAAGTGCTGCGGGGATGACTTAAAGCTTAGGTCAAATTAAATAAAATCAATAATTTTATACTGTTAAATTAACCAAAATGTATGTTTGAATATTTTTCTTCACATTAAGTCCATTAATTTAATATAAGAAGACATATCTTTAGTAAGTGCTGCCAATTTAAGGGATTTGTCACTAAATTTAGCAACTTTTCACTGTACACCCTCCAAAAAAAGTATTCGAGCAAGAGAGAAATTTCCTATTTTAGATTTGCGAATAATAATTGAGTTTTTGAAAAACGCACAACTTGATAGAAATATAGAAAGTCATATTTATACATAGCCTAATTCATATTCTTTAATAAATAATTTTTAAAATACGAAACCAACGTAGGAAATTTCTCTCTTGCTCGACTACTTTTTTTGGAGAGTGTATTTAGTGAATAAATTTTTTGGAAAGTGACATTTTTGATGATCTTGCTCTCTAATTTAGAGAATTTGGAGTATTGTTTCAAACTTTCTAAGATTTTAAAATCTAATCAGTACTACTTTAGAAAAGAAATGATGCGATGAAATGTTTAAGAATGGATCGTGGATGAACAGACATATCAGGGACGTAGCCAGAGAATAGGCGATGGAGGCCTCGGCTCCTTCCGAAATTCATACTTTTCTTAATTGGATGTCAATAATTAAGCTTTTTCGTAGAAATGCTATCTTAATTAGAAATGCCTCCTTTTGGGCCCACCCCGATTTATCTTTTTCTTTCTGGTTATGTGCCCGAGACGTACATTTCAATCATCCGCTTTTATACTGTATTCAAATATAGTATGAGTGCTATTTTATGTATGAGAGTTCTATTAGAAAATAGAGCAACATCCATTCGAAATCTATTATTAATTTCAGTTGGCATTTTTTTTGGAATTAACCCCTTATTGGTAGGATATTTTTTTCGAAATTATTATTATTATTATTATTTCCATAGTTACCAACCCTTACCGAAGACATTCTAACCGCTTTTTGGAAACAGTAAATTTTTAATATCTTTTCAGAATGTTAACCAACCCACACGTACATTTGGAAACTAAATATGGTATTCAGGTGTTCACGGACTTTTTCTATATTCTAACATAAAAATCACTGTACATATAAAGTGGTTAATTATATTCCCTAAATGTTATCAACTGTACGTCGCATGGCACGCACCGTCGAAGTAGAAGGGGTTGGGATCGATTAATGTGTTTGAAATATTTTGTATTCCTAATTTTCAATAAACACAGCCGTTTAAAAGTACTGACTTTTTCTACTTCAGAATAGCTGTTTCATCTGAGTGCAGAACTTCGCTTACTCTAGATACTCATTTATTGATTAGGGATTAAATCGCGTAAATATAAGTTACGGGAACAATCAGAATGCATTTAAAACTTTTATAAATGTGAAACTTAACACAATTTAAAACTTTTTGACGAAAATTATCTAATTATTTGCAATCTCGGCTATTATAAACAAAATAACGACTTACTTTTTTTCAAATGTAGAAAACGCGATGATGAAATTGGTAAAGTTTAATCCATAATTTAGGCCCGTGAAAATCATAAAATTCACAAAAAATCTTTCAAAATATATATAACATATACACAAAAGTTAATAGACTCGTACAAAATCTAGTACAAGCAGACACTTCCAATGGCTCAACTTCGGTTAGTAACTTTGAGAGAAGGAGTAACTGCAAAATAGGATTTGACCAACACATTTGCACAATTGTAAACGGAAAAAAAATATTCCTATGCTTGCAAAGGTACCCAAATGCAGGTCATTTTTACTTTCCGAACATGTACCATGTAAGGAAAGTATTGTAATCATGAAAAAATTCGAATTCGAGATTTTGGTGTATTTACACGTTTTGGGGTCTTCTGAATTCATTTATGCTATTTTTAAGAGATGTATGTGTGTGTGTGTGTGTGTGTGTGTGTGTGTGTGTGTGTGTGTGTGTGTGTGTGTGTGTGTGTGTGTGTATGTAAGTGAACACGATAGCTCCTGAACGGGGCATGCGATTGAGCTCAAATTGGGTATATATGTTATAAACCACCGTCACAAGACCGGTGTTGATTTTGGTGTGTATAGGACTTATAGTTTTTCTACAGGGCTATGACAAAGATTTCTTTTACATTATGGCTTATAGGGAGAAATTCTTGAAAATGCGCTAGCGTTTAAATGGTACTTCCGATTGAGCTCAAAAAGTGCATGTATGTTATAAACCACCGTCGCAAGACCTGTATTGATTTTGGTGTGTATAGGTCTTATAGTTTTTCTACAGGGTTATGACAAAGATTTCTTTTACATTATGGCCTATGGGGGGAAATTCTAGAAAGTGCGCTAGCGTTTAAACAGTACATTCGATTGAGCTCAAATTGGGTATACATGTTATAAACCACCATCGCAAGACCGGTATTGATTTTGGTGTGCATAGGACTTATAGTTTTTCTACAGGGCTACGACAAAGATTTCTTTTACATTAGGGCCTATGGGGAGAAATTCTTGAAAGTGCGCTAGCGTTTAAACGGTACATTCCATTGAGCTTCAATTTGGTATATATATTTGAATTATTCATCGATTAAAATTTAAAATGCTTGGTAATGATCTTAACCCATTTATGCCAGCGTCCCTTTTTTGGGACGGCATTTTCGCTATTAGTCGAAAACGTTATTTATTTTTCCTAGCCTTTATTCATGAGCCTCAACTCCGCACAATATTTTAACATGACCAAGTAGGATGTTGATATTTCGATTTTTATGCAAAATGATTTTAAAATAAATCATTCCTTGTTCAAGAAGTTGACATCAGAAATTTATCTATTATTTCGGTTATCAGTAAAAATCGAAGAAAGTCGCAAAAATATCCAGGCACAAATGGGTTAATCGTAAGTGTTCGGAAAGTCGAGTGGAGTCACTCCAGATTTTATATTCTTTGTGTACTCTTATCTTCAAATTAATACCAGACGCGTGAAACGTACTTGGTATCAACAAAGTTAGTTTAGAGGGGGCCCCCACAGGTATTAATCAATCAGTCCTTGGTTTTGACAACAAAAAGGCCTCTTCCGCTGTTATTTGTATTTCGGTACTTTTCAAATTCGATAATGAGCGGTCGTTATGACCAATGGTCCAAATCTGATAATTGCATTTTTCTCTAACTGGTGTTTTCGCTCTTTCCACGGTGAAAGTTGCGAAGGTAAGTGACATTTAATCAGAGCTGGGGTGTACTGTCAAAGAATACTGTTCGTAGAAAGACACTTTCATAAATGATGTTTAGCTCTGAAAGATGCAGAGAGTCACACAACACTATCAGTCTACTTTAATTTAAAGAAATCTTTTATATTTTTCACGATAAGAGAGAGAGACATAATAAAAATATAGAGAGACATAATAAAGATATATTATAAGAGAGAGAGACATAATAAAAATATAGAACGGATTTGGGGGCCCCCTCTGAAACCGGGACCCAGGTGCCTTGCATCCGCAGCACCCCCCCCCCCCCTGTGGCCGGCCCTGTACGTATATATGAACATTGAAACTGAACGATTGTTTCTATAAATACATTATTTTATAGTAACAATCATTCAGTTTCGATGTACATACATTCACTTGCAAAAGTTAAGCACGGAGAGGAAAATGCTAATTTCCGGAAGTCAATCAGAATTGAAGATAATGCAATTCGCTGCAGAGGTCTAAGTATGCAAATATGTTAGGTAACTGCCAATTGTGCTTTCATGTCAAATATGCAAAACGGGCAGTCTTATAAGATGCCAGCTTTATGAAGAGTTACAGAAGTTGATTGTAAGTGCTGATAGAAGGTGTTTAAAACTTTCCCACAATTTATTTTCAAGACATACGTGTTTCTATGACTTCCAGAAGACGAATGGAAGATTCTAAACGCTGGCGTGCTGTGGGGCGCATTGAAGCAGGACAGTCGATCACAGATGTTGCTCTTTTCTACGGCGTTCATCATTCTGTAATTTCACGTTTATGAAAGCAATTCCAAACCACACAAACAGTTGTCCGAAGGCCCGTAGCCGGTCGCCCAAGGGTTACAACCCCCGCGGAAGATCGATATATTGCTATTTTAGCCAAGAGGAATCGCAGAGCGACCGCCACACGTGTGGCATCTATGGTTACAGCGTCCAGGTAAGGCGATATCTGCTGCTACTGTACGCCCGGGTACCTCGAGTTTGTGTTTTTCTATCGGTCCAGGAATGTGCCCGCAAAAATTATTTTCTGCCTCACCAGACTCACAAACGCCATCCTTCACACAGCACACTTCCCCACTCACTGGAAAACGGCGGTAGTGTGCCCTATACCAAAGCCGGGGCAGTGCCTCACAAACCCTGCTGCTTACAGACCCATCAGCTTGCTGAGCTCGCTCAGCAAGTTGACTGAAAAAATCATTTCAATAGGACTTAACCCATTTGTGCCTAGATATTTTTGCGACTTCCTTCGATTTTCGCTAATATCAGCAGTAATAGATAAATTCCTGATGTCAATATCTTGAACAAGGGATGATTTCTTTTAAAATATTTATGTATAAAAATTGAAGTGTCAAGATCCTACTAGGTCATGTTAAAATATTTTGTGGAGTTGAGGCTCAATACTCGTGAATGAAGGCTAGGAAAAATAAATAACGTTTTCGACTGATAGCGATAATGCCGTCCCAAAAAAGGGACGCTAGGCATAAATGGGTTAAAGATCATCTAAACCAAAACAACATACTAATGCCTGAGCAATTTGGTTTTCGGGAGGGCCACTGCACCACTCAACAACTGGTTCGGGTTGTCGACTTAGCACATGACGCCATCGCCAACAACAAACGTGCGGCTATCCTCCTTCTGGACTTACAGAAGGCATTCGATAAAGTCTGGCACGAGGGTCTCACTTTTAAGCTAACTCAACTACAAATACCGGACAAATTTGTCCACCTCATTCATGATTACCTCCAAAACAGGTCCTTTACAGTAAAAGTTCAAGACGCTTACTCTACCGTCCGACCTATCAGGAGCGGAGTGCTCCAGGAGTCTATCCTTGGGCCTACGCTCTTTAATATATTCATAAATGACTTACCCCGCCATCATAATACCTCCATAGCTCTCTTTGCGGACGATACTGCTATCGTTGGCCATGCCATAAACAACAGAACCCTACATAACAGCATGCAGGAGCACACTGATCTAATCACCGATTGGATGAAGAATTGGCGCATAAAGCTAAATGCAAGTAAAAGCCAAGCCCTGTCCTTTACATACAAAACCCCACCATCTAGACTTCACGTCCTCCGCTCCCCCATTCAGTGGAGCTCCCACGTCCCCTACCTCGGTGTCACCATCGATAAGACGCTATCTTGGAACAAACACCTCCAGAACACTGCCTTCAAAATGAAAGCCGCGTTCGAGCGTCTCTCACCATTATTCAATGCTAGATCCCTCCACCACAAAAACAAATCGCTACTGTATACGTCTTTCGTCAGGTCTGTTGCCACATATGCAGCCCCGGTTTGGGCCTGCTCTGCTAAAACAAATATACAAAAAATTGAGTCCAAACAAAGCGCCATCCTGAGAAAAATTAGGCGCGGTCGCCCTTTCATCTCGAATAGTACTATACGGAACGACCTATACATACCGCTCCTACGGGAGCACATACACAAACTCACCAACAGCTTTTTCGACAAACTTCATAATCTCGATAATGAGATTGTTGCCGAGTTTCCTGAGTATGATCACACCGACCCCCAAAACAAGAAGCGCCCTAGGGCGGCTCTTTCCACCCTTCTTCCCTAGTTCGTCCCAGATGGTCGAGCAACCCGCCCAGTGAAGTCCGCTTGTCGGAGGGAGGTCGGGTCGACATTCACATCTGGTTTCCCCCCCCCCCTTTACCCACTCTTTTCAACATCCACTGACTTGACTGATCCCCGCCCAATCTGTAGGGCCCCCCGAAACAAGATTTAAAAATGACGATCTACAAAAACACACTGGAGATAAGCTCGACGAGCTAGGTGCTCCCGTAATTCACTCTATCAGTCAGTCAGTCACGATTAAAGTGGTGCCGGGAACATGTCAATTGAACTCTGTATATGACTGTGGCAATGTCATGTTTACTGATGAGTCAAGATTTGCTCTGCAGCCAGATGACATGCTTATAAGGATATAACGTGAACAAGAACACGCAATCAGCCCCATAACATCACCGAACATCACGCATTCCGAGGCGGAAGCATTATGGTGTGGGCAGGGATTTCATTAGGATATATCTTTAAACGGGGTTCTGTGACGGCAGTCCGGTATCGAGATGAAATCCTAGAATCCATTGTGAGATTGTACGCTGCAGCAGTTGGCCCTACTTTTGTTTTAATGGACGATAACGCACGTCCCCATAGAGCTGACACCGTCGATGACTACCTGGAGAGTGAAGGGATTGCGCGTGTGGCGTGGCCCATTCGCCCGACCTTAATCCCATTGAAAATCTTTGGGGTGCTCTCGGCCGTGCTGTATCTTCACGTTTCCCGCCTCCAACCACTCTTATTGAGCTGGAAACTGCTCTACAAGAAGAATGACGATTGCTTAATCCTGCGGTGGTTGACTACCTAATTGAAAGCATGGTCACAATGTATAAACTTTGTATACAGATGAGGGGGATCACGTACCCTATTAATGTCCTTTTTTTTTTCATTTTACGCTGTTTATTTTCACTTTATACATAATTCTGTTTAACTCTTCAGAATGTCATTATCTGATAACTTACAAAAATTTAATATTGTTTTCATTTCTGTATATAATTATTAATTTTGTTTCATGCATAAATATATATGCCACTTTCCTGCCGCATTTTGTGTCAATCAAAGCAGTATTTGTTGATTTTTTTGCATTTTACATCTTCGTGCTTAACTTTTGGAAGTGAGTGTATCCCAAACAGCACATAAGCTTAAATCAAGCTTGACATTTCCTTGAATTTGACGTATTAATGCAAGCTTGGCTTTAGCTTGAGTTTAGCTTTCGCCTCACCATGGCACAGTGGTTATGCCACTGAAAATGGTAGATGGCCGAAGTGTGAAGATCCGGGTTCGGGTCCCATCGCGTGGCTGTCGATCTAACGGGCTGGAGTTTTGGTAGGTTTTCTCCCGATGTAACGTGAATACGCGTTAGAACCCCTTAGAAAGTCCTCCCACCAAGGCACCCTCCTTGGCAGATCGCCCTAGTGTAGCGTTGCCATAATCACACAAACACACAAATTTTAGCTTTCAAAGTGCGCAGTGATGGCGCCACTTGTGAAAGAGAATAGAAATTAATTGTCTAGCGTCCTCAAATTTGCTGAAAGTTCGTAAAAGATGTGTTTTATTTTATTACCAGTGCCATATTACCGGCAGGGCAAACGGGGCAACTGCCCAGGGCCTACAGATTTTAGGGCCCAAAAATCTTACACTTTTGTAGTTTTAAAATAAAATTACAAAGGATAAAAAAAAAAATCCAGAAGTTAAATAATTTTTTTAATTATAAAGTATGAACAATGAAAATAATTCAAATTTACATTTGTATAAATTAATTTAAACTTATTTTTAATTCTTCGAAATATGCTCTATATCGATATAGCATACCAATATGTAGGAAAATAACTAACCACATTTGTAAAGAGAATTTTTAGCGTTAAAAAATAGCAAAATTTTTCAATTATTTGTTATTTTAACAAATATTTACAAAAATGATTAAAGTGTTTGTATTCCATACATATTAGCAACTGTGATATAGCATTTCGAAGTAACGTTTAACTATCTGTTTCTTTGATTTCAGATTACTTAACACAAAATTTGTGTTAAGTAAGTGAACCCATTCTATATTTCCAAATATGGAAATTCTTCAAAATAAAATACAATTATCCTACGAAATTGATTTCAAAATCAGTCCTTTGTCTCGATTTTGGCCAGCAGTATTGCTCATGAGTGTTGCGATATTGAAAGTTTTAAAATGTGTGCTGCTGTTAAGTTTATATTATGTTTATTTCCCTATTAGTAGAGTCTCTAAATCACACATAACATTATTTTAATTTTGATGCATCCCATGGAAAAATAAAAGAAACAAATAACACATCGCCCACTTATCAATCTGGCGAGAAAACGGCGTGATAAGTCACTTCAAACTTTAGTCGTATCTGCGTGAAGCTTAGTAGCTGAACGGATAGCGAGCTCGACTCCCAACCGAAAGGTCCCGGGTTCTATTCCAGCCACGAACACTTGATGGAAACAGATTAAATTAAATTGAAATATCAGCGTAGAGAGGGAAAATGCGTGGCAAAGTAAAATATGTGGGGCGAGTTCGCCGACCGGCGCCCCGTGTATTTAGGAATTTTTTTTTTAAGGAAAATTTTTTAAGCTTGAAATGCCAAGCTTAATGCAAGCTGGGCAAGTGTAAACTAGAACACTTGATTCAAACTTGCATTAAGCTTACACGCTTGAAATTTTCAAGCTTATTGACTTGATAAATCTAGCTTGCTGCAAGTTTGCTGTGCTGTCTGGGATATACATGCAAATATATATATATTTATTTTTATATATATATATATAATAAATATATTTGTAAGAATTGTGCATTTCAACTATAAAAACAAACAAACAGACAGCACGATTAATAAATAGCCAGCCATGCAACCGATTAAAAAGGTCCAAGTACTTTTCCCCATGAACCCATCTTCTAATACGTTTATCCCTGCGCGCGTGCGTATTTTCCCTTCTCAAACTGGTAGATAGAAAATTACAAGTTTTAGCATTGGGATTCCATCTGCCCCTATCCGCTCCTCCAAGTTTGAAATTCACACGAAAAACAAAACGGTGACCATTAACTGTCAAGCAATTATTTGTTTTCTGTTCTGTATACAAATGTGAATTATCAATATTCAATTCTTTGTAAATGATGAAAGTTTCTACTTTGTGAGCGGTTTTTAAACAGATGAAATATGGATGATTTTAACCTGGATTTTGTTTTTGACCCGTCCTTTGAAGAGTCCTTATTTCACCACAGACTACAAATTAAAAAAGAGAAAGATTATTCTCCGGTACCGTCTTCTACAACTTCTCAAAATGAAGGTATTTTCTGATTTATTTAATATAACCTGAATTTTTACTAATCTTTTTGTTCAGCTGATCATTGTTCATATTTAATTTGCTGTGCACTGTCTTTGTGTGGCGTACTAAATTATCATTGTGTTGTTACCGGTTTGTTCCCCTTGTGTGTTTTGTCCAAATTATGTTCCGCCAGAATCAAAGTCAGGGAAATAAAATCTACTTTAGTGAACGAATCGTCAAAATATTTTCTGTGAAAATAGCTATATTTCTTTGTAGGATCTTAGCCGAGTCGCAGATTTTTATGCTTTTTGCGACAAGCATAAGAAATACTAAAATCTTTCTGTAGCACTATATATATTTTATGCATGCATGTACGTACATTTTCTATTAAACACTGTTAATAGAAAATTACAATTTAGTTTATGTTGTTAATAATTACTTTATGAAAATTGGTGTAAGTAATCAGTAAGATGTGTAAGTACCTTATTTTTATTTAAACTATTAAAATATATTTTTACACAAGGAGAATTTTTTATCTTAATTCTTAAAAATTTTGAAGTTTTTATTATTTAAATAAAAAGTTTTAAATTTATATTTTCAAATAACTAATTCAAATTTAAGTTTTTTATTTAGATTATTTCATAACCTAAAGGTATGTTTAAAAAGATAAATTTAACTATCAAATAACATTTTTATTTTAATTACTGCAATTTAGGTCCCGAAGTCTTCATAATTTTCCAAAATCCAGGCATTTTGATAATCAGCCCTTCCTCTAATATTAATTATAAATCTTTTGGTATCTACGTATTATCCTGGTGGTTCACCAAGATGAGTGATTTTTCGCCAAGGTAAACTCCGGACACATGAAATTATTGATGATTTGGAATACTATTGGCAACAGCTTGCCAGTGAATTTGAGAAAAAAATGGTTTGGCGGGAATGACCAGCAGGATAATACATAAGTACCATTCTGTTTTTTTTTTTAAATAACAGGTGTGTTTTTTTTTTTTCCCACTTCCCACCAGTCCCGTGCCAAGTAACGTGTTTTGAAAAAGGTTTGCCTTTCAGATTCTCAATGCCAGCCTCACCATGGCACAGTGGTTATATCACTGAAAATGGTAGACGGCCGAAGTTTGAAGGTCCCGGGTTTGGGTCCCATCGCGCGGTCTTCGATCTAACGGTCTGGAGTTTTGGTAGGTTTTCTCCAGATGTAACGTGAATACACATTAGAGCCCCTTAGAAAGTCCTCCTACCAATGCATCTCTCATCTTAGGCAGATACCCCTCGTGCAGGTTTGCCTTAATCACACACAATTCAGATTCTCAACGCAACTTCAAATTTCAGAATGCCGTCCATCTTGTTTCCATTCACAAAAAAACAAACAAACCAACAATAACATATTTAACACTATTATCCGCAATTGCTATGATATCCAAGTGCACGTAAAGGTAAATGCATGTTATTTGCGATGGCTTCTTAATTTTCCTGTTTTTGTTGAATTATAAAATTGTTACATTTTTTTCCCCTACAGAAATCTTTTTATTAAAGAGGGCACAACAATATGAAAAAAAGTCAACAATACCTAGTAAACGCAAAATTCCCTATACCCTAACATATGTGGTACCAAAAATCGATGATATTTCTATGCTGGGAACGGCAACAACCAGATGTAAGCAATGACATAATAACAATAACACATGTCCAAAAATCCAAATTAACAGTTCAATGACGTCAAATGGAACAAGCATATTCGTTACTTTACATATGCCATGCAGTAGCTAGATTACAAAATAACAATAATGAACGCGTGAAAATGCAAGATCTTTCGGATCTTCTCACAGCTTTAAAATATCCAATTTACAATACTTGGCACATTTATCGCTCATCTAAAAACTTCACAATGCAGTGGGCTAAAGCACATTTTAACCATTTCCCGTTTCTTTTACAAAGTTCATTCTAGGATCAAGAGAGGCAGGGTGCTCTGAGTTCTAAAAAGGGCACTTCTATAATTTTGAGGGCACTTTATTAAAAAAAAAATTGATTATGTACGCAGGCGTAGTGTTGACTCTAGAAAAAAAAAATGTCCCCCAGGGGGAAGGGGGATGGGGAGAGAGAAAAAAAGGGGCACTTTTGAGTTCCACGAGAATGTTACAAGTAGATAACATGTATAGAAACTGGTTTGTAACAATCTCAATTTGACTTATCCCCAAAGCTTTGACATTGTAGGGTTGTAATGTGTGTTCTGACTTACAATGCATAGTTAGCTCCCCTCCCCCCCTCTTTTGGGGGAAATTTTCTGTAAAAGTAAGCAAATGAGAAACATTAAACATTATTTTGCCCTAAATATCACATAAATAAAACATGTTCGGATTAATTAAATCTGTACAAACCTAGAAGTTTTTGATTAAAAAAAGAATAGGCTTTAATATGATTAATTTATAATACGAATTTTGTCCTTTATTTTTTTCTCGAAATTGCATTAAATACATATTTATTATTTATAAGAAGAGTGATAGCACATTTATTGAAGAAGGTTTCAGAAATTTTTAGCCAGGTACGATTTGCCAGCACAAGTAGGGTTGCCAGGTCGCCAAACCAAGTAGCCGGACAGACCCGCCAGTTTGGCCGGACATTTGGGTAAAAAGGCCGGACAGCCTACAATATTAAGGATTTCGTCTCAGTATTAATAGGTACAACAAAAAAATTGCATGTAAAATTAAGATTTTTTGATTATTACCATGAATCATGTTAAATTGTAATGAAATATAAGTACCATCGAATGCCAAATCAGTTCAAGTACTTTATTACTAATCAGCCAAAGTCATCAATAAAAAGCGTAATAAAAGCCGGACACCGTTAAGTTTGGCCGAATACGCAATCAAAAAGCCTAACTAGGTCCGGCTTTATCCGGACGCCTGGCAACGCTAAGCAAAAGGGGGGGGGGGGACTATAACTTTTTGTTCCTTAACTTTATCACACTATCATTGGGCCACAAGCTTTCATACTAGATCACATTCATATTTGATACTGTACCTTTATTGGTACAAACTTAAGAAATAAATAAATAAATAAAGTTCTTGCAGTGCAGGATGTATAAAAATTAATAAAATAAATGAGAATTTTATTTAAATTCTTTTGTTTACAATAATTATTGAATGAGTACTAGGCATAGGCAAAGAGTTTCAAAGTTTCTGAACATAAACTTTTATTAGACTTTATTTAGAAGTAGTGCTAAAAAACAATTTAACTCATTCATCAATTGATAATTACAGAAATTACAAAAATTAAATTCAGAGCACAGAAGTATGCTGCAATAAATGACAGAGAGTCATAAGAATTTTGTATTGCATCCAACTGTTGAATGTACAATACCAATTTAAATCTTATTACTGAAATGTATTTGTTCTTCCTCTTTCACTTCTAACTTAATATTAGCTCATTCATGAAAGTTTAATATAAGTTTTTAAAAAGCAGTATTATTTTATCCTTAAAATAAATAAATAAAACTAATTATCATAAATAAGACATATGAGTTTTAGCATGTGAAAGCAGAAGTGCGTAGAGAATAGAATTGATGATTTCTGGAAAAGGGGCACATTTTCAGCAAGGCATTAGCATTAATTGCAGGGCAGCATGCTAAGATGCAATTTCTTACAATGAGGGCAGGCAGGGCGGCACTTATTTTAAAAAGGGCACTCAGGGCGGCAAATATTTTAACAAAAGGGCAGGCAGGGCACTGCACCCCGCGAAATATGCCTAGAAGGAACTCTCCTATTACTGTAACTAGAGATGCGCGTAAAATAATGCAATGATACTGTAAAAACAAAAACACCGGGTTGCTAACCAGTCACAACACTGGTATTATTCAAAGAAAAAAGGGTACTTACGTATCAAGACGGACACCAGCAATGCTTGGTGATTTTTTAGTCGGCAAGCACGCCAATGCATGAAACACAACAAATTTGTTTAAAAAGTATAGAGTACAACCTATATTTTACATTTAAGTAGCCACCTGCTTTAATTCGAAATTTTCCTTATGTACATACGTATTAAAACTGACACATGAATATTAAAACATACTGCTATTTTCACTTCACATCAAAGTCAGTTTTAATACATTTGTTCCTGTATTGCACATGCATATTATAACTAACACATGAATATTAAAGATACTTCTATTTTCACTTTACATCCAAGATCCAAGTCCATTTTAATACATATGTTACCATATGCCCCATAGGTATTACAACGGACTTCCATATCATATGCATAATCAATTTAAATAAAAATATATGCTTACCTTTAATAATTCAAGAAGAATCCCAATAATCTTCATAATCTCGAATTAGAGCCATTAAACTGTGCATACATACACAAACTGTGTTTGTTGAAAATTGAAAAATTCAAAACGAAACATTCTTTGCAAAAAACTAACTGTACAAATAACGTTGAAAATTTAAATTATTGAAATTTTTAAAAATATTTACTTTGACATTCACTAAAAATTTTAAAAATTGTTAAATTAAAACATTACTTTACTTAGAAAAAGTTGAAACATGAATTTCTGTTGATGAAAATTTAGCAATATCACATAGGATAGGTTAAAAAAAATTAGTACCAACTTTCTTTCGCCATATAAATTTGGCTAAATAGGAGTCTAAATGCTTTCTTAATGTGCCACATTGTTTTTTATTTCGCCATTTTACTAAACCCCACAATCTTTCAATATTTTAAGTATGTACCATAGTTTCTGGATCAACAAAATTATATTTGTGATTAACTTAAAAATGTTCAAATCCTGCTTTATCTAATTCTTAAGATTTATATACTTTCCAGCAGTCCGTGTAAATTATTCTACCTTCTTCAACATTATTTATTATACTTTGTATAAGAGTAGCCGCACTACGGTTTTCTACTTGTTCTAAAAATCACTGTTTAGTTTCACAACAAACACCTCCAAAAATCCACTGTTCAGGCAACATTCGACCTGCATTACTTTTTCTTTTGTAAAACAAACTTTCATCCACTTCTACAATTATATTTTTGCCTCACTAGCTTTTTTTTTTCTTCACTACACTACACAAACTGTGCACACATACTTGCGGAGATAATTATTCCAATCTATGATTGTTTTTTCAGCTTATTCAAGTTGTCTTTCAAACCATTTAATAGAAGTTAACTCTTAAGACCTACAATAAATAAACCTAATGGCTTTCTAAAGTGAAATTCTAGAACCGCAAAACCAATTTCCTACAGAATTTCGACATTCTTTCACATTACATTTTCAAACCATACTACAGCCTAAGTACATCTTCATTTTATGATTACTAACACAAAATCTTGAAACTGGCAAAATGTTTTTTTCTTGTAAAAAATGAATAGATTGTTCTTCATCGTTTGGTAAATCCCATATAATTAACATAACTTACTATCTTACAAAAATACAATACACTATAGTTAAACAACATAAGGAAAAAAACACTTTCGAATGACCTGTGACTGGGTTAATACAGGCTATGTGAAATGACGTAACAAAAGAAAAAAAAAAAGAGTCCGTGTGTACAAAAATGACTGTGTTTAATGACGTGTTCGACAAAGGTAACCCTTCGTCGAACATTTTTCACTCTTGGCACGTTCGCATACATTTGGCACAATTTTAACCGAATTAAAACTAGTGTCCGTTTGAGTACGTAAGTACCAAGCTTCTATTTTTAAAAATTGTATTTTTACTCAAATTTTAATTGAATTTTATTTTGTCTGTTTGCTTGATTATTTTGTAAAATCTAAGTTAAGTTTTAAATTTGAAACTCTTTCTTTTATTAATTATTTTAGTCTTTTTCTTTTCTTTCTTTACTTTTTATTAAATATATTTTTTTTTTTGCTTAATAGATTCATCTCAACAGTCTGTATCTATCATTAAGGTAAGCTTAATTTAAATATACTTTTTAGATAAGTAAACTGCTTATAACAATAAAATGAACATTATATCTATCTGTCTATATTTTTTTTCTACTCTAGGTAAAAGAAGAATCTAATCCAAAATTGAATTCTTTGAAGAAAGCAGTTGAAATAAATTTAAGTATTCGTGCTACATTAGCGGAAGAAATCAAAAAATTAAAACTTGCCTTAGATAAAAATCAGGAAAAACAGGTATTTATTATTCTTTTTTGTTTATTAGCTATAAAAAAATATATATATTAAATGTAATAAACCTTACTTTGCAGCATTTTTTATTAAAAAAAATCACATCATAGTTAAAATCTTAACTTACTTTTGTCTTGCTTTTTATTTTTGCTCAAAATAAAGGAAGTAAAATAATACCAGTGTACTTCTGTGTAAAAATTTTGAAGGAAAAATCCATTTTGAATATTTGTTTGAAGTTACTGTGACACGTTTCTGCATGATGTTCCAATATACCATTTATATATAATCTATTTTTTCTAGTTTCAGGATAACTTATGTACAGGGTATCCATAATTAAACTTGAAAGGTGTGAGCAGTTTGTAGCAAAAACTATGCAGTGGAATTGCATGAAAATGGGGTAATGGCGTACTGAAGTGATGGGAAATTTATTGAGGAAAAAACAAACAAGCAATAAGTTTCAGAAACCACCCTTAGGTGGCGTATCATAGCTTTATTGAGAACATATGAAATAATCTACAAAAGTTTACAAAACATGCTTGATTGGATTATTTTCTTTTATATCCATTTAAAAAAAATAATTATTCTAATGAATATATCATTCCAAAATTTGATTAATCCGTAATCATTTCTCTCAAATTTTCTACGAAGTGTTATTTTGAATATTTTGAAAATTCTGGCACTTATTTGGATTGGAATACTATGTTCAAAAATACATACAACAAAACAGTTTAATTTATAAAGAAAATGATCATTGCTTACCTTCGATGTATCTGATGGTTGGAAATTGCATCTTGGAATACTTCTTATCCATTTATTTTTTAGTTCGAGTCCCTAGAAAATCCACACTTAGCAGCACAAGGTCCATTTTTTCAATTTCCTTGACAATTTGGAACACAACATTTGAAAGGCATCTTACAAGCAATATTTAACACTTTCTAACAAGTAAAAAATTAGCGTGTGGTAGCTCATGATATGAAATAAACAAAATATAATAAATAAAATTTAAAATGCATGTGATTTCAAGCAAGAGCAACTTGTAAAACGTAAAGAATGCGGTGAAACATGCCAGTAGAACAACTTTCAAAGATGCTCTCGTGAATTCCTAGATATTACTATGTCACACAGCACTCTAGTTCCTGTGTGCAGGCTTTGTTATATATCTCCCATGGGTGCCAATTCAGTGCAATGAATCGCATAAAATATCAATTGTGATGCAGTGTGTCATCTAAAATGATGAATCATTTAATGCAAATAAGCATTGATGGTGTTAAATCAAAAAATTTGATGCATCAGCAGAGTAATTGAACATTCGCTATTTATTACAAAAGGAACGAGACATGTGGAAGGGCATGCACTTGCCTGTAACTAAATTAAAAGTAATTTTTTTAGGATTTGTGTTTAATGCTATAGTATAATTTTAGTAAATGCTACTGTATTTGTTAATATGCAATTAAAGATATTTGGGTATGTATTTTTTTGATTATCATGCCTGAAAGGGCATGTAAAAATGTTAAGATTTTTCAAGCCCTGGATTACAAAAATTGAATTTATGTTTTTGTGGAAATAAAGCATAATAACAGTCTTAAACAACTTTTATAAAACTGTAGATTTTATTAAATGAAAAAATTTCTTATTTTAATTCCACCACACTTGAATTTTCAATTCGTGAAGAGTAAAATCATAAGCCAGCTTAAATATACTTATTCATACTTGCCAACTTTTATGCTTTCAGCTTAAAGTATGCGATTTCATGGAAAAATCCTGTTTTTTTTAAAAAACTATTTTGCACAAATTTCCCATTTTTTATGCTTTAAAATAAATTTTGAAGTCATTTTTATTTTAATAAATTCACAACCTATATTTTATTTTCAAAAATAATCTCTTAAAATTTATCATTCATGTGATTTTCCCACCGTTTTGTTTATTTTAAGATTACTTAATGGCCTATAATCATAAAAAAATGAAAATCTATTGTAAATCGATAGTCTTGTTTTTTACGATTACAAAACTGAATTTTTTGTGCTTTTGTTGAAATAAAGCATAATGACATTCTTACACAACTTTTGTAAAAGTGTAGATTGTATTAAATGAAAGAATTTGGTATTTTAAAATACAAATTCCACTACACTTTTGAATACTCAGCACTTGAAGAAAGTGTAAAATCATTACTTGTGTTTGTAAAAGTTTTCTTGCAGTTAATCATAATCCACATTCACGTACATGCTTTCTCCAGCATTTTTTCATTGCAAATGGACTTATTAATTTGTATCCTGTCTGAATTAATGAGTGTCTTTATACTCCTGTGTATTTTAAGGAGTGATTCAAATGTTTTCAGCAAATGCTGAAAAAGTAATGTGTTGTAGTTGAATTTAACTTGGAACAGTACATTAAAAAAATATATGGATCTATGTTGATTTTCTCAAACATGTTATAAAAATAAATTTGTCAAATCTGATTGGAAAAAAAAATTCCTTTTTTCCCCTATATTTTCTTTTGCTCTCCTTTTTTTTTTCTCTTCTTTTTTCCTCAAATTTTTGGCCTCTGAGCCTGTGCCTGGACCTAGATGAATTCCTACTGGCTGGCACATGACAGACAATAAACTCTGCAATGGAGTTTATTGCATCTATAATTGCACACAGGTAACTCAGAAAAATTTCTGAAAGAATCTTTTTCCAAGAATATTATTTTTTAAATTTCTTATTTTAAGTTCATATTACACAGTTAAAAAGATCAGGGTTGATACAGGAATTTTTCCCAGGATCCCATTTTTGTGAAAACTGTGTACTTTTGTAAATTTAATATACATTTTTGTGAATTTTCATAACAATATTTTTAAAAGTCACTTTTGTCTTAAAATAATTTACATAGCAAATTAAAATATAGGATAAAATGCCCATAAAGAGTTGTTTTAATTGATTATATTTTGGTGATGGGCCCATTTTAACTGATTGAATTTTTTTGAAGGGGTCATTTTAATCGATTGTGTTTTTGTGAAGGACCATTTTAATTGATTATAAATTTGTGAAAGGGCCGTAAAACAGACCAAAATTTTGGCTGCATCAATCCTGGAAAATATATTAAAAAAATAAAAAATATATAAACATTAATAAATTTTTTTATAAATCCCCTTCTCCCTCCTTTAAAAAGAAAGAAAAAGGTAGCCTTTGCTATTCTTATGTACAGCTAGAACTTTTAAATTTTTAGTGACTATACAATGAAAATTATTTTTTTTTAAATGAATTTTGTATTTTTGGCTGTATTTATCATGTTAGTTTTATTTTATTTATTTGTAACTGCTTATTTAGGCTATCCTGCAAAAAATTCTAGATGAAGATAAAGTACAGAAAGCTGCTGAAAAACCACCAAATGTGATGAGAACTATATCTGTGTTTGCTGCCCCGTATTTTCGCGATGTTAAGCGAATGGTATCTTGTTTTAATTACTATGTTGTATTATTGTTGTAGTTATTCAAGTCATAATTTAGGGTAGCTGTAAAAAATGTAAATTGAAAAGCAAACCGATGTTCAAAATTCTAAGTCATATCAAAATGTCTGATTTAAAAAAAAATTAAGTCAGGGTTGTCTGGTTAAGCCAATTTTTGACTCATGCCTTTTTTTTTTTTTTTTTTTTTTTTAAACAGTTTTTAATGTTTTCTGTAAAGTACAATTTATTTCTTTTTAACAGTACATAATCTTCTAAGATGCATAAAGGTTTTATTAGGTTGATTATTTTTAATACTTTCTCTTGTTTACTCAATAAAGTGATTAAAACACCCAGTTTTGTAGCAGCTATATCTAAGATACAATTTTTAATAACTTTTAAAAAAATTTGTATATATTATTTTATTTGTACATAACCCCTACAGAAAACCTTCTTGTAATATGAATTTGCTGAATCGATGAAAGTGTAGTGTTTAATGCAGATGCTAAGATGCTTTTTTTTTTTATCCAGAAATCTCCATTCATTTAATAATGTCATAATATGTTCATCCACTTAGCTCTGATTGATAATTCATTAGTAACCTTTGATTGTTTATCTGTTTACAACATGTTTGTTATTTTTTAGATACCACCTGAAAATGAAGATACTGTCATGAAGAGAAGAAATCATGATGTCAATGCTTTCTTGAAACCACCCCGACCATGTAAATTCTATTTTCATTGTTCTAAAAAATAAAAATTGTGCAACAATTAAAAAAAAAATTTACTTTTAATGTATTATACTGAAGATAACTTAAAAATCTCATTTTGATATGCTGTGTTAAGTTTAGCATATTTTTGTTTTTCAACTTTCATTATTTAAGAATTGTAAAAAGACATTAATTGCTCTGGTAAGTTTACCATTGGAGAACCCAGTGATCGTGAAAACGCCTCTAGATGCATATTTCATGCCTTAGAAATTCAGACTACGCCTTAAGAATTTCGGAATGCGCGTTCTTACGTATTGCTTTTCCATATAAAATTAGGTATATTTTGATAAATAATTATTGTTTGCTGATTTTAAATTAAAAAAATCCCATTATTGTACTTGTTTTTGTTGAACTGACATTTATGTACCTAGATATATAATCAGTTATTATTTATGTGTTAAACGTAATTTAATTATGTTTTTGAAAATTTAGAATAATTGTTCGTTGTTTTAATTACTCCTTTGGAAAAGAAAGTACTCCTTCTTAAAAGGTTAAGGAGTATTTTTACTCTTCTGAAAAAATCTTAGATAGATCACTGAGAGAACCCTATGACCAGAAATTTTAGGAGAACACATATAATAGAGGTCTGTGAAAGAATAGCAATTGTTCTATAACTTGTTGTTAGGGATGTAACGGATATCCTGCAAGTATCTGGTATCTGGCTGATTTTTCAATGTCTCAAATACCATCGGATATCTGACTTCTCTGCTGGATTTCCGGCTATATACTACTAAAGTTCTATCTATAATGTGCATGGGACAGGATGGAAAATTATATTTGAATATTCTTGATAAAGTGATACATAAAACAGAGATATATTTTTTAACTGAAAAAACAGCAAATTTAACACTGGAAATGGATCATTGAAACTAAACATAACAATTTCGACATTTGTTCAGTAGTTTTTGAGCATATTTATAAATATTTAGGCTAATATTAAGTTGATTTCATGCTGCAAAGTGCTGCTTAGGGGACATTTTCTGAACTTAAAAAAAAAAAAAAAAACAACTTAAGCACATCTTGTAGTGTTCATGTGCAAATTTGGAGGTGATCTTCTCATCCTTTTCAGCTGTAGACTGCTGTTTAAAGGGAAAGTTTAATTATAAGCACGATGCAGAGTATCATTTGAAAAATAAGTACATACAATATATGCGATTTCTCTCACGGTAATCCAAGAAATAATGTAATTTTACACTTTCCCACATGAAGTTTCTCTGATATTTTTAATTTGCTCTGGAAATCTGATAATTAACAAAAAACTGATTATTTTGTCTTCAAAATTTATTTACAGAGGCAGGGAGAAAATTTCAATCTTCATCCACTTTTTAAATGACAATCTTTTACTGAGCATTCCTTTATTGAAGTCTCCAATACCCAATGATTAAAAATTAATCCTTTTATTACATATTATTTTTTAATTAAATTGAGTTATTTAAATTCATTTATGATTTTCTGCAAGTTTCAATTGATTTTTAAAGTTGTCTACTTAAAATATGTACATTTAAAATATATTTGTGAAATATTTATTAATGAAAAACATAACATAACTGCTTGTGCAGATAGCCATGTTGTAACATGATATTTTACTAGTTTAAAATAGTTGTTTTAGTTACTACTACAGTATTGTGTATGATTATCACTCCATACATAAAGCAGTTTGACTAATCTTTTTTTTTTTTTTTTGATGTATGTGTAATGTTGAAATCATGAGTAAAAAAGTGAAATTGTCCTACAATTTGAAAACTAATCCTTGAAATGATTTTTTTTAATGGATTTGCCCCCCCCCCCAATTTCCCCCCCTTTATGGTGCCATATAAATTTTTGTACAGTGAAAGAATGTTCGTATATTTTAGAAACTAAACAATTAAACAGAGCTATTTTTGTTTTTTAACTGGTAGTTAAAAAAAATTTTCAATTAAAGATATTTAATGCATAACCTGAAAAATTCTGTTTCGTACCTGTATAAAACTACAAAAGAAAGCATGATATCAGGTTGTAACGAAAGTTTTCCGCCATATTTGCCTGAAAAACTAACTTCTAACTCCTTAGATAACTGTATTTGAACTTTCGGTACCAAACCTGCACAGTGTCACATTATACAACAATAGTACTTAAAGCTGTACTCATAATTTGTTGATATTCTAGAGCTGACTTTTTGCAACACAACTGGAAGTTAATGATGGTTCTAATCCTCTAGAGCTATAATTCCATTTGGAGACACCTTGTACTTAATGATAACTATATTTTTCAGAGATTTCACAACACAGTGTTATAAAGTAAGCCTCGTTCTTTCAAATGTCAAAAATAGTTAGACAAAATATGAGCAAATACGCCAATGCGAACTGTGTTCTGACGATGTTTGCGGTGGCGGGAAACTTTCGTTACAACCTAATAATTTCATCATAATATTTAAAAGAGATTTACTTTTTATCTATAAATCTGTAAAAGTAATTTAACTTAAAGTAAAACTAAAAATGACTTAATGTAAATTAATAATAAATTATTAAAAGAGAAAAAAGGCATTAAACCTGTGTTTGGAAAAAATGAACTCATCTATCATAGGTATCTTATCAAAATGGATATCTTATTCTTAAATAAATAAAGTATGGATTTCTTTGTGAAAATAATCTGCAATTATAGATACACTAATACATGTGTCATGATTAAAATTTATTCTCTTCTGCCAGTAGTGCACACATAAAAAGAATATTTTAACTTTTTACATTTTAAGTGATATTTTTTATGTAAAAATATTTTTTTTTTTAATTATTATTCAATTATTAAAAAATACTTTAATGATGTGTGAAACATGTTTGCAATTTATTGTTCTGATGCCATTATTATATAAACAAATAAAAAACACACTTGATAACTAAATACATGTTTAGTGCCGGATATCCGTATCTAGTAACCAAAGGAGCTTCGGATATCTGATATCCAGTATCTGGCAAAATCACTATCCGTTACATCCCTACTTGTTGTATTGTTATTATAATGCAACATTCAAAACACATTTAAATATCAGTTTTAATCGATAGAATATTGTTATGCTTCGATAAAAATTCTAAATCTTCAAGTACATTGCTTATTGCTGGGCAAATATTTTATGAAGAGAAGTCATTACTTTCGATGTCAATTATTAAGAAATATGTAACTGTAGCATAAAAATATACTTACACACTCTGAAAGTGCAGACAAATCACAATTTCATATATGTGTTAATCAATTGATTCAGCAACTATGCTTTACTAGAAAAGAAAGCCCATTGTGGAGGCAATTGCATTTGGCGCTAGAAAAAAACATTGAAAAAAAATATGTCCCACTCAATATACAGCATGTCCGAGGAAGATCTTCCTTATTTTAAACAGTAATAACAAAAATTCTAACACATGAAATGAATTGCATTTTTCTGCAAAAGAATTATGAAATCTAAGGTTTTTAATGACCTTCAGTGTAGCTGTATGTGAGGTCTTTATCAGCACGAAGAATGTCAAGTTGTCAGGTCTAACTCCAAGTGTTTTTTAACATTTGCAGTGTAACAATGAGGACCATTAATCAAACTGCTCGATAGCAAAATCAATTCCTTATTGAAAAAACTCTTCTATTTCTTCACTTTTTTTTTTTCCTCCAGTAACTGCATTTTATTTCACTTGATAGTATTTTTATTATTAATTTTTAGAATGATAAAGATCTTTCTTGGACACGCTGTAGTTACTCTTCATCTACTTAAAATAAATAACTTCATATTCACTTTTTATTATATACAGTGGCGGCTCGTCATTAAGGGCCAGAAGGGGCTGGCCCCACCGACTAAGCACCGTCTAAATCAAAGTATCTTTTTATTATGTAAGGCAGTTCTTTCAATAATTCACCTTCATTAAAAAAATACACGCGTTTTACTCTATTTTAATACTATCCATTAAAAAACGCACTTAAAAAAGCAATAGTTATACGATTTTCCCCCTATCTAAACCATGCTTGGGCCATGGTCTGGCCTGCCCTGAATGGGCGTCTCTTCTTCGTTCACCGAGTCGACATATTTGGCATTGAGCACAAAGCCATACTGATGCGGAATTAACTTGGCTTCCAAATGGCTTATTTGGCGCTGCCTTCTGGGTCTAGATGTTCGGGTCCTCGCACGGTGATCTACACGACCGTACAGAGGAATTTCGGCAATCCGTAGCTATTGGCGAAATTTTCCGCTTAGGAGGAAATCATTTTTTATTTGCGAGATCGTATTTTTGCAGTGCACTCAGATATTTTTCTGTTTTGTTTTCTTGATTTACGAAAAGCGATGTATGAATGTATTTTTTATATATGTTATTTATTTTAAAATAATTAAATCATCTAAAAATTATGAACAGGCAACTATAAAGAACATAAATATTAAATATTTAAATGTGGCTTTTTGTTTAGTAATAAAGTAAACTTTTCAATTTAACATAACTACGTAAAAAATAGCAAAAGTTGTATAGTAAATTCGATAATTATTTGTCATTTGAGAAATTTTAAATACTTACGCTGTGTGAACGTGGGGATAGGTTGTTCTATATGTATATATATTTTCGCGATTTTAATTGGCAATATTTTTTTTTCGGGCCCCTCCACTGAAACGGGTCACAAGCCGCCACTGATTATATACCATAATTGAATTTCATGCTTTTCTGGATACGTGTGGAAACTTTTCCCATTCAAACAATTTCATTTTGTGGGAACAGTCCTTCTTATATCAATGCTTCTTACAGAGGAAAAAGAATAATAAACTGTGCAATCTGGAAAAACTTATTTTAAACGAATTGGAACTGTAATTTTCCCTTCAAAGCCTGATAAACATGACTTCAGTATGATACCATTGTCAGTTGCAACTTGTAATTTTGTCACACAAATGATAAACTTTATTTATTAGACAGGGATCAGCGTAACTGTATAGTACGATTACTTATTTGATTACATATAGTCATGCATGACAACACATTTGTATCCTATAATTAAGGTATATGTAGTGGGATTTTTAAATTCATTTTCTTTTCAATTGTATTTATATTTAGGGACTCCAGCTGAAAATAAAAAGCTTCTAGATGGTATAACAGCTCATGCTCTTTTATCAGCTCTGATTCCATACAAAAGACAGTAAGTTTTACTTCATGTTTGCAAAGGCTTTTATATCACAATCATTTATTCAGATAATCTGTGATTACTTAATTATCTTAAAGAACTTAATTGAATTTTTGAACTAAAAAATTAACTTTGTTTTCCCTGGACAAATAGAATTTCTTACAATTTCAAAATTTATATTATTTTGTTAGCAAAAATTAATTTCTTTTCTCCTTTTCTTTTCTTTTCTTTTCTATTTTTTTTTGTAGAGTCATTGATAGCTTTTTATAGTCTTTTGCTAGTTCATTGAATAAAAATGAGTAATGTGGCTATGGATTGGCCTGTCATTGCTGATAGTTGAAAATAATTTAAGTCCATATTGGGTGTTTTATGGCTTCTGTGCAGAAGTGTAGGTAAATGCAAATCTTATTTCAGTGCCGTGAAAGAAAAGAAAGTGAAATATCAACTTGTATGGTATTATCCAGTTCAGAACTTTAAACATTTATACCATTTCATAATATGGTAATTTGAAATAGTTGTGGCCATATCCAGTTTCAAAACCTAGAAAAGCTCTCGGTTCTTTCTGGAGACCAAAAGTTTAAAAAATTTGAAACCTTTTTCTGATTTAGAATCTGTGTATTTGTGATTGCAAGTTTTTCAATTTGAACACTTCTATTACTTGCAAATCTGAATAACATCAGTATCTAAATCATCTGGTATTTTTAATATTTCAAGCAGTATCAGCCTGTAATAGCTCGAAAATATGAACAGTTGTGATAAGAATTTGAGAATGTAGGAAATTACAATTTTGCCTTAAAATACTGGCAATATTAAGATTTTTTTTCTCCCTATTTTTTCCTTCTCTAAAACTTAATTTTTTGTTTTTGTATATTTTCTCCAAAACTTAAAATTCCATTACTCCAAATTAGTATCGATTTTGTTCTATCTCTGTAGTTTTGTAAATTAAATGAATAGTAGCATGAATGGATTTGATCGTAATTTACAATTTTATATTCTATATTTTGCCAATTGTTAACATATTGAAACCACTATTTTTTATAGGAAATATAATTTGAAAAAAAAATTGAAGGACCAAAATATTACTGATGATGAAATAGAGGAACTTAAAATTCAATTAGATGCTGTAGAAATGGAGATACAAAGAGTCAGGTATTGAATTGAATATTTATTTTTTTGTTTTAGTTGTCTTTAATATTCTTTACTTAAATTATTTAATTTTTTTCTTTTAGTAAAAAGCCTTTGAGTGAGCTTCTGCCTGGTATTGAAGGGGCTATTGATTGGATGATGATATCAGCCACAAACGTTTGTATTCTCAATTTTTATATGCTTATTTCTGTAGGTGTATGTTAAGCATACAGATTGTGAATTTACTGTTAAAATGATATTCTTGCTAGGACAGTAAAGGGAGAAACAGTCAAATATGTAGACTTTATCATATGCTGAGGTACACTTAAAAATTATGAAATTTTGCTAAACACTGAATTTTCACTGTCATAAAAATGGACTTTCAAAAGAACCTTAAAGAAAATGGGAATAATGTTAAAACAGGGTTTCTACAGACCTGGAAAGTCAGGGAAATGAGTTTTGGTCAGGGAAATGCAAGAAAAATTGAAATTTGGGGTAAAAGCAAGGAAATATTTGCTGTTTGAACCTAAGTGTAGAAATTGTTTTATTTTCATTTTCTCATTCAACCTTATAAATAATTTTAAAGTGCTTTCTTTATGAGCATATCTTCTTCAGTTGAAATATGCTTAATTTTATCCTAAATTATTATCAAACATGGTTTTTGTTAGAATCCAGTTATGTCAAATAAGATTCTTGTATTAATTAATTTTATTATTGTTATTATTTGTAAAAAAGGAGCAATATATATAAAAAAATATTAATTAAAGGATGTAATGTTAAAAATAGAAACACAAAATTCAGTTAGATAAAGTCAGGGAAGATCATGATCGATGTCAGGGAAGCAAAAGCTGTGAAATCTGTAGAAACCCTGTAAAATCAATAAGAATGTACACACAATGTTGAAGATAAGACTTGTTATCACAATTGTCAATTGAATACATGTTAGGACTCCCTCTTCTTAGGCAACCTCTTTGTGTATCTTTGCTTAAACGTAGAATACAACAACAACAACAACAACAAAAAAAATTACCACCTAAGAAAGTCAACAATATCAAATGAATTTCTCTTCCCAGAGTTCTCACCAGTGTAGAATCTGACTTCTTATGGTCACACCTTACTCATCAACCTCACTTATTGTCCGAGTCATTGTGTACAGTGAAATTCGTTTAACAAAAACGCTTAACAAGAAAAATTGGTTTGCACGAAATGATATAGGGATGCAATTCATAACAAATTTTTTAACATGAAAAAATATTTCGGTCCCCTCAGTTACATGTGAATCGCTTTTCACTGTACTTCTCTTTCAATTGGGAAGTATGTCAGGACAGGGCAGTGGTGACTAGTGGCATTCTGGAATTCCAAGAAATAGCACTTCTCCCACCTGCTTGCATCTATTTCCTGCAGGCCATAAAATATTTCTTCATCTGCTAGTCAAAAAGTTTCTTTGTCAAAAAGGTGGTCCTAGGCCGTTATAATTTATAGTATCAAAGCTCAAGATACTGCAGTTTTAAAGGAATTGTTTTTGAGATACACATGGAAAATTGCATTAATTTAAATTGTAAATGTTAAAAATTTCAGAACTTCTGTGATAAGCAAGTTTGAGGTGGACTGGTTTGACTGCATAATGTAAATTTCTTTTAAACGGCAGCCCTGTAAAATGTGTTTGACCATCAGTAAAACTCCCCCAATTTTGTTTCTTAAAAAAATAATATGAGTAATAATTATAAAGAATACCCCTTAAACCTGCAAGTCCATTCAGAATATTTGACTTCTTTAAGTAACTTTTTTTTTTTTTTTTAAATATCTGCTTAATTTTTTCTAAGACCATTTGAACCAGTATGGAGTTAAAAGTAGTTTTGTTAAATCAAAAATATAATCAGAAATTTAAGTATAAAGTATTATTTTATAGAAACTGAGTTCATACATTTTCTTTACCTTTGAAATCACCATCATTGGCCATTTTCCCATGCACAAATTATTTATTTTCACCAGTAGAAACTTTCTGAGTGATACTTATATAATTTGGATTATATGTATTTACTTTATTATTCCAGATGGAAGGAGTTAGAACTCCACAAGAGTGTGAAATTTATTGGAATAATTATTTAGACTTTAGAATTAATAAAGATGAATTTACTAAAGAAGAAGATACTAAGCTATATCATCTTGCTGAGAAACACAATGAAAAAGATTGGGACACAATTGCAAAATTATTGAAGGTAGCTTGAAAAGATAGAATATATTACTATTAATTTATGAAATTCTATGTGGCATTTTGTATTTATTTTTTGTATGCATTTTGCAACTTGGGAAGATTAAACAAAAAATGTGTGCTCTCTTAAAACTCGTGCATCTTCTAGAGAAAACATGCATGCTAATACAATTAGTTAAAATTGTAAATATTAGTAGCTCTACCATCCAACTAAGTTATGTTTGTCTGGAAAAGTAATTACAGTGAAACTTCAATGAGTGAAGTAAAATAAGCCACACTTTCCCACCATTCATTAAATAAATTAAACAAAGGATTTAATATATTAGAATACAGCCATATTTCTAAAATTAGCTGTATAATATTTTTGAATTAAATATTTTGGAATTAATTATGATCAGGGTTTGAAAAAACCTGTTTGCCCAAGCGACTAAAAACTATCCGTTGACAACCAGCTTTTTTCTTAATCAATATAATTCAATATGTATGTGACTCCTAAGATTTTACAACTTGTTTCAGTCCCTGGTAATGATAAAGAACGTGGTCTTTAAATCTATACCAAACATGGTAATTGAAAAGTTCCGGAATTTGCTTGAGAGAAATGAAAGGGAACTTTGTTATATATAGCAGAAAAAATTGTTAAGTAGAAACACAGTCTTAAGTTGAAACATTTATAATGGAATAGCTGGGACTGTAAAAATATAATGTTTAAGTCAAGATTGCCATTAAGTGAAGTATCATTAAACAGAGTAAACTGTATACCGAGTGTTTCAAAATAGATGTTAAAATAATTATCTTTTAAACCATAAGTGTGATTGAAACATACTTTTAATTAGAAAAGTTCATCAAATAAAGAAAAGCTTTCAGATATGGTAATTTTTTTACTAGGGGCTGTATACATATTGAAATACGAAATTTGATTTTTATATAGTCCTTCCTTCCCTTTCACTTATATTTATAAAAATGTTGCTAACATTTTAATACCTTTAATAAACACAAAGCATTTGTTGCCGAATACTAAGGGAGTGTCTCAAAAGTGAGAAAAATAAAATTACTTTCCAACTGACATTGATTTATGTTAGTGGTCATTTGATAGCTACATTTGACTCTGTGAAATCCTATTTTAGCTAGAATTTTCCTATACTGCATGTTGGGCATTTTCTAGTGGAAGTTAGCCCACACCATTACTTTGTCATTCTCCAATTTTGCAAGTCTTTCTCTAGAAGTGTGAGGTTATTAGTGGATGACCTCCTGTCTAAATCTTAATCCAGGCCTCGCAGTTGTCCTATATTTCCTATTTTTCCTATATTTTAAAAAAATGCTTAAGAATGTCCTATTTCTGTCCTATATTTAAAAAATCTTTAATTTGTCCTATATTTTGTAATTTTAACGAAGTTTCAGATTCGACGCGACCATTTTTGAGATGTGAAAATCGGCGCTAGAAAAGTGCGCACGTGGCTGAAAGCAGATGTTTTAAGCACCTAGCAACAGGCTAGGCGCTACGTGACTACTGCATTCTCTGCCCCTCCCTCCCCTCACGTGAAGTGGAAGGGAATTTGAGCGGGAGTAAATGCGCTGTTCTGAGAGTCGACCGGTTGCGTTGTTTGTTATCATTCAGTACTGGAACAGTGTTGCCAGATCTTGCGACTTTTCGCAAATTTTGCTACTTTTAATAGCATCATGCGACTAAATTTTATGACTTTGCGATTTTGCTACTTTCTTGCTACTTTTTTTTATGATTTTGCGAATTTGAAGTAAAGCCGGATTCATACTGGCCGTACCGCACCGCTAAGACGGCGCAATGACGTCACATGGCGGAGCAACACGGCGCCCGCGCGGCGAGCGCCGAGGGTTTGCGCATTATCTGGCGAGAACAGATATTCCGCAGCGACCGCAAAGCTACAGCCAATTACAGAACATCATTGGTGTATTTACTTGCGGCAAGGCAAGCTCGCCGCGAGGACAGCCAACGGTCCAAAACGGCGAAACAGTACGGCATGGTTGCGGTGTGGCGCGGCAGATATGATTCCACCTTAATTCTGCGAATTATAAGTATTTTTCATAAAAAAAATTTTCAATTTTAAATTAATGGAATTTCCATTTCCATTGAACATTTCCGGCTTCTAACAACAGTCTACTTTTCTCTTTCTTCCCCCAACCGAACACCCCCCCCTCCCCCTGCCCCTTAAACGAGAAACACACACACTTTCACCATTCACAGAGAGAGTGGGGTGATATCGGAGTTCGTCAAAGAAGGGAGGAGAAGATTTTGCGATCCTTTCTTTATTTTTTCTTACCTTTTTTTTTTCTCTCTCTCTCTCTCTTTCAGACCTCGTACTCAAAATTCTAGCTGCATTATTGTAATGGAATAAATCTGTGAAATCAGCATATGTTTTAAAATAATAGAGAGAACTGAGTTCGTATTTCAGTTGGCTGTTACTTGAAATTGTTTTGCGTAGAACATCACAATTAATGCCGGTTTGTGGGTGGGAGCTTTTAGTTGGAAGATTCACATACACATCCATTTTTTGGAAGTAAAGTTGGCTCTTTTTCATTGATTTCTCTGACGTGGATTTATACGTGGAATTCTGGCCAGGCACACAAATCTGACATACAAGCATTGATTTCTTCTTTCTAGGGACTGTGGCGTGGGTGGTTGTCCCCTCCTCCACCTCCCTTTCATTCGGTCTAGGCATAGAAATCATAGGAAATGGAACAATTATGAAACTTGATTTCGAATTCAAAATTTTTTAATTACGAAAAGAAACGAAAAAAAAAATCTCCTGTCAATTTGATATGTTTATTTCAGACATGCAGGTGTGGTGGTGGTGGTGGGGGGGACTTTTATGTGTAAAACTACACATCAAAACAATGGACTGACCAGACAAATTGTCATAAAGATTTCACAGGGCATCATCACCACCCTCTAGATAACACATCACTTGATGTGATGTCATATTGTGACGTCATACTGTGACGTCACCTTTGCGACTTTTTGCTACTTTTCTCTCAACCTCCTGCGATTTTTGTCCAAAACTTTCTAGCAACACTGTACTGGAACTGGCTTCCTCGTTGATCTTCCGCGCAGGGCTGCCAGATTTGGCTAATATAATTAATTTGGCTATTTTTGATCACGATTGGCTAGAAAATTTGTAAAGAAAATAGCCAACCTGATTTTGGCTAATTTTTGGCTATTTTTTATCGTGGTTGCTCGAAATTGGTTAATATTATCTAATTTGGCCATTTTTTAAGCTTATTTGAGTCGATAAATTTTTTGAAGAAATTGTCAAACTATTTAGCCTTAGCAGGAAGGAAAATTCAGTTACCTCAACCAACTCCAACACTGAGACTGAAAGAGGAAGGTGAGGTCATGTGTCACGCCTATAAAAATCATGTTATTACCCTTGACCTCTGACAGGGAGTTGTTGTGTTGTGTTGGTGCCCGGTGCGGCCCTGTTTGATGCCCCATTCTTTCCGAATTTTGGCATTAGGGTATGCTGCTGCCGCCCCTTTATTTTTTATTTTATTGCTTGCATATATATATTTTTTTTAATTCGCCGCCAGTGGCCGACTGTCACCGTCACCTTGCAGTTATATAATCTGCATTTTTTATTTATTTTAGATATGTTACATTAAATTTTATGTTTACATAGCAACAGTTGGAATAATTTATGTATTTAGGTTGTTTTTAACTAATATTAATGCGCCGTAAGACAAAGGATGAAAATTTTCATGCTGTGTAAATGAATTAAGTTTTATTTCTAAGTTGGTCAGAACTCTATTTTATACTCTAAATTTGCTTGTATAGACCAAGCGTGCATCCTGAGGGGGCTGCTTCCCCTCCCTCGAAATCTGACTACTTTTGTGTTTTTGGTAAGCTACATTTATCTTATAATTCTTGAATACATTTACTTAAATTACAATTTGATAGACATCTCCCACTCCGAAAATAAAATCTCTATATTACTAATATAGGCAGAATTCCCCAGTCTGTACGTATTTATTATACAGTACGAGGAATTGTTGATTAATTATTAGGTACATATTCTGTTCATTTGCTTAATTGTATGACCAATTTTTTTTTTCTTTGAGGGGTGAACTTGAATGGAATTCAAGAGCAGAAAATAGAAGTTTCTCTTTAAAATTTTAAACAAAAGATTTTGAGAGAAACTCTCCCCCTCCCATGTAAAAAACGTGTTCATACTCTATTCCAAATTCAAATTCTCCAAAGCTTTATTAAAAATCCAAAAGATGGCGCTGCTATCACAGGTTTGGCTATTTTTGGCTAATTTTCAGAGGCAATTTGGCTATTTTCATAAATTTTGATCTGGCAACCCTGCTTCCGCATGTTCGTATTGGATTATTTGAGGGTGATTTGAGGTAAAGTCGACTCGTGTGGTTGTGACACCCTCACAACTTAGTAGCGGTAACGTAAATTTAATTCCGCGTGTTCGTGATGCTCCAGAAAACGTGGTGTGTGTCTCCATCTGCGCGACAGTTTGGGCGATGTGATCAGCCATCAGCGTAATGGTAGAATTTTAAACGTATAGTTTTGGATATGGTCTGGAAATGGATATAGGAAAAAGATGGAAATGGATATAGTTTTGGATATTGTTCCATGAAAGCCATCTTTAAAAATGCCTCGAGATACAAAATTTAACGAAAGATGGTTAGATGAAGATGATGGATCAGGAAATGACATTAAGTTGTGGTGCGCACGTGGTAAAGATGATTTTCACTTTTATTGCAATTTATGCAAAAAGGACATTTCTATTAGCAATAGTGGTAAAATACAGCCTGTCAAATTGACACAACGTGCATATTTTTTAATGAAAAATTATTAACACAAATCCTAATTAATATTGTCTAAATTTAAACTAATAATCTATTCTAAATCTAATTTAAAAGTTTTTAATAATAACTATCTTTTAAAGCTTTCATTTTTCCTCTTGGCCTTCTCAATTACAGCGCATGAACGTACTTCTAAAGCATTTCCCTCTTATCAGCTGCTTTGAAATAAAATAACAGTTGACGCTGGCTAAAAGAATAATCATAACACCTCTTCGCTCGCATATGTTTTCTCTGCTCCGCTGAAACAGATGTATTTGCGGTTTTCCTCTGCTGTGCAAGAAGCATATTGCTCGAAAAACATCTGCTAAAATTGTTCCAGAAAGTTCGGGCTCTTTCTATAGACACATGTTTTAACGGTTTTTTCTTTAGCAGTTGGAGAGTAATTTTTGGTGGGGCAGGCCACTCACTTCACGTGAGGAGGCTTTGCCCACCACGACGCGTTGCACGGATTAGCATCTATGCCGTTCACATGTTTGGTGACGGAGGCTTTCACAACGCCGAGATGTTTTTATCAACACGCTTCCCCAAGTTTACTTTTGAATGCAATGTATTGTAGCGTTTTAAATGTATAATCCTGCGTTTTGGAAATTAGTGACTGTTCCAGTGTGAAAATAAAGCAATATGTTTCAAGTTTAAAAGCGTTGAGTGAGACTCCTTATTTAAAGGGAATGTGGTCTTCAAAATGTGTTTTTTTCTCCTGAAGTAAAATGTGTTAGCCCAGTGTTCAAAGTGTTTGTGTGATCATGTTTCAGAAGAAAAACGACATGCGCCATCAAAAGCGAATTTCATTCTTGGTCTTGGAGTTTGTCCTTCCTCGTCGCTCTGATGTGGGATTTCTGGTGCATGTGTGATTTCGTTCAGTGGGGAAGAAAAGCATGTTCACCCCTACGATATTGTGTATGCCATCGTGTTCCGTATGAAAGAAAGTACGTCTTACCTAAGGGGAATAAATCTCCTTTCGTCATCGTTGTGTGAATTTAAAATGTGACCCACTATACGATCGTCTTCTTAAAACTATGTCGCTCTCACTACAAAGTCGTTACCAGTTATAATCTTTACAAAATAATTCATCATCGTCTTCTTACGATCATCACCTTCCACCGTATATCTCCATAGGATAAAATTGGTGCCGGTGAACCAGGCACGTTCCTTCCATCAACTATGTGCTAAAATCGTCGTGATTTTCATGCTACAGAGTGTGTTTGTTTGTTTTTTGTGTTGCGGCGTGGTGACAAAGCAAAAGAAAAAATATTGCGTTTAAGAACTCTCCATTTCACTTCATGCTTTTTTATTTTTATTGTTTACTGGGATCCCAACCTTTTTTTTTTTTTAAATTTTTTATTGTATTATGTGTTAATACCTTTTTTCTATTACGAGTAAGTGTTCATATAAATATATCTAGCATTATAGTTTTATGCATTATTTGAATTTTGATTACAGTGATTGATATTATTTTGATTGCTTTTTTTGCTATAAATATATGCGTATATACTTCATAAAAAGTAATTTTCTTCGAAGTAATGAACGTTATTTATCTTATATTTTTTGCATATATCTAAATAGTTGATTGTTTCTGAGTATACTGCTGATCCAGTTAAATAAATTAAACAGATTTAAAAATGTTTATTTGTGTACTTAGAATTTATAAGTAGCAATTTTATATTTTTATCATATTTTTATCTGTGCATAATTTTAAATGAGTTCTAAAGGTAAAAATAAAGTAGCCAAATCGACAAATCGACAAATATGTCTAATACAGCCATTCTTAATATTTTGCCTTTCCAGGGAGAACCTCATTTATTGGAGTTTTTCTTTAATCAAGTAAAGGACATACAGAATTTAAATAATTGGGATGATGCACAAACAAAATTATTTCTAAGTACCAAGCTTTCAGGTGCTGCTCTGCAATATTATGCAGAATCTCCTTTTTTTGCTGAGGCAAAAACTATTAATGAAATTCATGTACAATTTCAAAATTTCTTTGGAATCTAATAACAACAGCAACAACAATAAATGTTATTTTCTACATCCTCATAATAAATTATTGTACTATGCTAAAGAATCTTCATCTTTGGAAATTCATCCTACTGTTGCTGTTCCTAACTCTAAAGAAAAAAGTTTTGGCTATTGCCCATTTACCACATTTTGGTATTGCAAAAACATATGAATTTATTCGACAGCATTATTTTTGGTTTGGTATGTATGCTGATACAGTTAACTTTATTAATTCATGTACTAAATGCATAACTTTAAAATCTCATGCTACTCCACCTATTCCTTTGCAAAATAATCACATACCTGAAAAACCTAATGAAGTAATTTCCATGGACATTCTTGGACCTCTAAATAATGGAAAACATATTCTTACAATAATTGATCATTTTACTCGTTTTCTACAGCTCTTTCCCTTAAACTCTATTACTACTGATGCTGTTGCTAACTGTTTATTTTCATACATTTCAACTTTTGGCAGACCTGCCATTATACTTACTGACTTAGGTACTCAATTTACTAGTGCTGTTTTTGAAACCTTTAACAAAGTTTTCGGAATTAAATTAAGACATACTACTTCTGGACACCCACAGGCTAATTCAATTAGTGAGAGAATCAATACCTCAATTAAATCAACTGTAAATGCTCTAATTCAAGATGGTTATAACTTTGCTCATGCTATAAACATTCATGTAAATATGTATAATGCTTCTACACATTCTTCTACTCAATTTTCTCCTAATGTAATACAATTTGGAAGAGAGTTACCTATGATTTTTGATACGTATGACCCACAGGTACAGTTTCATCATCTAGATAAAGCTCATTATTTGTCTCAAGTAATGTCCACCCTGAAGCGAATTTATACTGACACATATTCTAATCTAAAGTCTGCACAATATGAACAAAATTTAAAGAAAAATGAAAATGCTAAGCTTAGATTTCTTTTCCCAGGTGATATTGTTTACTAGGGATCGACCGATAGTATCGGTGCCGATACCTCCAATTTTTTTAGGTATCGGTATCGGTTCTTTCGATTCTAAAAGTATCGGGAAAGTATCGGTTTCTGTTGCTTTCATCCGTTTTCACCGATACTTTTCAACCGATACTTCGCTTTTCAGAAAAAACCACGCAGGCGCAACACCATTCTAGAATCTTCATTTTGGTAATGAGATGAGAGGCGTCGTTTCATTGGCACATTTGTTTGTGAGAGTGTTTTCGAACTGTTTTTCTTTTTTAATTCTAACCATCGCTAAATGGATGTCGTATCACCAAGTGTGGTCGAAATTATGGACGAAGAATCGATCGTTAGATGGCAGTTTAACAGGACAGTCGCCTATTCTTCTAAATTATTTTCAATTGGTGCCCAACACTAAATACGCTCTCTGCAAGAATTGCAAAAAAACAAATGTCGAGAGGTAGGCTGTAGTTTTACTTCAGTTTTATAAACGTTTATTTTCTCACTGTGTTGACACAATTGAATCTCCCTATAACGAACTCGCTCGGTTCCAGTTGAAAAATTCGCTATAGAGAAAATTTTGTTGTACAGAGATTAGAGATTTTTGCAGTTATTTCAGAAAATATTACAAACTTTTTAGTTAATTCGATGTTTAAAAGTATTAAATTATGACTTTCAATTAAAAATAAATTGGTATTTATTATAAATTTGTTAAACTTACGGTTTCTTACTTTTCAATTGTATAAATGAAATGTTCAAAAGTAAGGACAATCCACGAGTTTAGACAATAAAATATTAGTGCACTTACGTTTATTTTACTTCAAAATTCCGTTATTTTACATTGTTTAGCATTCTGTGATTTTAAATTTTCATAAAAATATTCACATTTTATAAGTCCGCTGAAAATAGAGTGAGGCACATTTTATTCCATTTAGAAACCTCTTTTTAATGGTTTTGAAAGTTTGAAGCATTAAAGTTTGATGTGGTTTTGGTCGTGAAGCGCAGGCCCTTGTTATTATATGGGGAAATCGGGACTTTGCACAGGGCCCCCGACTTGAAAGGGCAATTTTAAATGTTTTTTCTGCAATATTCTTTTTTATATCAAAATTTTATGAAAAGTTTTAGAAAATTCATAGTTTGGGGCCCCAAAATCTATCAATGCCCATTGCCCCAGTTGGTCATAATCTGGCACTGTTGAAGTGTCTTCATTATCGGATTCCGTTTCACTTTCCTGGTCTCCTTTTTATCATCTGTTACTCTTCCACTAAGTGCTCTTTTCGAAAATTAAAATTTGCTTAAAACTAACAAAAAAAAAAAAAAAAAAAAAAAAAAAAAAAAAAAAAAAATCAAAGGTAAATCTGAAATATTCGCTTTGAGAAGATAAGCTCTTCGTTATACAGAGAATGTTTATAGTGTTATTTAAGCCTTAAAGTTACGTTTCCATGAAAGATTTTGTTATAGAGAGAAATTCGTTGTAAGGAGTCTTCGTTATAGGGAGATTCTACTGTATATATAGGCTTTTGATATCGTTGGAGAGAGTCTAGCTCTTGATATAGATTTCACGCTTAAGAGACATGCTTTAAATTTTTTTTAAAAAAATTGGCGCAAGGACATCTGATTCGGCTTGGGTATGATATAGATATCAAAATTGATGAAGGAGACGGCCCCTGACATCGTTTGATATTTCAGGGGATGACGATCTTTAAAGTGCTAAAGCAGGTATGGGCAACCTTTGAAAAGTTGTGGGCCAAACTTTAGGATATTAGCGAAGTCACGGGCCAAACCAACACCTCCTAGATAGAGAAGGCCTGAGAACATAAACTTTTATGTCATCAATAGGTCTTCTACAATGACATCCTCACAGTTTTACTTTCACAAAGTAAAACTATTTAAAATTTCTGGTGAATGTTACAAATTTTAGAAAGTATTTTCAATTGAAGATAAAAAATAAAATACCTGTCTGATAAAAAATAATTTATTATGATCTATTTCTGTATCATATTACACAATTAGTGATAGTTAAAATTTCCTATTTATCGTAAAACTAAATTTTGTATCTTAAATCATTAAAATGTTTTATGCGGGAGTAATTTCACCACAAACTTTGAATACTTTTACTTAGTGAAATTAAATGTATGATGACGTCATTTTAGTGGACCTAGTGATGACGTGAAAGTTTCTGTTCTCAGGCATTGTATATCTAGGTGGTGTTGGCCAAACCTGCGGATTTTAGCAAGGTGGCGGGCCGTATAATTGAGATTTATATGGGATATTGAATGGTTTATACGGAGTTTTCAAATGTTCCGCGGGCCGGCGGTTGTTCATATGTGTGTTAAAGTGTAATATTTCGGCCTTCGAAATACGTTTGGGGAATTTGCTTCTATTTAGCTTATAGAACTTCAGAATGTGGTGGAAAAAATTAAATTTTAGTATTATATATATATATAGTAAACTATACTATTTTATATAACCTATATTGGTTATCGTTATGTAGTAGTGGGTCGCGAAAAAAAAAATCTAGTTGAAGATTTTTTGAAGAGTAGGACAAAAAAGTTTGAGAACCACTGCTCTAGATCAAGATTTTCTCAGTGTTAGTTCGAAATGCCCCCCCCCTTTCGACGATGGCACCCAGACCTTGCTTACCGTACCGCGCCGAACACTGAAGATCAATTTCATTAAATATGGATAAAGTAGCAACTTTTTTTAAGACTTGAAAATTGAATTTAGTTTATCATTTTTGGATTTTTCTTTAACCTTCATTTAATCTCGTCATTTTAAAGCATCTTTTATTTAGACCTTCCAAGGCGCAGCTTGAAAACGAGCAAAAATATTTTGCTTCATATTGTAGCTGTTTCAATGACAAAATTAATGGTGCTAAAATTATAAGCGAAACCTATATGTAAAAACAATTTATTCCTTTTTTTGTGTCGCAAAGAAGTTAACTTTTTGGCAGTGACTTGAAAACTGACGACTCCCATGTCTTTAATTATGTTGGTCCAGATGTTAATGATTCATTTTTAAAACATTACAAAATATCAAAAGTACGAATTATCAAACACTTAATGATTTTATTATCTATCAGATTAATGAGAGAACGTAGGATTTGTGTATCATTCTGTTTTGAGAAGTGTAATAATTATCAATATCTAATAATTATTTATATTGTTAATTTAAAAAGTTAAAGCTGTATTAGTATAATTAGTAATACTAATTATTATTTAGTTTATTTCAAATTTTGGCGTAAAAAACATATTTCTTGTGAATATTATTTGGTTTATATGTAAGGAAAACACAGGACTAATCGAGTGTGTACCTGTTCTTCGTACGGAAAAGATCAAATACATGGATCCTTCCGGATTAATTGTGACTTAACCCTGTCCAGAGAATCCCTGTCAAAGAATTCAGATTTTCAAAAAGAACTTAAAAATGATCATATGAGTTCATATTAAACAGAAATCTTGCTAAAACATTTAATAATTCACTGAGTGGTTAAATAATTGGAGCAGATAAATAAAACCAATAATTAATGTGAACTTATGCATTTTAAGGGAAGAATTTACACGTATTTAATGAACAATATCTAAATACATATGTACTTACATAATACTGTACAGTTTATACATTATCACAATTTAATGCAGTTTAAGTAATCTAAGAAATATTTTCATGTGTGAAAGAATTCTAATTAAAGAAAATCTAAATAAAAATTGCAAGAAAGACACATATAGTAAGAGCAAGCAGGAAGCTGTTTTGTGTCTAATATGGAAACCTTTTATCTGGCTCATAGCAACAATTAGGCGACAAAATAGAGGCTAAGAAAAATTGATTTAAATATTTGCACCAGCCGGCACTGGAAATGAAATGGTTTATCTTATATACCCTTTAACTCCACCCCCGTGTTTGTGTTCTGTCAAGCCTAAATGAGGGGCATCTACCTATAGGGGGGGGGGCTTGGGCGGATGCCTTTTTAAGGGAGTCTAACGCAGCATATTCACTTAACATCTGGAGAAAATCGCCTAAAACTCTAGACCGCTAGATCGACAGCCACGCGAGGAGAAAGAATTCCGAACCTGCACACTAAGACGCTTCCCAGTGCTCAGCTTTTTATAAATTCGGCCATTCGTCGGCATGATTTGAATAGAAAAGAATGACTAGAACTACTGTAAATTCACATTTCAAAATGTATCCACTGCCTTTTCTTTTTAATGCTTTCTACTGGGATCAAATTTCATCATTCTGTTATTCATTTTAACGAGAACTACACTCTCGTTAAAAAAACTGCCCAACAGATGTGGGTTTAAATGACATTAAATTATGTAAAGTATCGGTATCGGTTAAGTATCGGTATCGGCCGATACCATAACTTAAAAGTATCGGTATCGGCTATTTCTGAAAATGAATTTATAGGTAAAGTATCGGTATCGGTCATCGGCGAAAATGTGGTATCGGTCGATCCCTATTGTTTACTTAAAGTCTAAAGATAAATATAATAAACATCTTACTGGACCGTATAAGGTTATAAAAAAATATTCTCCTGTTATTTATTCAATTCAATTATTAGATAATCCTGACACTTCTGTTCGCAAAATGCATATTGATAGGTTAAAACTTGCTCCTCCTCGAAGGTCTTTACTTAATGACTTGCCTGTTATTGATAGTCACTATCAGGTTCCTACTTCGCACTCTTATAATTTTAGGCCACGTAAAAATTAATTTAACCTTTTTTGTTTTTTTACTGGGCACTTTCAATGCGAACAGCCTGATCAACTGTTTGTATTGAACCTGTTCCTTTCTTCTTTTAACTGCTGTAATATATTTAAAATAATTTTTAATTTACCATAATTCTCTTGTGACATGTTTGTGTGGCAGTTTAAATTCCCCAATGTGGTAAACATTGACATTTTTCCTTCTACTGTCCTATCCTCCCCTTCTCCTCTAGTAATTGGAAGAAATCCCGTTCGATGTAAGTGAAATCAAACTATTGCACTTTTCATTTGGTACAATGCATACCAAAGCCTTTTCAAGTTTTGAAGTTTAAAATTTTTTCTGTTCACAATGTTATTTAAAAAAAAATTAATTAATGAATAAAATAAAATAAAATAAAGACATCAGTAAGTTTGTGTTGTTTCTATAATGTGAAATATGAGATAAAGTAAATGTATATATTTTGTATGTCCTTTTTCTTTCAAGATGGCAAAATTTTTTACATTTTAAATAAGAACAATGTTGTATTGAAATCCTTTTGAATGGCTACAAGTGGTATCACTTCAAAAAAAAATCAGAGCTCTTTCCTTTTATATATAACAAATCCCGGGTTACTCTTTATTGAAAATTTTATTGAATTTTTGTGTGAAATATTATCTTTATTTTGATATCAAATACTATTGAAATATGTATATGCAAGAACTGTTGACAATCTTTTTCAGCTGACAATATCAGCAATGCAAGAACCTCCGCACAGTTTTAGATTTCGTGATTTTTTTAGTATAGACTGAATCATGTTAATCAAGACGGACAATTTTAAGGTTTTCTGCAAGAACTTTATGCAATTTTTTAATATTACTGGACTTTGATTGATATGCTGTTTTAATATTTATGCTGAACATGTAATTTTTTTCTGAAAACTTGGGGGAGTATATGTCACGTTGACACAACGTGCATATTTTTTAATGAAAAATTATTAACACAAATCCTAATTAATATTGTCTAAATTTGAACTAATAATCTATTCTAAATCTAATTTAAAAGTTTTTAATAATAACTATCTTTTAAAGCTTTCATTTTTCCTCTTGGCCTTCACAATTACAGCGCATGAACGTACTTCTAAAGCATTTCCCTCTTATCAGCTGCTTTGAAATAAAATAACAGTTGACGCTGGCTAAAAGAATAATCATAACACCTCTTCGCTCGCATATGTTTTCTCTGCTCTGCTGAAACAGATGTGTTTGCGGTTTTCCTCTGCTGTGCAAGAAGCATATTGCTCGAAAAACATCTGCTAAAATTGTTCCAGAAAGTTCGGGCTCTTTCTATAGACACATGTTTTAACGGTTTTTTCTTTAGCAGTTGGAGAGTAATTTTTGGTGGGGCAGGCCACTCACTTCACGTGAGGAGGCTTTGCCCACCACGACGCGTTGCACGGATTAGCATCTATGCCGTTCACATGTTTGGTGACGGAGGCTTTCACAACGCCGAGATGTTTTTATCAACACGCTTCCCCAAGTTTACTTTTGAATGCAATGTATTGTAGCGTTTTAAATGTATAATCCTGCGTTTTGGAAATTAGTAACTGTTCCAGTATGAAAATAAAGCAATATGTTTCAAGTTTAAAAGTGTTGAGTGAGACTCCTTATTTAAAGGGAATGTGGTCTTCAAAATGTGTTTTTTTCTCCTGAAGTAAAATGTGTTAGCCCAGTGTTCAAAGTGTTTGTGTGATCATGTTTCAGAAGAAAAACGACATGCGCCATCAAAAGCGAATTTCATTCTTGGTTTTGGAGTCTGTCCTCCCTCGTCGCTCTGATGTGGGATTTCTGGTGCATGTGTGATTTCGTTCAGTGGGGAAGAAAAGCATGTTCACCCCTACGATATTGTGTATGCTATCGTGTTCCGTATGAAAGAAAGTACGTCTTACCTAAGGGGAATAAATCTCCTTTCGTCATCGTTGTGTGAATTTAAAATGTGACCCACTATGCAATCGTCTTCTTAAAGCTATGTCGCTCTCACTACAAAGTCGTTACCAGTTATAATCTTTACAAAATAATTCATCGTCTTCTTACGATCATCACCTTCCACCATACATTCTCCATTTGACACAGCCTCTGCAAGATATCCTTATTTAAGGCTTCTTGTGAAAGGAGCTCTGTGTCTTTCACATGGATTAGCCTCTGTGGAAAGGGGTTTTTCAGTAAATAAGAGAATGCTGTCTTCTGAGCGTGCAAGCATGAATCTCGCCACAATTATTGGTTTGAGGTTTATTAAAGACAACATTAAAGGAAAAGTTAGTGAAATGGTCAGTACTAGAGAAATGATAAGATTTTATAAGGATGCATATTCCAAATACAAAGATGAACTTAAAGCTCACCAAACAGCTGAAAAGAAAATAGAAAATAAAAGTAGCACTAGTACAACTTCAAAATGTACACCCACAGAAAAGTTACAAAATTTAAAAGAAAATGTAGGTGTAGCACAGCAACTTATCGAGGAATGATAAAAATGTTTGGAAACAACATTTAAAAGAAAATCATTTAAAGAAATTGCTGCAGCACAGGCGCTTATTGAAGCAGGAAACAAGAAATTAAAAACTGCTTGAAATAACTGCTTTATAAATTGTGTGTAAATAAGTGAAACAACGGCGCACCTTCGATATACCCCCTACCTTGATTTTTGGCGACTTTGTTTTGGCGCCAAGGCCGTTTTCGACGGCGCCAAAAACGGAAGAGAAGTGGCCAAAAATGCCGTTTTCGACGGCGCGAAAAATAAAAAAATGGCCGTGAAACCACTTCCGAAAGCGGAAAAACTATATGAATTAGAAGATTTCCACAAAAAATTTAGGGTTAAAATGTAAAAATGGCCGCGAAGCAACGTTTTCAGAACCGAAAAAACTATGAGAATTTAGAAAAATTCTACAAAAAATTTAGGGTTAAGAATGTAAACAACAATAAAACCAAGAAAATTTAAGAATTCATGAATGTAGAATTCGCGTTTTCGAACAAGAAATTAGAAATAGAAAAATTGTAGAAATAATTAAGTGTTAGGCATCTAAACGCGAATAAATTCAAGGAAATTTAAGAATTGATGGACACAGAAATCGCGTTTTCTAACAAGAATTTAGGGTTGGCCGGCCTAGGTTGCCATAAATAGCCTCCCCCCTTTCTCGCCAACGAAATTCGTTTAGGAAACCAGAAAATCCCGTTTATCGCCAAGCTTGGCACAAAAAACGTAATCTTTGGCGCGAAAAAAATGTAGGGGGTATATCGAAGCTTAGCCCAACATTTTTTTTTTTTTTTTTTTTTTAATTAAATAAATCCTGGATATATCAGCAACACAATGTCCTTTTTTGGTAACCAGTTCTTATTAATATTTGGGTGTTTAAACTTGTACAGTAGGGGACCCGAAATCCGGAATGCTCGGGACCGGACCCATTCCGGATTTCGGAATTTTCCGGATTTTGGGATACCGGCTGCGAACTTTACCGATTTCCGGAAGTCTTCCGAGGTAAGCTGTAGCCAAGGCCGTAGCCAAGGGGGGGTTTTGGGGGTTCAAACCCCCCCCGAAATTTTCAGTCACATAACTTACTGTTCGTAGAAAAAAAATTATCCCTTCTATCGCCAATTACGATTATTGCACTTCAGTTCATTCAAACCGCATGTAATTTTTTACTTGTGTTTCTCTGAGGATCGCAAAGTGATAAATTTCACATAAATATGCTACTCTTTTCTCTGTACGTTATATGCATACCTGTCTTCTGAGTATGGCCAAAAGGAAATGCAATTTCCGTGGCACTTGCAAGCAGAATTTCTCATTCTCATCAAATAATTCTTTAAATAAACAGTGTTTAATGTATCATAGTAGTAGGAATTTGTGAAGGTGGTAGCAAAAATGTGCCCTAAGTACACTATGTACGGCTGCTTTATTTACACAATTTTACACAGTATTTACATTTCCCATAATTAGAATGCAGTATGATCGGAGCAAAGGGTCACATTCGTCTCAATGCTTCTCCACATTGGTTCTCTCTCTTCTTCTTTCACCCCCCCCCCTCCCCTTACACGTAGAGAGAGACAAAAAAGAAATATCGTAAATAAAAAAATTTCTCTTTCCACAAAAAATAGTGAGTCATCTCTCGATTCCATCGGAGATCGAAACACGGAACAGTTTCACAGTATCGTGTTTATGACCTCTATAAATAAAAAAGTCAGAGTGATAAGTTTGTGATTTTTGGAGTTTGGGACATGTAGGCTCCAGTCTCGACCCATGTGGACCGGGAGGGAGATCCTACGTTGCATTATTCACGTAACCAGTCCGCTACTCCTTAGAATAAAGAGGGTGGCACTGCGGACAGCAGGAGTAAAAAAAAAAAAAAAAAAAAAAACATCCGCTGCCTGGCTAGTGTCGCCCCTCTCGAGTCAGCGCCCTAGGCAGTCGCCTAGTTTTCCTATATGGTACAGCCGGCCCTTCTCTGTCACACAGTGCTTGTCATTGTTTAAAGGCTGCACTGACACAGAGGTTTGCTACGCCGATAGGATATTGCTTACATAGCACTGTTTCAATTTGGATGCATTATTTTCGCGTTTTAAATAAAAATGAAAAAACACAAAGCTGGAGATCATACTTTGTTTAATTTTAATTTCAGTGTGCTGAAAAAAGTACCATATTAAAACATAAAACTTGAAACCCCCCCCGAAAAATATTCCTGGCTACGGCCTTGGCTGTAGCATAGGCCCTTCTGCGTTTTAGCGTCTATTATGACGTTAATTAATATTAACTGAAACTCTATTAAATAAAAACTTTAAAAATATGCACACGATTATATATCTCTGATTAAAAAAAAAAAAAGAATGAATGAATAATACAGTATGTTAAAGATGAAGTAAAATCCATTAAAAAATTCGAAAGCTATGTTATCGAGCCGAGCAAGGATTATTTCAGACGGATGACGATTGCTGCAACTAAATTGGCTGAAAATATGCAACTTATATAATCTTAAAATTTTATTTAACTTTTTTTCATACATAGTTTCCGATTGAAATAACTCATCCTACACCGCAATTCAGCGGGCTACGGAAGGACGGATAGAGCAGTTGCGCAATTTTCGGATCAACTGTCGCCTTTCCTCAGCCCGTTGATCTGCGTACTCGGAGGAAAGATTTCTGCCTAGCAATTTATTACGTAACCAATCCTTTCTTCACACATCTGCAGTTATTTGAGAAGGGGGGGAGGGGAACAGTCATTAAGCAGACTAAAACCCGTTCACCTTTGTTTACATTTAACAGACTAGATGAATCATCAACACTTGAAGCTGCGTCCTTTGTGCGTACGTAAGTAAAGGACACATATTTTTCTCCCCATTAAAGCAAGTCATTCTATAATAGAATAGAATCTATTTACGTTACGAGAAATCGAAAATACCGCACAAGATCTAACAGCAACTCGCCGATCGTAAAGCGAAGAAAGGCGCGAGTAGACGGAATCCACCAATCTCCTGGTACGCGCCCGCGCCCTCCTTTCCCTGCGCTTCGCGGCGATCGACGAAATTCTTTCCAATTTAACAGGTTTCCTTATTTTTACGTATATTCAATTGAAAACGGTCTTTCAAAGAAGAAAATGAGGAATAAAAAGAAAAATAATATCCGTTTTAATATGCTTATAGGGAGGGGGAAAAAACGCGAAGGGGGGGGGGGGTGAAGTGCAGAAAAAAAGTTCCGGATTTTGGGTATTCCGGATTTCGGGTCCCCTACTGTACTTCATTTTCATAACTTCAGTAAAAATATTTCAAAAAAATGTATTCAAAAGGCAAGTTTTTCTTAAAATTTTATTTTAATGGATTTTGATATAAACAAACTTTATTTATGTGTATTAAAATTAAAATTGCTAACTAGGAAAAGTGGGCCACAAAGGCCCATTATCTTGAGAAATATGGGTTTTTGCATATACAAAATCCACTATGTGTGTATTTTTTTGCATCATAGTCAACAAAATTTGGGTAAATTACTCAAAAATCGGAGTAAATGCAAATCCTGTATCTTAAAAGCAAAATCAATACTCTACACTTATTATTATACCATTAAAATTTGTTAGTTAATTCAAATCTATCATGCAATTTGCATTCTTGTTAATAATCAAAATGCACTGCTTTTCATCCCCTCCCACACGAAAGAATTAATTGTGCTTTGTATAACTATTTACATAAAATAGTTTGATCAATCAGCAAATTTAAGACAGAGCTACAGTGCAATGCCTGAAGATATGAATTTATTATTTGTGATTCTAAAAAAAAATTTCAAATTGCAGTAATTGTCACACAAAAGTAGGAGGAAATTATTTCTTTTCTTCAATCCTATTATATATTTATTGCTATAATTTATTGTGTGGATGTATATATATGTTCCTGCTGCTACCACTGTTAATCTTAATCTTATATAATAAAATCCGAGAGTAAACATTATATGTAGCTATGTAGGTTTGTAGGCAAGTTTGTGACCACCGATCTTTTTGCGCGCGTCTCTGGATCGCATTGTGCTGAGACGGTTTGTCGCAGACCTACCGAATTTTGCATATGGCTTCACTAGGACAGATCCTAACACGCCTCAGAACGATTTTTTCGAAATTCGAATTAGAAAATGTTTTATTTTATGTTTTGTGCGATTTTTAGCGATTTTTCTCGCTTAATATGTAATAACGCCGGTCATTACACTCGCAAGAAAACGAAATTTACATCATCGGATAGAGGAGAAATTTTTCTTTTAAAAATTGTTTGTTTGGACTGTGTAACATAATTGGCAGATTTTTGGGAATTTTTCAAATAAAATTAAATTTGACGCTGACTTTCGTAAAATATTTTTAAAATTGCTGCATCTTGAATTCTATCCGTTGCAACTTTTTTATATTTTGTCAAATGACGGAGCATACAATTTGCCCGCTTTTAAAAGAAGAACGGAGGAAAAATATAAATTAGGAGTTTTTTTACGAATTTTTAAGTAAAGAACAATTTTCATTTCAATTCCCGTAGCTTAAAATTTTCGGTGTGATATCTTGCATTTTGGTTGTCTTGGAGACAGTAACAATTATTAAAATTGCCAGTTGAAAAAAAAATTACTTTAAAATAATTGAGTTTTCGCATGTGAAAAGTGCGTGATTTTGATGTCATACGTTTAAAACCTCTTTCGAAACTCAATCAGAATAACGGACTCACAAGCAAAACATACGCCACGCATGAAATAATTCTATATTTTACTTTATGTTGCCAGATAAATAATTGAATGCTGTTTTTTCACCAGTGAATTAATTATCCAGCATTATTTTCGATTGAGATTTTAAACTGGTCACGTTTTCGAATAGCAGGAAATATAATGCGGTATTAAACAGGGCCTGATTATGGCAAACAGGGACCCCGGGCATTAATGAATTTGGCCTCCATCTATGAAATTTGTTTTATTTTTCATAAAATATGTTTATGAAAAAGAATATTTCAGAACAACATTTGAAATTGGGGGCCATTTCGAGCCGGAGGTACTGGGCAAAGTCCCGATTTGCCGTGAGATGTTAGGTCCCTGGTGCTAAATACGCCAATCTGACAATAATTAAGCATACAAATGTATGGAGAGCTGTTTTAGTGGCAACCATAAAGTGAAATGATTATCGTTTATGCTAATGCGTAAATTGCAAAGAATCACCAAAGTGTAAAAGGCTACATTCGTGGCAAATATCTAAACCGTTTTTTTTTTAAATTAAGCATTAACGGTTGCAAAACGAAATTATATTGTATTGGTATCAGTAAAAGATAGTATAATTAATAGTAAGTAGATATGATAAGGCAATATTGATCAAACCACAATATACCGCATTAATAACTATTTTGTGTACACTATAAATATTTTGTGTATAGATTTTTTATATGTCTTCTATTCATTTTTTAACAGCCGTATTACATCACAGCTAACAAAACATTAAGTAATTCTACGTCGCGTTAATATATCCCGCGGTAGTTTCAACAGAACTTTCTTTTTTCTTGGAGATTCTGTTTTTTCACAAGTATTTATGATCACATTTTTTAGGAAAATGTTCTCTTCTTGCCTTGCAAAGAGCGGGTACACAACTATTTAATTATAAAATAAAACGGTTCTCCACTTCATGTAGTATCTAAGGTAGTAATGGCATAACTTAAATCTAACTTAAATCTAAAGTATGATGCAGAAATGAGACATTTTGAATATTAGGAATTTTCACTGCGAACCGTCACGCTTTTCTTTGCTGATCGTGAATGACACGGATAGTTTTTTGCGTCATAATACTAACAATAGTCTCAGGTCAGTACTTATACTAACTTTACGAATAACTAATGTGTAACTTTACACCAAGAGTCAAATCATTTTGCTTATTTTTAGATTCCAAATCTCTGGAATCAATTCGAACTATACATGTAAGAAAAAGTTTCGTTCCCTACCGTGCGGAGAACAGGTACGCAGCTAGTTCAATAATAATTTTTGTTCTGTAACTGAATGCTATCTTGTCTTTGAAGCAATTCATTTAACAGGCTGACATTAAAAAATATCCATTCTATTGATTTTTAATTTTGACAGGGGAGAGGGGGCTTCATCTTGAAAAAGATTCGATTTTTGAAACTTGCAATAATTTTGGCCAGTAGTGTATTTGATGATTGACACAATACCTACCATAAATATGAAAATTATGTAGTCATGGTATATAGTCCTTCAGCAGGAACGGGATTGGATTTCCTAAGAAAATATCTGTCTTAGCTACAGACGAATAAGAAACGACAAAGCACACATGTTTACAATTTTATCCACATGTATATTTCTTTTCCCAGCTCCACTCTGGTTGCACCAAAATCAATACCGGTCTTAGGATGGTGGTTTATAACATGTATACCGAATTTGAGCTCAATCGAATGTATCGTTTAAACGCTAGCGCTCTTTCAAGAATTTCCTCCCATAGGCCATAATGTAAAAGAAATCTTTGTCGTAGCCCTGTAGAAAAACTGTAAGTCCTATACACACCAAAATCAATACCGGTCTTGCGACGGTGGTTTATAACATATATACCCAATTTGAGCTCAATCGCATGCCCCATTCAGGAGGTATCGTGTTCACTCACATACACACAAACACACATACACACACACACACACACACACATACATACATACATCTCGTAAAATTAGCATAAATGAATTCAGGAGACCTCAAAACGTGTCAATACACCAAAATCTCGAATTCGAATTTTTTCATGATTACAATACTTTCCTTACAGGGTACATGTTCGGAAAGTAAAAATAAAACATCTTCAAAGGAAAGGAATAGTACATTTTTCTGAAGCTATTTACATGCAAGATCTCTTGTGGGTATGTCTCATTCAGATCGAATAATACGCAAATAGCTCAATGAAAAAACCGAAGACATTTGATCAGACCTGGGGTGTACTGTCAAAGAATACTGTTCGTAGAAAGACACTTATAAATGATGTTTAGCTCTGAAAGATGCAGAGTAGTCACACAACACTATCAGTCTACTTTAATTTAAAGAAATCTTTTATATTTTTCATGATAAGAGAGAGAGACATAATAAAAAATATAGAAGGGATTTGGGGGCCCCTCTGAAACCGAGGGCCAGGTGCCTTGCATCCGCAGTGCACGATTTTGGGGCACGTGCAGCCCCCAAAACTAGTGTGGTCTAACTAACACACTAACACACACTAACTCTCTCTCTCTCTCTCTCTCTCTCTCTCTCTCTCTCTCTCTCTCACACACACACACGGGTAAGCAGCTAGTATATATATAAAATGCTAATGTTCGTTTGTAAAGACAGGGTTTTCTCTATCACCACCAACTCGAATAATTTCCCGTGGGGGCGGTAAATACCCCTTGGCCTCACGATGAAAGTAAGAAAGTTTGGTCGTGGTGGGTGGAAGTGGGTGGCGAATCTTAATATATTTATAAAATGCTAATGTTCGTTTGTAAAGACAGGGTTTTCTCTATCACCACCAACTCGAATTAACTTCCCGTTGGGGTGGTAAATACTCCTTGGCCTCACGGCGAAAGTAAGGGAGTTTGGTCGCGGTGGGTGGTTGTGGGTGGCAAAAATGTGAAAAAATATATATCTGTCCTTTTTTAACTCATGACAACTTCTGAAAAGGTCTAAAAATTCCTGGAATGACCTAGAAAACTCCAAAATGTGTGCAACTGTTACAGTCAATCTAGAAGGTTCTAAAAATTTCCAGAAAGTTCCAAAACGTGTGCAACCGTTCAAATTGATTTAGAATGATCTAGAACGTTCTAAAAACTTCTGGAATGATCTAGAAAGTTCCAAAATTTCTGCAACTGTTAAAAACAATCCAGAATGTTCTAGAAAGTTCGAAAAATTTCTTGAATGATCTAGAAAGATTCAAAATGTCTGCAACTGCTAAAATAGGTATCGAATGTTCTAGAAAGTTCTAAAAATTTCTGGAATGATCTAGAAAGTTCCAAATTGTGTGCAACTGTTAAAATCGATATGGAATGTTCCAGAAAGTTCTAGAAATGTCTGGTCGAGTGAAGATCAATTGCGATGGGTGATTGTCATTCGGAAATTTTATAACTTACTGCTTCGCAGCCCCTAACTTATTCTGATGAAATTCTCCTTAAAGTAACACCATTTCAGTGTATTCATTAGTATTAAACATTATCTTTCGTTTTTTATACTCAATAAGCTACGAATTCAAATAGCATGAATTTTAGACAAACACTAACAAAGCAACTTAAACAACAGTTTTTCAACTCCAATAAAATATTAAAATTTAATGTTTATCGTCTGTTGCCATATCAGCAGGAATACTTTCTATACACCGCATGTTTAATGGTCGAATAAGTCTCTCAATATCTAAGATAGGAATCTAAATTATCTACGTTAAAAATGGATCCTTAAATATCTTTTATACCATTAAACATGCGGTGTATTTTAACCCTAGCAACGCCGGGTTTCGCTGTAGTTATTCATAATTTCATAATGCTGTACCACTCAGTTCATGTAAAATTGTACTTGTTAACTTCACACATTTGAATGCCATTTTCCGAAAAAGGTCATTATTTACCTTTTATCTATTCATAGTTGTTCTCTAAAGTAAAGATTTTTTAACCTGAAAATGGACTCCAGCTCAGCAGGTAAAGTGGTCTAAGTCGTCATTTTTAACATTAAATATTTGATAACTGTTTCACTTAGTAATGGGATTCTATAATTTAATTAATTAATTTTTTTTTTTTTTTTTACACAAAGCAACATCTTTGTAAATGTAAGCGATAGGAAAAGAGGGACCATATATAAATTAGATTTTGTATTTTAATATATATACAACACCTGGTAAAGCAATCACTTATGATTTAAAAACTAATCGCTTTAACATCTATTTCGAATCACCTGATATGTATAACTGATGAATATTTCATTCTTCATGCATGTAATATTAAATTGCTACATAAATATGTCTTAGATAAACTATTATACTTGTGTTTCTAAAAAAAAGTCTTTTATTTTGTTATATTTAGACAGACAGAAGTGCCATTCAGTGCTTTGAAAGATATCAGACCCGCTTAAATACAAATTTAAAGAAAAAGTAAGTATTAAATTTTATTCTGTTTTTTTTTTCCCCCTTTGGCTAGTTTTATCTCTTGTGCCCTTTAAATTATTTATTCTTTTATAATGCATTTGTTGTAAGTTAAATATAGGTTTATTCTGAAATCATATTATGTGAATCGTCCCATAATTTGTTCAAACTTACATCTGAAAATTTCTTAAAATTTGATAATTTTATTATGTTAATTTATTCTGCTGTTATCCATTAAATGAATTAGATTTTGTTTTAAATGTTGTGCTCCTTTAAAAATACAAACATATTCATTGTGTGTTGTTTGAGTGTGTGCGTGCGCATGCAAGGAGATTAAATTTTACTATTTACAGTTCACAAAGTATTTTTTTTTTTTAATTAAAAATTACTTTTTAAATTTGGGAGATACCCTGTATTGCCTCATAGCAATCCTGTAAATATGTTATTAAATGCAATAGACTGATTATTAAAATTCACAGCATAGTCAACTAAACTGTACAATTAATGGATTATTTAAACGTCTTATCAGGTTCTTCCATAATTATCCTATCTACAGAAATATTTTTCTCCCAACATTGTTTAAGTTATAGAGTTTGTTTCAAAACATATTCTCTTGCAATTTACTCAGAAACTAAAGCATATGCAAACACATGATGATAAGTATAAAAAAAATCGTGGAAAATAAAGGGATACTAGTCATTTGATTTAAATTTTGAAATTCAAATAATTGTAGAAGATATTAACTAGAAACTGGAAAAAAAGCATATTGTTGCATTGCTAGGCAATTTTTGGTTTCATAAAATGATTTAGGTTCACGCATCTAAGCAATTGACAGATGTGTCAAATGTAAAAATAATCTTAAATTCCCATTTTTAATCAAAATATTGCCTGCATGCAAAAACATAGCGAGAATTAATTATTTTTTGCAAAAGAGTAAGGATATAGTAACAAAGAAGAGAAAAGAGTAACAAAATACGCCGAACTTAAGTGTTTTGTGAAACAATAAAATGACTGGTTCACCAAATTAGAAGAGATTGCCTGAACATTAAAAAAAAAAAAAAAAAAAAAAGTAATTTAAAATATGTTTCGTTTATTTTAAATTAGGTGGTAGAAAGTCAATAAGACTTAGAAGATCCCATCAGATATGAATGGTTTGCTGCTAAGTGTCCTAGATTGTTCCTGTAGTGCTCCAATCCCAGATTCGATTAAGATCTTTATATAGATTTAGGACTGACCACATTAAGGGTTTAACCTTTAATAGACATGAAAATATATGCCTATTGCCATTGCTCAATCATCACGTCACCCTTTCATTTCATTGAGTGTACTAGTGCTTCTGTACTGATTGTTGAATGAGGAAAGAGTGTTTGTGACTTATTGATACAGAATTATCTTTTTGACTTAGTTTAGGGGTGTAAAACCAAGGGGATACACAACAATAACAGTTTAAGTTTCCTCATCAGTATTTTAATTTTTAGGTATTGGACTGAAGAAGAAGATAAAAAACTAGTGTCTTTAATTAATGAGCATAAATGTGGTGAAATCATTCCTTGGAACAAAAGTGAGTTTGTTTGGATATATTTACTGTACATTTAGTTTTCCTTTCCTTTATGTTTTTTACTAATTAAGTACTAATTCATCCAATAATTGAATAGTTTTACTTAAATTTCCAATAATGGAAAATGCAAAATGCGAGACGTGTATTGCAGATTTTTTTTTTTTTTAAGACTGCAGAGTTTTTTCACAAAAGTATTGTGCTTCAATTCTTTTTTATGGTCCTGAAAAAAATAGCTCTTCTATTTCTTAAAATGAAAGATTTTCTATTGCTAGAAAGTATACCATTTCTCCTCTAAACATGTGTCCTCTTCACCATGGTTGAGTGGATAAGACACTCAGCATAGTAGATGGCCAAAGTGTGAAGGCCTTTCATTTGGGCCTACACAGCTGTCAATCTAACTCTAATCTGGAGTTCTCGGCAGTTTCCTGTGATGTGAATATACATTAGTACCCCTTAAAAAGTCCTCTCCTCCTGTAATCAGATGTCTAAAAAGTTGTTACAGATTGTCAGAAAAAGTTCTGCTTCCGTGCTTTAATTCTTGATTATCTAATTATAAATCTGTTTTATTTTCAGTTAGCTTACTGATGGAAGGACGCACTCGACAGCAAATTATCAATCGTTATGAAAGAACCATCTCTCAGAAATTTAATATGGGACCATGGACACCAGAAGAAGATGGAGTATGTTTATTTGCTAGCTGCAATCTTGTTCAGATTAAGTAGATTTTCATGCATTTTAGTAACAAAAGGCTACCTTTCGTAACATCTTACTTAAACCATTTTCTCTTCAAAAGTATTTAATCTAATTTGTTCCACAAATGATTCCATTGGTTTAGATTGTTATGCTGGTTGTTCTATTAAGAATTTGTGGAAGAAGGATATAATGACCTTTTTTTAGTTGTATCAACAAGTTTTGAAATAAAGCTACTTGTATGGACTTTTCCCCCCAAAAGTTTTTATTTGGTGTTTTGTCATGATGCGTGGTCAGTATAAAAAGAGTAATTTAAATAAAATCTATATTTTACATATTTGTAAATTTGAATCTGAAACTCCATGTTGACCAATTTACATAATATAAGGTAGAAACCTTGGAGGAGAGGGTAATATGGAGTGGGCATGAGGGGAGAAAAGTGAAGCCACAACTGTAACTGGTTTTTCCTCCATCCTCTATGTTCTTCTATGGGGAGAAAAATGAAGTAACCCTACATGTAGCCTTGGGGGGCGTGGCTCGGAGTTAAAGAGCCTTTTGGAGCATATGTGATTTATAGAGTCACTGTTGGAAAAAAAGGGTTCTGAGATACCCATTAGGGTTTAAGTAAAAAAATTTCTATCACCATAATTTTAAATTTAGTTTAGCAGAGTCATAATAACTTGCAGTGGTAGCGTTTGCTGATCTTTCCCGGATACCTATGATTTTAAATTTGTAATGCTGAAAAAAAATTACTTTAAAGACTTCAAATAACCAGACTTTAAATTTATAACAAGCATTAATTTTATTTAACAATTAACAAAAAAATATAACAGATATAAAATGACTAGGTATGTAACTTGATGTAGTTTAAAAAAGATCATTTCATCTTACTAATTCTTCATTCAAAAAACAAAAGGAGATCATGGCAGCAGCACAATCTGCAAATTAAGTTGAATAAGAGGTTGACACTGATTTATAGGATGCCGGGGGATATTGATAAAAATATGCAACTTCTTTGAATCCACATCCTTACAATTGATAACTTTATAACTGCTTGAAAATACTGTATAATATCATGCTAAAATAAACTTTCCTCAAAAATCGAAAGCTGTTAAAAAATAAAAGTAATGCCCTTCCTGGGCAGAGGTAGCCTTCTTGGCTCATAGTATTAAACTTGCATTGTGCTATGCTAAAACGAAAAACTCGAAACTGAAGCTGGCACGTAAGACCGCTACTTTTAAATGATTCTGCCGCGGACTGATACGGGGTAATGCCCTCTCCGATCGAGTGGTGAAGCGGCGGTAAGCAGTAGCCAATCAGGTTGCTCTATGACGTCACTCCAGCGTACACGTGCCTGCCGGCTCCGATCATGACGCAACAACATGGCGGGTTCGCCGATGTCTGAGTGTGCTGGAGGAATAATTGTTTATCTCAAAGTGCTTACGTGCTAAGTTTAAAATAAAGCAGTACTTGTGATTTTAAAGCATTTTAAAGGGGTTTGAAACTTAAGGAAGGTGAAAAAGAATTAAGTTATAACTGCACAGGTATTTGAATGATAATTACTATTTAAATTAAGTTGAACACTTAGCATTTGAAATTTCTGGGCCAACAGTCATCCCCCAAGGCTACGCTTACAGTTACTTCATTTTCTTCCCATTGGAGACCTAGCTCATGCCCACTCCATATTATTATTCCTCTAAGGTAGAAACAGAAATTATTATTAAAGAGGGACAAGAAATAAGGTTATTTCTAAAATTTGTCTTAGTACACTGTATAAAAATTGTTGTCGCGAATCTAATATAGGGTATTTATATTTACAGACAAATGCTTTTGAAAGGGTGTAAAATAAGGTAGACTTTTTTTTTTTTTTTTTTTTTTTTTTACTGAAAATGCCTTTTATGTTTGAATTATGGTACAGATGTTATGCAAATTTTGACTGTATGATAACTGTTTCAATTAAGTCTATTTTAACTTTTTCTCTCCAGAAAACTTTGTCTTAAAGGAGTTGTGAAGTTCCCCACTAAAATTAGGTTTCCATTGAATGAAAGTGTATTTCAACCTCATTTGATTTTCCTTTAAGACAAGTTTCTTCTCTGTAAAGAGGTCTACTTAAGAGTTTTTATTGCATTATTTTTGTCCTATATTTTCTTTTTGCTGCTGGGAGCTGTGCATGTATAGTACAGGATTTCTCACAAAGAAAAGGTTTATGACTAGAGAGAGTACTACAATCCTTTGCAAAAATGATTTTTCTTTTTTTGGTGTAGAATTACTCTGAAGTACCCTTTTTGATCAAAATGATTTGAATGAAAAAAATCTTCTGAGTTCACTGCATAGAGTTGTTACTTTATGTTTTTATTTTAAGTATTCAGAAGACCTGAAACAGTTGGCAAATGTGTCATTTTAAAGGAAACACTCGAAAGTTTCAAAACATGATGCAGTTCTTGTTGTGGAAGCTTTCAATTATTTTAGTGGTTGTAATATTTTGATGATTCATTCTAGTTTTTTTTCTTCTAATTATATATGTTTTTTCTTTTCTTTTCTTTTTAAAGATTCTTATTGGATGTGCTGCAAAATTTAAAACTCAGTGGAATAAAATGAAGGATTTCTTCAAAAGGAGATCTACCTATGCAATTAGAGAAAGGTAAACTGTATTATTTTTTACTGACATCAACTATTGCAGAAATGCCTCAATCGCAGATTTGATTTATTTTGTTTTGACTTACGGTTTTCTAAATCAAACTATAAATGAACATTTATTTTGTGTTCTGCAAATGTTTTGTACAGTTATTCTCAAACTTAAATTTCTTTTTTGTTTGGGGTTAGAAGGGGAGGGGATTAATCTAAAGTAATTCTTGAAAATGTAAGCATTCTTTAGCTAATAAACTTTTTAAAGTGTATGGTATGGGTAAGTGTGGAGGGGAGTATTTTAAATTTGTTCTCAAGATGTGGGATTGTGGGAATTAACTCTTATAAAATTGTTTTTATTAGCTTTTTAAAATTGTGATTAAATCTACTACAACTAGTATTTAAAACTAGCCGCCTTCGGTGTCCAGTTTTGGCTGTCGATGGCCGCTTCGCCGCCAATATGAGCAACCTACAGCATACGGGCCTCTTCGCAACCGAAATTTGCAACATACTAAAATACTAATTTTATAACTAACTTTTCATTTGATATCGATACTTTGATAAATACAATTGTTAGTAGCAAAATCTCTTTGAGGTAGTGGCTGGGGAGCTTACCGTTGAAGAGAAAAATAACCTATCGAGATATTTATCACTATATTCATGCTGCAATGTATTGTTTCTTTAAAAATATTTTTCTTTGTAACAATAAAACTTTTTGCTCAAACATGCATTTGTACTTTTAGCTAACAATATAATTCCTAGATGTCGCCAGCAAACAATCTGTTGCGCTTTTTCTCTTGTTGATCTTCTGAGAGATTATGTTCAGTGATTTTTTTTCAAAGAATCAAGGCATGAATCATTGGTTTTGCTTTTGTGTTTACTTTTTCAATGCGCGATATCTCGCTAGATATTTAGAGTTGAAATTAGCTGCTAGTTTTACAAAAGATTAATTCTTTCGTGATCTTTTGAAGTGTACAAAAGTTTTTGCTTTTAGTTAGATAAAAATGTCATTTTTTTCAAAATTTCAACATGGCCACCAGATGTACCGGGAGCGATGGGTCGATCCCGGAATCGTCACAGACAATGGCTTTTATTGTTTAGATTGATGAATCAAGTATTGTAACATGTAGTACTAGTTCTTATATTATTAAATGTGTAAAAATTTATTTGAATCAATGTAAATTCTTTTACTGTTTTTAAAATTTAAAATGAGAATAACCTCCTCCTTAATTTTTTTTTATGACTTATTATTACAGTATTAAATTTATGTATATAGTAAGATTATGCTGCTATATGAGGAGTCAGTAGTTAGGGTATTATGCTTTTTTACTTATGTATGCATTATCTCTTTCCATAATAACAAATTTTGTATTACAGATATATGAATGCGCTTGAACCATCGATTAGAAATGGAGGTTGGACATTAGACGAAGACAGATCACTTGTAGCATTGATTAAAAGATATGGCTATGGTGTGTGTTTTTATATTTTATTTTTATTCATTTGAGAGTTTTTAATTTTTATGTTGCACTTGGTGGGTTTTTTTCTGGTGCATTTTATTAATTAATTTTGAAATTGCTTATCATAATTTATTGATTAGTTTACTAATCAATAAATGAACTTCCTTGATCAGTATCAACTTAATAAGTGAACTTCCTTGATCAGTAATTATACGTTCTGGAATGCCATGAGTTGAAATAAATTTTTCTAAAACTAAAGCGATGGTATGTGTTTTAATGTCTTTAACAGGATATGCTTCAACCCAGCGTGTAAAGTAATCTGAGATGACTATTATGTATTTATTACCATCTTCTGTTAATGGCAAAGGCCCTACTGCATCCATCCCAATTCTCTCAAAAGGTCTACTTGTGATATCAATTCGCTGGAGAGGGGCTTTATGCTTTTCCTTATAACTTCTCACTTCACAACATTGAATACATGATGCAACATAGTTTAACACATGTTTGTATTGTCCCCACCAAAAGTATTTATTCTTGATTCTTAATAGAGTTCTCCTAAAGCCAGGATGAGCTGAGGTAATGGAATCATGTGCAAGCTTGAGTACTTCATTAATCAATATTTTAGGAATTACTAACTTTTCAGATCTATTTTTCTCTATTGTAGAATTTTGAATGCAATATAAAATGCCATTTTTTGTGTAAGAGGTGTTATTGTTAATACATAATTCACTCTGGTTATTAAGTTGATCTAAAATTTCTCTGCATTTACTGTCATCAGCCTGAAGGGTTTTTAATATAGTGGGTGGAAAAGGTATATAATCTTCAGTGCTTATTATTTCAGTGACATTGACATTTCTTGAAAGCACATCAGCAGGAATGTTATGTTTACCTGGAGTATGTATGGTTTGAAAATCATAATTTTGTAGTTGTAAAGCCCACCTCCTCCTTGCTTCACGCCCACCCTCTCTGAGCTTCAAGGCGTAAGACAGGGACTTTTGATCACAATATAAGGTAAATTTCTTGCCGTATAAATATTGACGAAAGTAATTAATTCCCCAAACTACTGCTAAGGCTTCCCTCTCAAAGACACTATAACGGGTTTCCACATCACTGAGACGCCTGCTTGCGTAAGCCGCAGGATGTGTATGACCATTCTCGCCAATTTGGCTAAGAACTGCTCCCTAAGGCATGGCCTGAGGCATCTGTATGTAGAATGAAATCTTTGTTGACATTGGGTAGATTTAAACAAGGGTATGATGTTAAAGCATTCTTAAGTAATTGAAATGCTGATTCAGCAGCTTCATCCCATAAAAATTTCACTGAACCTTTGGTTAGGTTAGTCAAGGGAAGTGCAATATGAGCAAAATCTTTTATAAATTTCCTATAGAAATTACATAATCCTAAAAATGAACGTACATGTTTTTTAGTGCGGGGTACAGGAAAGTTCTTAATTGCAGTGACATTTTTATTTTCTGGTGAAATTTTCCCATCCATAACTTGAAAACCTAAGTAAACAATTTTATCCTGTATCAGCTGGCATTTAGAAGGATTAACCTTTAAATTATGTTCTCCTAATCTAGTAAAAAGCATGTCTAATTTAGATAGATGATCTTCGAAAGTGTTAGAGGCTACTATGAGATCATCCAGGTAAGTGTTAATATTAAAATCTTTTAATCCTGCAAGTACTATTTCTAATAGGTATTGAAAGGATGAGGCTGCATTGGCTAAACCTTGAGGTAATCTGTTCCACTGATATAACCCAAAATCTGTATAAAATGCTGTTTTGTATCTATCTTCTGGATCAAGATAGTAAAGATTATAAACGCACCCGCTGCTTGAATAAATGAGCGAGCCGTTAAAAGAACACGGGCTAGTAAATAAAATAAGTGTGCGTGTTGTTTCTAAAGATTGAATTTTAAAATTTTATTATAAAAAGACCGTACTGATGCTAGCCGCCTGGTAAATGGCTAGAGTCTAAGCCTGGTAAATGGCTAGAGTCTAACGGTCGATACGACATTCACTGTGGTGAAGTTACGTGATCTGATTACGAACGATAAAAACTATGATGAAGAATTTTGTAAAGAAATATTGGCTAGAATTATTGCTGATAGAAATGAAGAAAAAGAAAGATAGGATCGGAAAGAGAGAGAGAAGAAAGGGAAAGACAGGATCGGAAAGAGGAGAAGAAACAGAAAGACAGGATCAGAAAGAGAGAGAAGAAAAAGAAAGAGAAAAAGTTTTTGAATTAGAAAAATTGAAAATTGAAAAAATGGCAGAAAATGCGATGTTGGGAAGTTAAGTACAAGAAAGAAGTGGCATTAAAACTAATTTAGAGTAATTATTGCTGAGGTTTGATCTGAAGGAAAGCGATATCTGTTTATTTCTTACGTTGTTTGTGTGACAGTTAAAGATGCTTCGCATCAATAAAGAAAATTGGTTTGCTCATTTACATGGGGTTTTGTGAACTCTGATTTCTAGTTTGTTTGCTATGGAAGCAGAAGAGGTAGCGTAAAATTATGATGAAATTAAGATGCTGTTAAAAAGATTTAAATTAAGTGCAGAGAAATTCAGACAGTTATTTATGAAACATCAAAAGTCCCCAGAAGAAATGTGGATGGAATTTTATTTTAAGATGAAAGCCTATTTTGATGGGTTAGCAATTAAACCACTAGAAGATTAAAAAAATCTGATGATCACTGATCATCAAAGGTACCATTTGAAGTGAAAAAGCATTTTATGGATGAAAGGACAGAGATTGTATCACCAATAACATTGGCCGAAAAACTAGATGAATATGATGATGTAAGAAGAGTAATGAAGCCAAAATTCGCCTAGGAAAGTCCTTCAGTGAAAACAGAAAATGATAATTGGGCAACTAACCACTATCAGTTAAAATACATGAATTTTAAAAATCGTCGAAATAAAACTCAAAAGAATGATGATTTTCAAGATAGCAGAAAAGAAAATTTTCATGAACACAGGAGAGCGGAAAACTAAAGAACGAATTAAATATACATTTTTTTGGCCATCAATCAAACGAGACGTTAAAAAATTTTGTGAGAGTTGCAAAGAATGCCAATTAAGAAGAGTTGAGAAATACCGAGATAGGATTCCCATACAACCTATTGTCAGACCTGAAATACCATTCGAAGTATGGAGTTTTGATTGTATTGGCCCACTAGAACCACCTTCGAGAAGAAGACATCGGTTTATCATATGTGCAGTAGATTTATGCACCCGATGGGCTGAAGCCATTCCTGTAAGAGTAATCAGTGCTAAAACCACATGTGATGTATTAATGAAGATATTTACCCAAACGGGATTTCCTAAAATGATCTGCACAGATCAAGGTACAAACTTTACTTCCAAGTTAACTCAGGCATTTGAGAACTTGTTAGGCATTTCACCCCGCTTTTCCACTCCAGGACATCCTGGGAGCATGGGAGCAGTCGAGCGCTGGAATAGAACTCTGAAGGATATGTTGAATAAAATTATACAAGAATATGGTAAAGATTGGGACATTCACCTCCCGTATCTTATGTTTGCATATAGAGAAGTGCCTCACAGCACTACCGGATTGTCACCTTATCAATTGGTATATGGAAGATTACCTCCAGGACCTTTAGCGTTGTTAAAAGATATTTGGACAGGTGAACGACAGATTCCAACGACCGCCTCACGTCCAATTACGGAATATTTGCAAAACTTGGTGGAGAGTTTGAAAAGGGCTCACGAATTCGCTTCTGAGAATAGCAAGAAGTCTCAGGAAGAATATGTCTCTAGATATAACCTCCGGTCAAAAGAAAAGTCATTTGCAGTGGGCGATAAAGTTTTAGTATTGAGGCCGTCATCTTCGCATAAGCTTTTAAATACCTGGATCGGCCCCGGAACAGTTAAGCAGATTACCAGACCACATTCTGTAAAGGTTGAAATGGAAGACGGAAGTATAAGAGAACTTCATGTGAATAAAGTGCGTCCGTATATTCAAAGAGTAAATCATGTTGGTATGATTTTTGAGTTAGACGATGATTTCGGGACCATTCATTATGCACCTACTGATGCACAAAGTAAAAGCATAGAAGATATTAGGACACACCTTGGGAATGCCAAGTTAACGAATAAGCAAGTACAGGAATTATTTCATGTACTTAAAAAATATGCAGGTGTGTTTAGTGCTAAACCTGGCCGCGCTAGGGTAGAAGGTCACTCTGTTAGGGTTACAGGAGATTGTACACCAAAGAGACTTAAACCATACCGAATACCTATTAGTTTGCAACAAGAAGTGGATCGACAGATTCAAGAACTGTTAGACCTGGGTCTAATCGAACACAGTGATAGCGAATGGGCTCATCCTGTGGTTTGCGTTGCCAAGAAAGATGGAAGTGTCAGATTATGTGTCGACTTCAGATTATTAAATAGTTTTACTATACCAGACGTGTACCCTATGAAAATAGCCAATGACTTAATATATGAGGTGGGAAAGGCATCATTTATTACAGTCATAGACCTTACCAAAGGATACTGGCAAATTCCTATGAAGGAAAATTCAAAGCATTATACCGCATTTGTAACCCACTCAGGTCATTACCAGTGGAATGTCATGCCCTTTGGAATGAAAAATTCTGGAGGAACGTTTCAAAAATCAATGGATAAGGCTTTGATCGCACATAGAGAATACTGCCGTTCATATATCGACGATGTGGCTATATTTTCTAGCACATGGGATGAACATTGGGTTCATATAGACAATGTTTTCAAGACCTTGAAGGAAGTAGGTCTGACAGTAAATTTGGGAAAGTGCGAATTTGGAAAACCCCATGTGAAATTTCTAGGTCATGTAGTTGGATCGGGACAACATTCCCCGGATCCAGAAAAGGTTGAAATTATTCGAAAGTTAGCAAGACCCACCACTAAGAAAGAGTTGAGAAGTTTGATTGGGCTGGCTAGTTACTATCGTGACTATATACCTCAGTTTTCACAAATCGTATTACCGTTGACAAACCTGACGAAGAAAAGCGTTCCAATTAAGATACCGTGGAGTTTGGAGGCGGATAAAGCATTTACAAAGCTCAAAGAGGAACTGATAAAAATGCCTTCCTTACACACTCCAGACCTTGAGAAACCTTTTCAATTATACACAGATGCCTCGGCCACTGCAATTGGGGCATGCTTAACTCAACGTGATGACAATGGGAAAGAATTACCTATTGCATTTTTCAGTAAAAAAACTAAGCATGAGTCAAATAAAGTGGGCGACCATTGAAAGAGAAGCCTTTTGTGTACTGGAAGCATTAAAGAAATTTGACACCTGGATATTTGGAGCTGAAATTCAAATAGTTTCAGACCATAATCCTCTGACGTATTTAACGAGAAGTGCGCCCCATGGTGCTAAGCTATCTCGGTGGGCTTTAGCCCTGCAACGTTATAACATGACGATTACCTATCGGAAAGGCAGTCAACACAGTAATGCTGATGCATTATCAAGACTAAAATTTGAAGACTCTCATTAATTTAAGTTGAAAAAGTTTATTTATTCCAGCAACATCGCCACTCCTGTGGCGGATGTGCTTTTCCCCCATGGGAGCAGTAAAGATTATAAACGCACCCGCTGCTTGAATAAATGAGCGAGCCGTTAAAAGAACACTGGCTAGTAAATAAAATAAGTGTGCGCATTGTTTCTAAAGATTGAATTTTAAAATTTTATTATAAAAAGACCGTACTGATGCTAGCCGCCTGGTAAATGGCTAGAGTCTAAGCCTGTATATGTGTATTGTGTAATTTAAATTATCGGTTACCATTTTGAAGATGGTTATAGTGTTTGTAAATGTTCCAATAAAATTTGAAAATTAGCATGGGAAAACTTTACTAAGATCCATCTGCCAGTAGCCCGGGCATAGATCCAAAGAAGAAAACAATTTAGCGCCCTCTAATGAGTCTAATAAGTCTGAAATGAGGGGTAGAGTAAAAGGGAGTGGTAAGGTCTTGAGATTTAATTTTCTGTAATCACAAACTAGCCTATAAGTGTTGTTCTTGACTAAAATTACTGATGCTGCATAAGGAGAATCGCTTGGAGATATTATTCCAGCATCTAATAACTAATTAATTTGTGTCTTTAATTCTTGCTTAAGAGGGTGTGGTGTCCTGTACGGCTTCCATCTAATAGGTATGTCATCCGACAAAAATACTCTATGTGAAATTGTAAAACATCCAGTTAAGTCAGATACAGAATCTGCAAAAATATGAGATCTTTTCTTTTCTGAGGAGCTCAAGAACTGTTGCTTTTTGACTGTCTGATAAGTGATCTAAATTAAATTGTCCCCCAAATGGTTCAAAATCCTCTTCAAATGTTTTTTCTCTACATTCATTTACTTCAACCTGTTGAATAAGCTTGGTATATATTGGTTCTAAGGTTACTAATTTAGTTTGTTTATTAATATGTAAGGTGTCATCGGAAAAATTTGCTATTTTAATGAAGTATTCTCCATATTTATTGCTGTCATTCACTGAACTATACACTAACCATTTGCTTGACCAAGAAAGGTCTGATGGTTGAATCAAAACAGTGTCTGTAGTAGGTTCAAAATTCTTTGTACATACAGGAATGATTGTTTCAGAATGAGGTGGCATTTTAACTTTAACCTTATTATAACCGAAAATTTCTGGCCGAGTATTATTAATTTCTAATAGATTACTGTGTGGACTCTCTGTTATAGAATGATTCGTGCACCAAGAGGTATTGAAAAAGGCATTACCTATTAATTTATTTTCACAATCTACAAGAGTTTAGTGATTAGTTAAAAAATTGATACCCAAAACAATGTGATAAGATCTGTTTAATGGAGTAAGAAGACATCTTTCATTATATACTGATCAATGGTGATAGGCACCTGAATAACTCTATCCAATGTCATCACAGAATTAGTAATCCCTTTGACTTGTACATTACAATTTTGTTCACTTAAGGTTAATTCTAGTGATGTAACGAATATTCGGCCACTATTCGGTATTCGGCCTATTTGGCTGTCTTGCCGAATATTCGGTAAGCCAAATATTCAGGTGGCCGAATATTCGGTAGGCCGAATACTGAACAGGTATTCGGCCGAATACTTGTGGCCGAATATTTCTACATATTCGGCTGAATAATTTCAGAAAAAAGAGAGAAAAATATTTTTTTTAAAAATGCATTTACAAATAATACTGCTTAGTTATACTTCAATGAGTTAATCTCATAATAAAATATCCTAATTCATTGAATTTTAAGCTGAATGAGACATAATCTAATGCAATAATAATATTACAGAAATGGAGACTTTTCTACTTATTGACACTACTTGACTTGATTTTTTAATTTCTTTATTGGGTAGGGGTAGAAGGAATTTTTTCAGATCCTTAATTCCAAGAATAATTTTGAAAAGCTGCTCAATATGATTTGCTCAGAGTCTGTAAAACTCAAAACATGATGTGATTATGTATAGTTACCAGATTAATGACATTTAGCATAGCATATTTATTAAATTATGAATATCTCAAAATATAATTATGCTGCTATGAGTGTTTAACTTTGTAAAAGATATTTTATCATGACCAATATTTTTTTAGTTTTACAGATAATATACTGTTGTTTGTTTTTAAGTACCTACAAGTAATATAAAATGAATTTTAATTAATCTTTATTTATTATTTAATTACAAAATTCAAAAGCAATATTTTATTTACAGTTAAAATGAAATTTTAAAAAATGTAATATTCGGCTGCCGAATATTCGGTATTCAGCCTAAACTATGAGCCGAATATTCAGTATTCGGCCTGAGTTATTGACCAAATATTTGGTATTCGGCTATTCGGCCAAATCACTATTCATTACATCTCTAGTTAATTCTCGTCTAATATATGTCAAAATGGAGTTTTTTATAATTGAAATAGCAGCCCCTGTGTCAACCAAAGCTTTATAAGTATGTGTACCAATGACAATTTCAATAATAGGTAATTCTAAATTATCAGAAAAAATAGATTCAATCATGACACACTTGTCACAGGGTTTGAAACTCAGATTAGGGCTATTACCTATCTGCCCCTCTACTTGTTTAAATTCCTGTTATAATTATTATGTAAATTCCTTGGCCTTCTGCAGTGTCTACTTATATGACCTTCCTGTTGACAATTAAAACAGACTGGGACCCTACTCTGTGGTCTGTCTCTGTATTGCTGTGTACCCTGATTAGTATGCGGAAGTTTTGCCTGTTCGTAGTTACTCCTCTGTGATTTCCTTCCCTTACTAGTCTGCTTAACCTTTCTACCTCTTCCGATAATTGATTGATTTTCTTATCTTTGTCTATGACTGAATTTTGCAAAATTGCCTTAATGTCTTTCAATTCTGCAGCTAAATCCTCACTGGTTCGTAACCTTCTGCGCTAAATTAACCGGCACCGCTTGTTTATCTAACTCTGAACAGTTCTCTTCCTGCAGTACTAATTCCCACAGCGCATCAAATGACTCTGGATTTTGACCCATAACAAACTGCCTAACTGCTGGTTGGATTCCAGCTAATACTTGGTGAAGTACCATATCCTGTCTAGTCTTTTCATCAGTGAAAAATTTGTGTGAAAGACCTAAAATTTGTGTTAAGAAATTCCTTGCCGACTCATTTGGTAGTTGTGTTGCACCAGAAAATTCTATCAAGCTAGACCCCTTTGACGAAGCTTTCCCAAATCTATTCCTCAATGCATCCTTTAACTCTTTAAAAGATTTTATATCTTTTAGTTGTGGCTGAGATCTTAAAAATTTTGCTGCCTCCCCTGTGAGTTTGCTTTTAGCAGCAAATAAGAGTTGCCTATCTGCCCAGTCAGCATAGTTTCCCACCTCTTGAACTTGATCTAAAAATTCATGTACCGTAATATTTGGGTTTTCCCCAGAAAATGCATTAATTAAACATATATAATCTGCTAAATTATTATTTGGAGTTTGTAATTTTTTTATTAGTTCCTCTAAGTTATCCATGTTGACTGACGGTACACTATTATCTTTAGGCATTATAACAATTAATTATATATACTTTTGATAGTTTTGATTGGAAAAAATAAACTTAAATCACAATATTGAATGTTCTATATTATTATTACACTCTCCTAAGGACATTAATGAGTCAATCTATCTGGCATAATAATAAATAAAAATCTCGATCTTTTAGACAACGTTAAAAGGGCACAGCACCATTGTTGCACTTGGTGTTTTTTTTTTTTTTTTTCTTTTTCTTTTTTTTCTGGTGCATTTTATTAATTAATTTTGAAATCGCTTATCATAATTTATTTATTAGTTTACTAAAATAAACGACTAAACCTTTTCTAAGGCCGTCATGAACATAAGTGGTTAGTACTTTAGCATTGTGTAATAACTAGGTAAGTTAACAGTTATCTAGAAGAATAAAAGAAATTGAATAACGCGAACCTGTAAAAGAAAACTTTGGTATTCATCCTAAAGAGAAGGTTAAAACTTTAACATCCAAAAATAAAACTTGATAGACAGAGAGATTGACTCCAATAACCAAGCAATTAATTCAGCTCCAATTAAATTTATTCATTATCATATATCTTACATTAACGAAGGTAAATCTCAAAAACAGAAAATACATTCTTAACCATCAAACACAACACAACATATCTCATAGAATTAAATTAAAGTGAAACACTTAAAACTCTTAATATTAGAGAGCTGAAAATTTTTCTTTTCATTAAAAAAAAAAAAAAAAAAAAAAGAAATAACGTTAATTGTAAAAAAAATTATTCTGAGTGGACAGAAAATGAAATATAAAATAAAGTAAATATTTAAAACTTACATAACCGGATCCAGTGAGAAATTAAAAAAGCTTAAGAAGGAAAGAAAAACGTAGTTATTATTCGTCCCATAGTGAGACATTAAAAGAAAAGAAGAGGAGAGTGAGAGAGGAAAAAGCAAAATACCGGCAGCTTTCGCCACACGGATTGAAGTCCCGCTCCAAACTTTTCTCCGCGGCGAGCGAATGAGCCGCATCACACCCTGCCTCTGATGTGCAAAGTAGTTCGTTCAGTAAAATTTTTATTTTTTAATGTTTCACCTCTCATTTTGCATAAATGATCTTATTTCCAAGCATGAGGTGAAACTATGTCATCATATCGTCACCTTTCATGACGAAGTACTGAACAATAATTATTGTAATTAATTCAGGTCTCCATATTCTTGCGCTGTTGTTTTCGTCTACCCCTATGATGACACAGCTCTCTGGAATGTTGATTACTTTTCCATTTGTGTCCTGCACCACGATGTACCAGTCTTTATGCACTGGGGGATGTAAACAAGATGGCGAAGCATCTTCTTGAAGTATCTTGGGATGTTTTTGAAAATAAGGAACATAGGGAGAGACACGAAAGGAAAAAGCAGAGATAGGAAAAAGCAGAAGAGAATTTACTAACCATAATTACTTAATTTTGTATTTAAAAAAAAAGCTAGAAACTCCTATTTTTCTTACAAAATTTCCACTGTAGAATATTTTAGTTTATAAAAATAAAAATTAGCATTCCTTCAAAAATTTTACACGTGTTAAAAAAAAAAAAAAAAAAAAAAAAATACAGTCCACTCAGAGAAAAAGGGGGAAAATGTTCTCTCAGAAGGGTTCTAACAAATCACCATTTATTACATGTTATAAATTGAAGATTCCCTTAAAATTTGATTGAACAAAATAAAATCATTCTTTTAGTTTTTAATCTTACATAAATATTGAACCAAATTACTGTTAATATTTGTCTCTTAGGAGAGTGCTTACACACATTTAGTACCATAAACAGTTAATTATTTCTATTAAGGGGAAAGCATAGCATAAAATTTATCTTCTGACAAACTTAAAAGTGGTTTTAATTAAAACCTATCCACAGCTACTGAAAACATCTTCATGCCTTTAAAGCTCAATAATCAGCATAACATTTAATAATAATTGCATGCACTGTGAAATAAAATGTTCTATCTAATTTTTTAGGCAAATGGTCTAAAATTTGTAAAAAGATGCCTGGGCGTACTGATAACATGTGTTTGATTCGAGCAATGCGTTTATTAGAACATACTGTAAAGTATACGTCTGAACAAGTAAGTTGAATAAAATTTAGTTTACTCTTTTTTTTTTTGCAATATCAGCACTAATGATGTTACATGCTAAGAGGTATTTATTTCTTAAATTTCAACATTGAAGTTATTTTTGTTATGCATCCTTATATAAAAAAAAATTAGATTCATTAGTGATATTTTTGGTTCAGATTCCCTTGCAGTCAAAAGAAATAAAAATTCCTGTTTGTAAAAAATGCAACACCATAAAGGAATCCTCAAAATCAAATGAAATTTAGTGCACAAACGACTTGTATTAGTACAAATAAATGATTAAATTTTCAAAGAAAAAAAAAATTAAGTGTTCAAAATTAGCATTTGGTGTGGCTGCCATGCACTGCAATAAGTACTGCTATACGACCTGGTATAGAGTCAAACAGATTTTGAAGGTATGCTTGGGGAAGAGCACTCTATATTACTTTTAGGTGTACCCAAAGTTCATCGGTTGAAGCTGTAGAACGAGGATCATGGGCAAAATGCTGACCAATGAAATCGCACTGGTATTCAATAACTGTCATATCCGGTGAATAAGCTGGCCAAGAAAGAAGCTCTTCTTCTGAAAAGAAGTCTTGCACATTCCTTGCCATATTTGGGCGGGCATTATCCTGCTGAATGATAGCTTCAGGAATGGCTTGAAGGAAAGGAACGACTTCGGACTCCACCACTTCTCTGATGTACCTGTCAATGTTAAGATTACCCACAATTCGTAGCAGCTGAGATCATCCATTTGCAATCACACCTCAGACCATACCTCTGGGTGTTTGTTCATTATGATGTTTGATAATGCACTCCGGATGGTACCTTTCACCGGCATAGCATCTAACATGATTATGGCCATTATAGTGCCATGAGCCCATTGCAGCTAGGGGGATAGTGTGGTAAGAATTTGATACACGCAGTCCACGGCCCAGCAGACGTTGGTGAATTGACGAAGCAGAAAGTGATACACCTGTAGCAGTGTGCTGCCAACTATCTAGATGGCGCTGTGTGCTCCATCTGGACCATACAAACCAAGTGCCTAACATCATGCATTGATGCTATTTTTCAACGTCCACTCCTGGATTTTCAAGTTGTTCGGTTCTTGTCTGTCCACTGCTCCCAAACTCGCATCACTGTGCTGCTGTTACGCTGCACATGGGCTGCTATTGCACAATAGAAAAATCCTCCTTCACGAAGCTGATGATCCCCCCCCCCCCCGTTCAAACCCATTAAGTTGTTCAAATTTTGGCGTCTGTCATTGATGAGGCATGGTACATCACACCTCGCATTTACGACAGATAAGAATAGATTATTTTAAATGTGCCAATGCAGCCCTTTATTTATACAGTTTCAGCAGTAGTCCAGAGGGTGCTGCTTAGCCCATGCATGCGTGGTGGCTTTGAAATTTTAATCATTTGCTTTGCACTGTATAATTTGCAGTTCCTGAAAATTTCAGGTCAGTTGTGTCATTCTCTCATGCAGTTTTTTATTAACAGGAGTATATTATTATTTTGGTACACGTTCTCTCTTACTCTGTGTAATAAATTTTATTTTAGAGAGTCACGTATGCATATTGAAATCAAACCAAGTATATGGAAGTACAACAGCGATCATATTTTTTCATTCATATTTAAAATTTTTAAATTCAGTGAATAAAAAAAAAAAAAAAAAAGAAAGCATTGATTATGAAATAATTTTTTACATAACTTTATAGTACATATATGAATCATGCAAATGAATATTCAAAAATAATCTCGCAGATATTTTTTCTATAATCCTCATTAGAGAGTGTAATTTGTTATTATGAATTTAGAGGTTGAGCGATTATTCTTTTTAGTATGAAAAAGATAACCAAAATTTGCATGTCTTGTTGCATTTAAATTCTTCGAAAGAAAGGTTCTAAGAACTATTTTTGGTGCTGTTTTAGAAAATAATACTTGGAGGAAAAGATATAACTTTGAAATCTATAAAGATGACGACATTATTAAATACATAAAACTGAATAGAATGAGATGGGCAGGTCACCTTCTGAGAATGAGTGCTGAGAGAACTGCTCTTAAGGTCTTCAGTGCCACTCCTTTTTGTAAAAGACTTAGAGGAAGACCTAAGAAAAGATGGAAGGACAGCCTGGATGAGGATTTTGCCAAACTGAAAATAAGAAACTGGAGGTCCATTGCAGGGAAGAGGGTGGAATGGGAAAGACTTCAGAAGAAGGCCATGGCTCACAAGGGGCTGTCGTGCCAATGTTGATGATGTTGCATTTAAATTCATCGATTGTTTCTTCAGCTCGACATTTTTTTATTTTAGGTTGCTGTTCAGCAATGCATTTTCACACAGTGCCATATTCTAAAGTGAAGCAACATTTGTATAAACATTATTATTTAATTTAGATATGTAGTCTGTTTAAAAAGTTGTTTACATTTATTATTGATTCCTAATTATGAAATATTTAAATAATTTCAGGGAATTGGAGAATATGATCTGGGTGTGTATAATGCTGAACTATTTACCAAAATTATAAGAGCATGTGCACCAGAAAGATCAGTGAATCGGAAACATCCAAGAATACCAAAGTACAGAGAACAGGCTGTCAGGATGTTATTGAAAGCATTAGAGGTTGTGTGTCCTGAATTTAAGGTTAAATCAGATGAGGACGTTGTAAGTTGAAAATTTGGCTGTAATTTACTACAGTAAAACCTTGCTACAACGTTACTTAACCCTTTGAGGCACAACCCTTTCCCAATGCTGAAAAAAGGGTAGCTGTTGCCATCGCTCGACTTAACTACCAGCAAGATGGCGGGCGATTGAAACGTTCATCGTGTGCCACAGATCTAGAGACCCTTTTTTGACGACAGCTGGCTGTGCCTGCAACCAGCCAGCTTGCTGGTAGTTAAGTTGAGCGATGGCAACGGCTGCCCTTTTTTCAGCATTGGGCAATCTATCCAGCTGTTCTCAAATTCTTCCATTTTTTTTTTAACAGCAGACGTCAGTGCTGTTAAAAATAATCGCGACCATTTTTTTACAGGAAATGACGTGCTAAAAAGTAAAGGATTCTCGTAGAGCTGTGTCATCCGCAACTATTTTTATAGAAATCAGATCTAGTCTTCGTGACTAGCAACAGTCAAAACGTCAAGAGCAAAGAGTCAAGAGTTTGGTGTTCCCAGAGTGGGATCACTGCATGTTAAAGGGTTATGGGACCAAGTAAAATTATCACTCTTGAGGGATGTATCGTTATATCGAGGAGCGATTATACTGTAGGGAAATTCTGCTGTAACCCAAAAATTTTTATCGTTATATTGAATATTGTTATAGTGAGGTTTTACTGTATTATTTGTTTTTATTGTATTTATGCGAGCTATAAAATTTTAACTATGAGAGAGATTATTTTTAGTATACAGTAATACCTCGACTTAAGCTACCCTGACTTACGCAAACTCTTGGAGTTATGCGAATTTCAAATCCCATTGATTCATCTTTTGTTTACTTCCGAAATAACTTCAGTTTAAGATTTTAATAACATATTTTGTCATACATTTGTATTATCTAAGATTTTATCACATATTTTACCTAAATTATTGTTTTCTTTAGTCTCCCATCCAAATGAAAAACACTTTATATGTACATATTTATATGCGAAATTATACCCAGACGTAAGCGGTTATTGCTCAGTCGCATCTGTTGGGCAAGTTTGGAGTATTACTGTACTGTACTTATATTCACACAAACAGGTATTAAAAGTGAACAAATTTAGAGAAGCTCATTATAAAGCTTTCAGTTGTAATGAACACTACTATAAAATTTGTTTTTTACACTCATAACTAGATTAAGCCCTATAGGAAGCATAGACTGAAATTTCTTCAGAAAAATTCTCAGTGTTTACCTATTTTACCGATTACAAGTTTGATGATAGAAGATCAGCATAACAACTTTGTCCCATGTCATAATTGGCCTGTAGGCTGAAATACTAATCTGAAGTACAGGGTTTTCACTGACTTCTTAAGTTTTTGGTTCCAAGCGACTCATAAGATTAACTGTTTTGAGTATCTTGCAGAATTTTGGGGTCTTTTTTCAATAATGTTGTGAAAACACTTAAAAGAGGACTTGTACAAAACTTCAGCGTTTGCGGAGGTTAGATTTTGGATTCTCCATCAGAGTATAACAACACACAAGTTAAAGTGTGTCCCTCTCCCCTCACCTAAATAAAGTCAATGAGATTGCTTTCCGAAGCTAGACACAAAACAGACCAGTAAGAACAAAACAAATATATTAAGATTGTATCACACAAATATGTATTAGGGCGGGCCGGAATTTTTTTTTTTGAATCACTATTCTAATAGTGCGGAAAAGATCCTCTTGTGGTTCAATAAAAACAGTGTAAAATATTATTGTGATTGGATAATATCTTCTGCCCCCGAATCGGACTTGAATTTTTGGAATTTGGGTAAAATTAGACACTGTGTAAAAAACATAATTATTTTTCCCTATTGTTATTCTAATAGTACGGGAGATGACCCAACCGGGTTTAATAATTTATACCTAAATTATTTTTCCGATCAAATAATATCTTCTGCCTTCGCATTGCACTTCATATTTTGCAATGCCTCTGTCTGTTAGAGATAAGTGGTTAGTGTAAATTGAAAAAAATTTCAAAATGAGGTCAGAAATAAGACTCCATTAAGGAAAAATTGTTATGTGAAAAAAGAGCATTTAGTAAAACTTTGAATTAATAAGTTTTGGTTTTTTATCTGACGCTTTAAGTTTTAAAAGAAAGAAGTTAGGAATTTAGAAGTTTTTTTAAAATAAGCTCTCTCTTTCCCAGAGAAATTTAAGTTTTAATATGTTAGGGCACTATTAGGGAGTTATGTCAAATTGAATTGTAATTTAGGAATCCATGTATGTGTCATAAATTGCACACTACATGATACATGCATATTTTTCTTGATGAGTTGAAGATATGATGAGATACCAGGTATAAATCTGTCATGCTGGTTGTTAATATATTGAAAACTCCAGATACTGAATATAATAATTTATTATGTATATTTTTGGCTGACAATTTTTAAAAATTTTCGTAATGATAATAATCTTTTCTAACATTGCAAATAATAACATTTCTAACTATTATACTAATTTTTAAATGATTTTCAACCTCTACAATGATGCTACATAGTTCCTGGAAAGCCATTTTGGAGGATCGTTCTGTCATGCTGATCTTAACGGCCGTACATGTGATCGCACGTCTTTGTTGCCAGATTGATGAAGAATTGCGTAATTTTACAGCTGTTCACAATTCATTCACGAGAGTATTATAATTATTTTAAAAGGATGTAATTATTGCTGAAAGATGGAAAATTTATCAGCATTTACGAAGTTATGCTTATTGTCCTTTGCAACTTTTTAAATTAACAAGGTATTTACGAAGTTATTTAATTTTGTTGTCAATATCTTTCTCCTTGGTTTAAACGAATCAAGGACAAGTGGTGTTTGCTTGCGAGAGTATTCTGAAAGGGTATGAAAACCGGTTGAGACCAGGACTCTGGCTTCTCACTCTCTCAATCTCTTACCTGGTGGACATTTGGACTCTGACCCTTAATCCTGGACGGCTGGAACAGCTTTTCCCGAGGGGGTTAGACTAGGCGAGTGATGAAGTAAAGCAGGTGGTAAATGGAAGGCCCTCCCAAAAAATTATTTCTGCTGAATAATTGATAAGTTATTTTTCTTGCATGCTTTATAGCCTTTCTTCTAATTAATTTCTTAAAAAAATTTTTTTTTTTTTTTAATCAGCCAAAGTAAGTTTATAACGGTGTTGTTTGAAAAAATCATGTGATTTTGGTACTTGAGTACAAATAAACTAATTATGCCAGGTGCTTCAAAATTTTGAAACTGTCTCTTTACAAGCTGTACTACATACTGAAATAAACGATAAATCTGTATCAGTTTCAAAACTTTTCGAAAAAATTCTTAAAAATCAGAAATTTTCGCAATACGTGTCACTCTTCAAAAAATCTTGCAGCTCAGATCCATGTTTAAGAATTTTTTCTGAAAATTTCACAAAAGCCACAGCTTTTCGCTTATGGCAGTGTGCAAAGCAGCTTATGAAGAACCCTCTGGAATTGTTTGGAGACTATGGTGCAATTAGTTTATTTCAATTTGTGTACCAAGACTAGAACAGAGTTTCTTTTCTTCAAGATACACCCTTAAATGTTTTTAATTATGGAGTTCACAAATGGAAAATTATAGCTTAAAGAAGCTAGTCAATTAAATAATATTAATATTTTCTTGTGATAATTCGTTATTTGGTTAGGAAATAACAAATGAATTATTGTTATGTATTTTATGTGCAATTATATTTGTTCTTTTGAATAGATATTAAAAGATTTTACCAAAAATGGTTATTAGCACTCAAAATGTCACAGAAATTTTGTAGAGATGGTATACAATAATCTTCATTTCTGTTATTTTTTTCAATAAACAAGATTATTATTCTTTTTTATGTATTATTTCATTAGAATGATTTGTGGTCTCTTACACTATGGGGACTGAATGGGTTTTAGCATTAATTGAACAATATTATTGAAATAATATTGTTTATGTATCTTTTAAATAGCGGTTTAAAATTATTTTGAAAAAGATTATACACAGTACATTAAAAAATTATTATTCCATTGAATTGATAGAGTGCTTTCCAAATCAATTTTTGAGAGCAGGTGCAAATTATATTTTAAATAATTCTCAAATCAGCAACATAATAAAATGCAAAGTGTGAGATGCACCTTTTTTTTTTTTTTTTTTTTTTTTTTTTTGTGCCTTAATGAAATAAATATTGTGAAGGGATCATGTTCACAAAGAAAGAACATAATAAAAATGAAGATATAATCAATATTAATAATAAGGATATAAGTAGTAGTAATAATAAGGATATAATTAGTGAAAAGAAAATTTATAAATATATTAACTGCAGTTAAATCAATTGCCAGTTTTGAGAGAATTCTTTCAACATTTGGTGTTTCAAAATTGCTTAATAGATTACAAGTAGATAAAGCTACAAAATTTATGGTTGTAAAAAACCAAATGAACAGCGGAGTGTAAAATTCTTCAAAATCTTGACATACAATAACATCTAGAGAAGAAATATAATTTTCATTATATTATTCCTTTTATTCTTACTAAAATTGTCCTATAATTCAAAAGTATATTATTTTTATATTATACTTAGTTGTTTATATTATATTTAGTTTACAAATATTTTTTATGTAGTTGTTATATATTTGAGTTATTATTATTTTGTTTTTTAAAGAAAGTACAGCTTAATGAATGGTATGTTAATATATGTATATATGTAGAAATAATCCTATGACTGTATGGCTCACTGTCTATTTTCCAGATTTTTAATATATATATATATATATATATATGTAAAGAATGGGCCTTACGCCATTCCTTGTTGGAATAATTCACGCAAATCCATTGGGGTTCTAGGTTAAATAGTTTATTTCACATTTCAGACAGAGGGCAGGAGTCGGGCCGGCGACCTTATTCGTTCCGTGGCTATCTTCTTACATCGCAGTCTAAAGGCTCGAAGCTAAGCTTTACGTTCCAAACTCCTAAAAAGCTAAGCGCGAAGTTAAGACGAAGCTCTCGAAATTTCCGTGCTCTTGCTTAAATACTCCTTAATTACCACATCTGCTGGCAGGGTGCAGCACGATCGCAAAGGCGTTACTCTCAAACGTAATTAGTTAACTAGATTGTCAATCAAGACATGAGAAACACCTGCTTACCCAGGAGTTCTAAAAACACGTAGTAATGAAAACCACAGAAAACCGAAAATGCTGCTGAATAAACAATTTTCTACTTATGGAACTTCAAAAAACGTCTCTGAGCGTAATATTTGTGTGGCCGAGAAACAAACTTTACAGTAAGAGTAAAAGATTAAAGAAGGATTTTTCAAATAACATTAAATTAAATTAGGTTAAATTAGCAAAGTTTATTTTATTATTACATATCCCCCCCCTCCAAGAGGAGGGCAACCGGCTTGCCTGCAAGTCGGTGGCACTCAACCCGAACGGAGCAAGAAAGAAATTTTGAACTGTGAATTTTTTTTTTTTTTTTTTTTTTAACTCTGAATGTAGAATTAAGATCACCAGCCTTCTCCGCATACACAATTTCTCAAAATACAGTTATGACATGAAAAAATATTCAATACAAAATAATATTTATAATAGCACTAGTAGTGGTAAATTTTAGTATATTAACGCGCAAGAGTAACAATAAGGGTAACGATAAGGGTAACAATAAGGGTCGATAAGGGAACCCTTATATAAACAATCATTAGTTCCGTTGAGCCTCTACTTCATTGTCCAAAGTTTAGTGTTTATATCTGTTATAACTGTCCACAGTCATTGACACAAGAAAAGCGAAAGTACTTGAGGCTCTCATGGTAGATTGCCATATTTGCAAGCATTTGTAAACACATTCAAGTAGATGAATCTGCAGATTATTATTTTTCGGAGTTAATTAAAAATATATCATAATCAAATAAGTAAATACTAAACAAAACACATACTGGATCTTATTCATAAAAATAATACTAATATAATTTCACTATAGTATAAAGAATCAAAATATTCCTGCATAGTAACGTATATACAACACTATAAAATATCACCTAATATCTGGAAATAGTTTTGGGAATAATTTTCCAAATGAAGTGACCAATACATTATAACAATTAAATGCAACAAAATAATATAACAACATGACAATAAGATATGACTATATTTACAACATAGTGATTCTTGGCAATATGGGTAAATACAAATGTAAACAAGAGAAAAATTTGTGTGATATATACAGTGTGTAATGTAAAAATGTTGAAAATTAAAATTGAATTGAGAAAAAACCACAGCTACCCGTACAGGGTGGTATAATTTTGTTAGCATTTTAAGTTTGCTCAAACTTACACTCTTCACAAAGGTCTATTCATGGTATAGTTTAAATTTTTGTGGATTATTATAATATCTTAGTTTAGATGAATGCACAATCTCGGAATCTCTTTTAAAATGAGGACTAGGTTTATCAATTTCAAAGTTTACTTCAGAAAGTTGTTGTATTATTTTATATGGACCTGAATAGGGTGGACTTAATTTACGTGTATTAGGATATTCAAATTCTTCGTATATTACTTCATCACCAACTTTAAATTTTACAGGGAGAAAGTGAGCATCATATCTGATTTTGTTTTTGTTATGATATTGTATAGTTCTTTCCTTAGCTAATTTACGTGCTTCATCAAGAGGTGGATAATAATTATTGTTTGGCAATAATGGATCATAAGGTAAAGTTCCGTACATTAAATAACTTGGTGAAAACAGTGTAACAGAATGTGGAGTTATGTTATATTGATTTAAAACTTCTTCTAGTAATTTAGTCCATGGTACTTTAGTTGATGAAGCGTTAACTTTGCATTTTAACCTTGTGACAATAGTCTGATTCAGGCGTTCCACTTTCCCATTCGTTTGTGGGTGATGACTGCATGTCATTAAATGTTTAACATTATAGTTACGAAGAAATTTTTTAAATCTTGAAGAAGTAAAAGCTGCATTTCTGTCAGTTAATAATTTTTCTGGAACTTGAATTTGAAATATTTGTTTTAAACAGTTTGTATAAGTTTCTGTTGTGACACTTTTAGATGGAAAACCCCACACATGACGAGTTGCATGGTCTGTGATCAAATGCAAATACTTTTTAGTAGAATTATAGTAATTAAACCCACCAACTGTGTCCAATGAGAGGCATTCAAAAGGTTTATCCGTTGGGGGTACTTGCTGCAATAATCCAAATCTTTTTTGTTTACATTTTTTGTTTATTTGGCATGTGTGACAATGTTTGACATAATTTTCAATATCTGTATTAATATGAGGCCAATAATATTGAGGTGTAATTAAATTTACCATTTTGTATATTCCTGGATGTCCAAATTGGTTATGAGTTTTCTCGAGCAGGGGTAATCTTAAAGACATAGGTACATAAATCTTATACAGTCCTTTTTTCTTAATTACAATAACATCATTTACTTCAATTAAGTTTTTACCATTTACTATGACATTTTCTTTCTTTTGAGTTTCTTTAATTTCATTTAAATCAAGAAGGTGGACATGGTGCGAGATATGTTCTACAGCAGGTGACCGGGATAGCATATCAGCTTCAATATTAGTGGAGCCTTTTAGATATTTAATTTCATAATCAAACATACTAAGTTTTAATGACCAGCGGAAAAGACGCCCCCTTAAATTTTTAACATTTTTTAGCCAGGTTAAAGCCGCATGGTCAGTATGTATGATGAATTTTTGCCCATGTAAATAATGATAAAATTTGTCCAAGGCATCCACAATAGCCAAACACTCTAATTCGGTAATAGCATAATTTTGTTCATAACTTCTTAAGTTACGCGAATGATATGCCACTGGGTGTAAAACTCCCTTTTCATTTTCCTGCTTCAGAACACAACCCACTCCATGACTTGAAGCATCAACAAAGAGATGACAGGGACTTCTTGGGTCATAAAGCCTTAAAATTGGCTTTTGAATCAATGCACTTTTTAATTTTTGAAAAGCATCTTCACAATTTTGATCCCAAACATAGGGGACATTTTTCTTAAGTAGATTATTTAATGGTGCCCTGGTCTTAGCATATTGAGGAATGAACCTCCCATAAACATTAATAGACCCAAGAACTCTCTGGAGTTCTTTTACATTGGTCGGTTGTTTCAACTTTTCAATAGCTTCAATGTTTGGATTATCAGGAGTGATGCAACCATTAGAGACTTCATATCCAAGGAAATTAATTTTAGTTTTACTGAAAGTGCATTTAGATAACTTCAGCTTTAAATTTTCTTTAACACAAATGTCAAATAATATTTGTAAGTGATGTAGGTGCTCTTCTTGAGATTGAGAAAAAACAATAATATCATCAAAATAATTACATGCAAAATCAATTTTGTATTTATTTAGAATTCTTCTTATGGTACGATTAAATATTGCTGGCGCTGTGCGCAATCCGAAGGGTAGAACTTTCCATTCAAATAACCCAAATGTGGTAGCAAAAGCCAATTTTTCAGTATCTCGGGGATGTATGGGCACATGCCAATATCCACTTGCGAGATCTAGTGTGGAAAAGAATTCTGATTTTGCTAATTTATCAAGAAGAGTATCAATTCTAGGTAATGGTTCTGCGTCTGTTTTCATAATAGCATTAAGTTTACGAAAGTCAACACAAAGACGTGTTTTCTTTCCTTCCTCTCTCTTAAGCACCAAAGTGACGGGTGCAGAGTAAGGGGAGTGGCTTTCTTTAATTAAACCGGCTTCTAATAAATTTTGAATTTGTTCTCTTATTTCACTTTCCTCCTTAGGGGAGGTTCTATAAGCTCTTAGTGCAATTGGTAATTCAGATGTCAAATGAACTCTTTGTGGTTCCATGTTAATTTTACCTACATCATATTTTGTTTTTGCGAAAATTTTGACATATTTAGCTAAGAGAGCAGGAAGTTCACTTTTATTGGCTAACTGAAGATTTTGATTATTTTCCTCAGTGGCTGGAGTAAAATCAAGCTCTATAGCTTCATCCTGATCGATTTGTATCTTACTGAGGAAGTCATCACTCATATCATATGATACGAATTCATTATCACAATTTGGATACACATTATTTGGATTACTTTCATTACAATAATCACTGTCTGGAACTAAATGCAAGGCCTTTTCTGTGGAAATATCATCTTGAAGTGACATTAGTAAAATATTTTTTCCCATTTGCGAAATTTCATTTTTTGTACAGTCTATATTTAGTTTAAAATCACAACAATGTGGTAGACCAATTAAGACATAAGGTAAGTTATTGTTTACAACATACATTTCTACAGTTCGTGTAATACCACCAAGTGTCAAATCTACAAGGCATTTTTCTCTTAGTTTTAAAATACCTTGAGTTTGAGCAGCATTGATCCCATATTTATCATATTGAGTTTGAATGTGATGTTTCTTAACAATATGTTTTGGACAAATTGTTATGCTGCTTCCGGTGTCAATTAAACAAGGTATAGCTTCAGTTTCATGTACTTTTCTAACTACTTTTTGAGTTTGTTTATGTTTGGATCCATTTTGAATAAGTTGCCCGGGCAAAATTAATTGTTCAAAAGAGTTAGTTGTACTCTCCACTGAGCTACGTTCGTTGTGATTGTCTGAAGCAGCGGTCTCTTGACTGGTATTGTTTGTTAGAATGTTAACAATCTGTTGTTGCATGACAGTAGATTTTTTAAGAGGACAGTCCTTATGCCAATGAAAAACATTAGTAATATTGTAACTTAAGCATATTTTGCAAGGAGAGGGTGGTAAATATTCCTGAAAATGTACATTGGTATTGGTATTCTGAGTATTTGGCCTCGGTCCCCTGGGTACGTATGTACTATTATTAGAGGGATATGATCTAGGCGGGTTATTTGCATTCGGATACCTATAGTTCCAGGGTTTTGCTGAGTTTGAAGGATTGGGTTGAGATTCATTATTTGGTCTCATGGGTCGCCACTGGCGAAAGCCCTGGGAGCTTGGTTGGAAATGTGTTGGAGGTTGATGTCCTTTGTCTACTATCTGTATTTTGTTTAGTTTGTGTACCAAGTACCTCCATTCGGTTGTTGTCTTAGGAGAATTTACTACAACAAGTTGTTTCAATTCCTTGGGTAGCCCGTCTGTTAATCCATCTAATAATAATTTTGGTTCCAGTTCCAAAGCTCTTCCTACCTGTAATTTTTTGTGGTAATATTCGGAAACATTTTCTCCTATTCTGAAAACAATATTTGAAAAATCACTAAGGGATGGTTCTTCCGGGGTAGTAAATTCCTCATGGAATAATTGCACTAACTCCTCCCAATGTAGGACATTTAAATTATTGTTAACAAATAAAGTAATTGCCTTTCCCTTAATGAACTTGTGTATATTTTTTATTTTCCATACATTATCCAAGTTTTCATCATTGCAATAACCCTCAAAATAAACAACCCAATTCTTCCATTCCATTCCTGACTCGGGGACAAAAGGAATTATTTCTGAAGCTCTGTCATAATTTTGTGTTTCTCTCCTTTCGGGTATTATGGATGACAGTTCTTTTGACTTTTTTAGCTGCTGAGAATTCCCATTACGATTTACTAATTCTGACGAAGAGGCTAATCGACTCGTTTTTGCAGATTCCTTATTACTATAATTTTTTTCCGAGGTTTGGGTTTTGTCACCGTCAGCTATATTTTCAGCATCCTCTATATCACTGTTTATAGTAAAGGTTTCACTGTAAGTCTCCAAATCCCTGAAGGTGGATAGGAGCTTACGTGCTGTCTCCTCTTCTGAATCCGAAGGTTCTAATTGAAAAAAATTAGCAATTCTAAGTAATTTAATTTTATTAAAATTATCAATAACATATTTTAACTTTCGTTCAAATTCTGCATCCCCAGTTTCAAATTGGAATCCCTCAAATTCCCTTAAATTAGATCGATTTCTCTTCTGCTTATCTGTTTCAAAAATAAAAGAATGTACTAATTTAATTGTGTCTGACTTAGCTGATTGAATGGCTAACTTAATTTGGGGAATGTCTACCAACTTCATCTTGACTTTATTACAATAAAAATTTAAAATTTACAGTTATAGAACTTAAACATTTGTCATCACTTTTTATATAATATACACTTTAATGGCATTTTTATATTAATTTTCAAACTTATAAATAGTATCATATATAACTATCATAACCCGTTATTATATTTATATTTTCAGCATAGATATTAAATTACTAACTAACACATCACTATCATTAATAGAGAGGGAAACACCTTACCTTGCATCTTCACAAAATAAATAAAAAAAAAAAACACACTAATATTTTTTCCACAATTTATCAATCTTCTTTTAAACTCTTGAGTTCGACAACAAAATTGCGTAATTTTTCAATTGTGACTGGTGTCCCGTCAAAAATTAAGTTCGCCGTCGGTCAGTGTCCGGAACATCGGCTTCCACCGGGCGAGATCGTACATCCTTGCCGGACGCACTGTTCTTTGATACGGCGAACGCGCAATCGTGTTTCAATGATGACAGCGAGCGACGTCGGTACTGCACGGGAAGGCATCGGCGACACATCGCACCATGGAGAGAGGATCAAACGCCTGTTGGGAGGCACCGGAGGGTTGTCGTCCGCGCTGAATCACTGGTTCCTCATGTCCGCTCCTCGGAGAATACGGAAGAAAGGCTGTTTTGCCTCTGCTCGTGTTCTTGCGTCTACCAGGGAATCATGCAGCGAAAAGAAAGTTGGGTTCTTTCCGCAGCCAGTCCGACTCGTCCCAGACGAGATGTCGGCGTCTGCTCGGCGTAAGCGAACTCCTGGTGATTTCTCCTCCACGCAGAAACCATCCTGTCGGCTTCTGTAAAGAATGGGCCTTACGCCATTCCTTGTTGGAATAATTCACGCAAATCCATTGGGGTTCTAGGTTAAATAGTTTATTTCACATTTCAGACAGAGGGCAGGAGTCGGGCCGGCGACCTTATTCGTTCCGTGGCTATCTTCTTACATCGTAGTCTAAAGGCTCGAAGCTAAGCTTTACGTTCCAAACTCCTAAAAGCTAAGCGCGAAGTTAAGACGAAGCTCTCGAAATTTCCGTGCTCTTGCTTAAATACTCCTTAATTACCACATCTGCTGGCAGGGTGCAGCACGATCGCAAAGGCGTTACTCTCAAACGTAATTAGTTAACTAGATTGTCAATCAAGACATGAGAAACACCTGCTTACCCAGGAGTTCTAAAAACACGTAGTAATGAAAACCACAGAAAACCGAAAATGCTGCTGAATAAACAATTTTCTACTTATGGAACTTCAAAAAACGTCTCTGAGCGTAATATTTGTGTGGCCGAGAAACAAACTTTACAGTAAGAGTAAAAGATTAAAGAAGGATTTTTCAAATAACATTAAATTAAATTAGGTTAAATTAGCAAAGTTTATTTTATTATTACATATATATATATATATATAAAAGGTGTCCCAGAAAGATGGTAACATGCTTTAACCCTTTCCCAATGCTGAAAAAAGGGCAGCCGTTGCCATCGCTCGACTTAACTACCAGCAAGATGGCGGACGATCGAAATGTTCATCGCGTGCCATCTAGAGACCCTTGATCTGTGGCACGCGATGAACATTTCGATCGTCCGCCATCTTGCTGGTAGTTAAGTCGAGCGATGGCAACGGTTGCCCTTTTTTCAGCATTGGGCAAGCGATTCAGCTGTTTTCGCATTCTTCTATTTTCCAGCAAATGCCAGTGCTGTTAAAAATAAGTGACAATTTTTTTTACGGGAAATGACGTGCTATAAAAAATAAAGGATTCTCGTGGAGCTATGTCATCCACAACTATTTTTATATAAATCGAATCTATTCTTCGTGACTGGCAACAGTCAAAACGTCAGAGTTTGGTGATCCCAGAGCGGGAACGCTGCATGCTAAAGGGTTAATTCTTTATCTATTATAGATAAGTGAGCAGTGTAAATTGAAAAAAAAAAGTTCAAAATAAGGTCGGAAATAAGACTCCTGTTGAGAGATACGCCTGGCCACTGTGTAAAGAGGGCGCTGTTGTAACCAGCGCAGGTGTAGCGATGAAAACTTTGTATCAGAGCTGTGAGAGAGTGTGTGTGCGGAGGAGTGAGCGAGCATGCCTCATGGAGAGAATAAATGTATACAGTCCATTTGAGTTATTTTTTTGAGTATAAAAAGAGCACACATAAAACCATGAGCTATCGATAGGGCCAAAACATGGTCCTAAATAGCCGGAGCTTACTATAGCTTTAGTGTCGAGTAATTGAGAAATGGGTTCCTGGTCTCGTGCGACATCGGTCCCAAAATAGAGGTAAGAGCTTTTGTCCTCTTGAGTTAAATTTAGTAATTAATTATTAGATTTGAGAGTAATTTCGTGTTTAACGGTGAGAGCAATTTCCCTTTTGAAAATGGCAATACTACAAAAACTTAGGAAAGATGACCTTAAACTCGCGGCTGAAGAATTGGGTTTAAAGGTTCCGGAGGGAGCTAAAGTAGTGGACTTAAAGAATTTAATTGAGACGAGTGATATTTATAAAAATAACCCAACTTTGGTCGAAAGTGTAGTAGAAGGGATTTTAGAAGAAAAGAAAAACAAGTTCGATGAGTTAGAAAGGGAAAAGCTAAATAATGAATTTAAATTAGAGATGGAGCGGCTTAAGCTTGCGCAGTTGGAAAAGGAGATAGAGTTAGCCAAGGTTAGGAAGGATCAAAATCAATCTAAATCGGAAGTATCCAGTGTGCAAGAATCATCAACTAATGATCTAGAGAATTTAATTAAAAGCATTAAGACCTTAACCATTCCCGTACCCACTAGAGCAGAGTCGTTTAATTTATTTTTTAATTCGCTCGAGAAAGCGTTTAAAACAAAAAATGTATCGAAAGAGTTAAAACCGGAAATCCTCTTAAATATTCTAGGAGAAAAAGCAAGAAACTTAATGGTTTATGTTTCGGAAGAGGATATGAACAATTATGAAAAACTTAAAGATATAATTTTAAGAGAATTTCAACCTACACCACGAGAATGCATAAACAGTTTTAATAAAACACAAAAATTGCCCAACGAAAATTATGCACAATTTGCATCGCGCTTAAGTGCGTCATTTGAGTACTATTGCGAACTACGAAAGGTTAGTGATTTTAAATCGCTTTGTGAATTAATTGTTTCGGATAGATTGTTTAACTCTCTTGACCACGAATTAATGACACATATTAGTTGCAAACAAGGGGAATCATTTTTCAAACCGCACGAATTAGGCAGAGAATGCGACATTTTTCAGTCCACAAGAGTAAAAACGAAAACTGGTGTAAATAATGTACATAAGTCGCGAGAGTCTCGTTTCAATAATAAGGGAGTGTCTAGTGTGTTTTTATCTGAGGTAAAAAATTCTAAATGTTTTCTGTGTTCAAATAATCATGCATTATATTTGTGTCCGAAATTTAAAAACCTATCTGTTAATGAAAGGTTAGAGGTCGTGAAGGCAAACAATTTATGCTTTAAGTGTTTAGCCCAAGGCTGCTTTGCATCAAAATGTCGCGGTAAGAATTGTTTTTGTAACAAACCACATAACCGTCTTTTGCACATATTCAGAGAATCAAGAGAGACGAGCGTAGGAAATCAGACACCTGCCAATGAAATTAAGCAGCAAAGATTAGGAGAGAAAAATGAGTCATCGCTCGGAGCAGTGCTTATGGCTGAAGCCAGCCACACTGAAGGGATACAAACAACTCAATCAAGAAGCGTTTTACTGAGTACAGTACGGTGCTACATAAGAGATAGGAATTCTAACTGGCAGAAAGTTCGGTGTTTATTAGACTCCGGGTCACAGGTCTCGTTGATCACTCAAAATTGTTTAAATAGATTGCAGCTGAAATGCGAAAAAGTAAATGTAGAAATCTCGTGTTTGGATGAATCAACCAGGACCATAAGGCGCTGTGTCAAAACGTGTATTGCAAATAAAGATAGGAGTTACGAAAGACAATTAACCATGCTTGTAGTAAATAAAATAATTGATTATACGCCTTCAAAATTAACTAAGGTGGATATAAATATTCCTGAGAGGATTAATTTAGCAGATGAAACATTTTATGTTCCGAGTAGGATTGATATTTTGTTATCCGCGGAGATTTTTTATGAGCTCATGCTATCTGGACAAATATATTTGCAGGGATCTCAGTTGGTTTTACAAAATACGGTGTTTGGATATGTGGCGAGCGGAATCTTAGATGAGTCGAGGGGTGCAAAATTTCACTGTGGGTTAATTGTAGAGGAGGATTTAAGTAAAACTTTAGAGAGATTCTGGGAAGTAGAAAATGTAGAATTTGTATCTAAAAAGAATAGCGAGGCATCATTGTGTGAGGAACATTATGCGCGAACTCATAAGAGAGATGAAACAGGAAAATATACGGTTTCCATGCCATTTAAAGAGCATTGGTCATGTTTAGGGAACTCGAGAGACATTGCTCTTAAGCGACTTGAATCGCTGTGGACCCGATTGTCTAGAGACCAGGAGTACCTAAAATTGTATCGCGAATTCCTAAAAGAATACAAGGACTTGGGACACATGACCGAAATTAAAGAAACTGTGGAACCTGAGGTGACATATTATATGCCTCACCATGGCATATATAGACCCCAGAAAAGTACAACTAAACTGAGAACAGTATTTAACGCGTCTACCTTAACATCTAGTGGAAAATCACTAAATTCCATCCAATATAATGGTGGAGTCATACAAGACGACTTGTTTAGTTTGTTAGTGCGATTCCGAAAACATATCTTTGCTTTTACAGCAGATATTCGCCAAATGTACCGAATGATTAATATAGACGAAAGTCAAAGACATCTCCAAAGAATTTTGTGGAAAGAAGATGTCAATGAGCCCGTTAAAGCGTATCAGCTCAATACCGTAACTTACGGAACAGTTTCGGCACCCTATTTGGCAATGCGAACTTTAAAACAAATTTCCATAGACGAGGGAAATAATTTTCCTATTGCGGCACAAGTACTGTGTAATGATCTCTACATGGATGATATTTTAAGTGGAGAAAACACATTAGAGGCAGCTAAATTTTTGCAACATCAACTAATTGAGATTCTTAAAACTGCGCACATGACATTACATAAGTGGTGTGGGAGTACATCCGAGCTTATCCCAACCACAGAAAATGAGTATGACTTTTCATGTTCGGACGAAATTAAAACGTTAGGCATTGCCTGGAAACCCAAAACCGATTGTTTTACCTTTAAGGTAGAAGTGGAAAAAAATGATCGGCCAACCAAAAGATCAGTCTTATCCATAATCGCCCGACTTTTTGATCCTCTTGGATTACTCGGTCCAGTTATTACAAAAGCAAAAATTTTCATGCAACAATTGTGGATGAAAAAAATTGATTGGAGTGAAAACCTCCCTGAAAAAGAAGCTGGCGAATGGAAAGAATTTGTGAGATCCTTAATGAGTGTAAATAATATCAACATTGAACGATGTATAGTGATAGAAAATGCGGCAGTGATTGAACTCCACGGTTTCGCGGATGCCTCCGAGAAGGCATACGGTGCTGCGATATACGCAAGATCAGTCACTAAAGATGGTGAAGTGAAAGTGAAACTAGTCACAAGTAAATCTCGTGTGTCGCCGATTAAGCAAGTAACAATACCTAGACTAGAGTTGTGCAGTGCAGTGCTTCTTACCAAATTAATGCACAAAGCACAAAATGCATTAAGAATGGACATTAAACGAATCTTCTATTGGACGGACTCTACCATAGTCTTAGCGTGGATGAGAAAGGAATCGAGAGACTTAAAAACGTTTGTCTCCAATCGTGTAGTAATCATTCAAGAGCTCTCCGAGATTGGTCAATGGTATCATGTTCCATCAGAACAAAATCCTGCGGACATAATTTCTAGAGGACTAGATCCAGAGAAAATTCAAGAAAGTGACCTGTGGTGGTTCGGACCATCCTTTCTTCAAGAGCACGTTGTGAACTTCACTAGTGTTTTCAACGACCAACCGAATAGTGAATTATATCAAAAAGAACTAAGGGATAAAGAGAAGGAATCAGTTTGTTTCCTTTTAAAATATACTGAAATACTTCCAATCATCTACAACTGTTCGTCCTTCACGAAACTGAAAAGAATCATTGCATGGTATTTACGGTTTATGCAAAATGCTAGAAACCCATTGCATCCAACTTCTGGCAGATTATCTGCATCTGAATTATCTGCCTCTTTGCTATGTTTAGTGAAAAATGTGCAATCGGTGCATTTTGCAAAGGAAATTCAGTGTATCGAGAAAGGACAACAGCTTCCTAATTCCAGTAACTTATTGAATTTGTTCCCAATTTTAGATGAGAACAATATACTTCGTGTTGGTGGTAGATTGAGACATTCAAATTTACCTATTGGACAAAAACACCCCATTTTGATTCCTAATGACAATCCATTTTGTGAATTAATTATTAATTATTATCATATTTTTTATTTTCACACAGGTACTGAGGCTACTTTAGCTAACATACGCTCCCAATTTTGGATTGTTAAAGGGAGATCAACTGTTAAAAATGTAATTAAAAAATGTGTATCCTGCCTTAAGGTAAGTGCTAAAGGTAAACACCAAAGAATGGCAGATTTGCCCAGTGCTAGAGTCAACATAGCAAGAGTATTCACGAAGGTGGGACTGGATTTTTGTGGTCCATTTAACATCAAGTTAAGCCCAGGAAGAGTGAAAAAAGTGTATAAATGTTACATTTGTATTTTTGTATGTTTTGTAGTTAGAGCTATACATTTAGAAATTGTGAGTAATTTAAGTACGGAAGCATTTATTGGGGCTCTAAAAAGATTTATTTCTCGCAGAGGTAGGCCTAGTGTAATTTTTAGTGATAACGGTACAAATTTTGTAGGGGCTAATAACGAGTTTCGTAAAATTTTAACGAAATTATTTAAAAAAGAAAACTCAGAAAATTTTGAAGATTTCCTGGCTTCCGAGGGCATAAAGTGGCATTTTAATCCCCCTGCCACTCCTCATTTTGGAGGTTTGTGGGAAGCTGGAGTTAAATCATTGAAAGGTCACCTCAAAAAAGTTGTGGGAAATACAATTCTTACTCACGAAGAATTTTTTACACTAGTTACCCAAGTGGAGGCTGTATTGAACTCCCGACCTCTTTGCCCCCTCTCTGAAGATCCCAACGATGACTTGGCTCTAACTCCAGCCCATTTTTTAACAGGCTCTTCGTTAACATCCCTACCTGAACCAGAGTTTAAGGAGATTTCAATGAATAGGCTCAGTAGGTGGGAATTAGTACAAAAGTTAACTCAAACATTTTGGACTAAATGGTCTACCGACTATTTAAATCGTCTTCAAGCGCGACCTAAATGGTATAAAGGAGAAAAGAAATTTAACGTAAATGATGTAGTTTTGGTCAAGGGTGAAGATAATTCTAAACTATTGAACTGGAATCTCGCCAAAATAATTGAAATTCACCCAGGAGAGGATAATATAACTAGAGTGATTACATTAAAAACGAGTAAAGGTGTCTATAAAAGACCTGTAAACAAAATTGTTAAATTACCCTTTGAATCTAACTGAATTATGATTTGTGTTTATATGTTTATATTGCAATTTATTTGTGTTAATTTGTAGTCTAGTGTATTTTTTCATTAGAAAAACTTGAGTAATTTTTATTTAATATTCATTTATGGTGTATAGTGTTCGCAACCATTACAAGTGTCATCAGATTTGGTAAATTGATGAGTGTATTGAAAATTTTTAAGAAAATTTATCAAGGCGGGCGGTATGTTGAGAGATACGCCTGGCCACTGTGTAAAGAGGGCGCTGTTGTAACCAGCGCAGGTGTAGCGATGAAAACTTTGTATCAGAGCTGTGAGAGAGTGTGTGTGCGGAGGAGTGAGCGAGCATGCCTCATGGAGAGAATAAATGTATACAGTCCATTTGAGTTATTTTTTTGAGTATAAAAAGAGCACACATAAAACCATGAGCTATCGATAGGGCCAAAACAACTCCGTTAAAGAAAAAAATCCTCTTGCTAATTTTCAGAAAGTTACACTTTTTAAATTTGTATATGCCCCTCTAGAAAACAATTCCCAATTAGTAAAATGGGCCCCATACTCTCATGAGGTGACATACAAAATTTGAGAATTATACTTTAAAAAGTATCAGAGATATGAAGATAAATATAATGCTGACTTGAACCACTTTTCTATGGCTCTCGAAGGAAAAAAATCATGGTCCCATTTCAGGGGTTGTACTGAAATTACAAATGGAAATCTTTTTTTCCCCTCTAGCAAAAAACATTTACATTCAAAATCATGTATAGTCCCCAATCCTCTTTCTTTCAAGATATTTCTGTGATGTTGTATGATGAAAGGCTCAAGTTTGGTACATCGCCTCATTAGTGTGTGGGGCACATTTTACTAATTGGGAATGTTTTTGTACGGGGCGCTTGTATACAAATTAAAAAAGTGTAACCTTTTCTAAATGAATGAAAGAAATTTTTTCTTATCAGAGTCTTATTTCTGACCTTATTTTGAACATTTTTTCAATTTACACTGCCTACTTATCTGTAATAGATAAAGAATCAAAGCCCGTTACTAGAGGTAAGGAAAACCGTTATTTTCAAAGAACAGTTGTTCACCGTTCCCGTTCTTTTTCCTGTTCTTTTGAGAACAGGTTCTTTGATTTATGGTAGCTTTATTATGACTATTTTATTCAATTTAAAAATGAAAATATACGTCTTTTAACATGTACTATACTTTAGTACAATTGTAAAACCCGCAGTGGTCTGGGCACTAAACTCCGTTGCCATAAAAACACAAAAAGTGAAGCAGCATCCAGATTGGCCAGTGCTTGGGAGGGTCAACTTCCTCTCGGCTCGACTGCTAAGGGACCGTGTGCCCTAATGGGAGCTGGTGCACGCAAAATCCGTCGTGGCTTCGATGTCCTCCAAATCGTTAAACGATACCTCTGGGGGTGCCGATTTCAGGGGGCGGGTCCCTCCTCTGGAATTGGTTCAAAATTAGGGGACCCCAAGCTGAGTCGGAGTTCCTCCCACTGGGGATCATTAAAATGGAAGCCGCTCCCTCGGCCCATCGCCTGCCTATTTGAGGGATCTGGCACCGCCCCAGAGGGCATTAGCAACAACAACAACAATTGTAAAATGTTTAAAAAAAACTTTGCAACCAACATTCTGGCTTTCTACAATCAAGTATGTTAACAGTAATTTTTTGTAAAAATATTTTAATGGCAGCTGGTTTTTGACGACAGCTGGCTGTGCCTGGGCACAGCCAGCTGTCGTCAAAAAAAGGGTCTCTTGATCTGTGGTACGCGATGAACGTTTCGATCGTCCGCCCTCTTGCTAGTAGTTAAGTCGAGCGATGGCAACGGCCGCCCTTTTTTCAGCATTGGGAAATGGTTGCGCCTTAAAGGGTAAAAAAGTACATGCTCCAGCTTAAAAATTAAAGACTCCGTTTAAAAAGCTGTAAGTATCAGGCTCCAGATTAAAAATAATACACGTGTATAAATATGTCGATTGCTTCGACTACGATTTAAGAAAATGAATACGACTTTGGCAAATAAAATTACATGGCTTCCGACCAGGGCCATACCTAGAAAATAATTTCGGAGTCGGGGAGCATCGTATATCGGGATAAAATTTTCCGGATATATCCCCCACACCCAATTTCTGTCTAATTTAGCAAGATTAAATTTTTTTTTTAATTACTGTACAAACATTTTGTTCATTTATACATCACTGCATTTCATACCCCTCACCATGGGCGCCGGCAGAATATTTCCCAGGGGGGGCAAAGACTACTCAAGGGGGGGGGGGGCAAAGACTACTTCAACGTATAGTTACCATGTTGGAAAGAGCAAAAAAGCAAAGGATAACACTGCATACAAAAATCCAGGGGGAGGGGGCATTGCCCCCCCTTGCCCTATGCTGCCGGCACCCATGCCCCTCACCATCCCCACACAGAAAAAATTTTCTGGCTACGTCCCTGTATAAATACACCAATTACATATAATGTAATAAGTTCGGGGGAGCGGCGTCCGAATTCACAGGACCCCCCAGTGGTTGATTAATGCATTTTTGACGGGGGTGGGGGGTTTGGGCGGTAAGTTAGAGGATTGATATATACATCCATTTTTTGGAAGAAAAAATAGCATCTTTTACATTAATCTCTTTTTTTCTTGGGGGGGGGGGGGCTTTAATTCGCCCTTGCTCCCCCCCCCCCCCCCCCGTCTAAGTACGGCTCAGAATTTAATTAAAGCAAAAGAACAGGGAACAGATTTAATGAAAGAACACCTTTCATCGAAGAACAGTTCTTTTAACCTGTTCAGCAAGAGAACCCCTTTTACCCCGTTCCCGCTCTTAGCTCTCCATTCCGAAAAAGAACTCCAGCTCAGGAAAAGAACGCTGAACTAGGTGCAAAGAACTAGGTGTTCCCGCTCACTGCTCGGAGAACTCCTCGAGTCGTGATCAAAGAACGTGTTCTTTTTCAGCCAATAGGAGAGGCTGCTCCGGAACAGGTTCTTTTTCAGCCAATAAGAGATGGCTAAGAGCGTATGTATGGCGTTTTATATGGAGATAGTGTAATGCTTATATTATTGTTTGACGTTGATGAAATATTTTTTTTCGATTTATTTGTGTTTCAGACTATCATTTTCTTTATTATTAAATTTTTTACTTTGATCAGATTGAGTAGTTTGGCTGGAATAATAAAAATTGACGAGTTGTAATCCTGTGAGTGCATTTCGTATTGAAGATATAAGAAAGCTTCTTATTCTTTGCCCGGGTCCTCTTTAAAATTATGGTAGGTTGGGTTAAAAGTTCTACCCCCCCCCCCAGATAATCATCTTCGTTATCATTATTTCTCAAAATAACTAAGGTTCCACAATTAGAATTTGATAAAGCTAAAATTGTGAACTTCTGTCCCCACCATCAGATACGTAGCCAATGTGGGGAAGGGGGGCTCTGCCCCCCCAGAATTTAAATTTTTCTTAGCAAAAAAATATTAATCGTGCCTTTCAATGAGAAATTTCACCTTTAAGGCATTTTCCAAAATTTCTCTTTTCAACACGCTTGCCTGCCATAAAATTTTGAACGTCGGACCTTAATGAACTGAGAACATGTTTTTGCCGTGATCACTGAACAGGGTGTTCCCGTTCTTTCTTGAGAACAGGTTCAAAAGAACAGGGTGTTCATTCTTTCCCCATCTCTACCCGTTACCACCTTTATGGGACAATCTGCATATATATAGTTTTCAACCTTGCCTCTAACATAACTATGTTATTCAGTCTCAACAAATTTATAATATTTTTGAATGCAGCCTAGAAAAATTTGCATCTTTTGATCTCTGAATTTTATTTCCTTTTTCAGTGTCAGGTTGATTTCTCTTGGCTAAGTTCTGAATCACTTCACCGAGTTAGCGACTTATTGCACAAAAAGCTAGACGACAGATTGAATGGCAGAAGTGTCAATAATGTTTTCCAGCAGCGGTACATTAAGGGGGGTTTCCGTTTCAAGAAAGTCGTCGATAGTGATGAAAGTGATGAGGAAGAGTTTAGTGAATCCCCTAATACGAAACTTTTGCCATCTGAAAATGAACAGGTTGACAATGCACTGCTTAGTATGATCAAAATGAGTAGTCAAATCATGCAACCTTACAGAACAAAACTGAAGCAAAGTAAGCAGTTTTCTTTTTTTCTGAATTAATATGTAGCAAATGAAAATGTGGGATGTGATGTAAATTTTTCTTCTAATTTGTTTAATGTGTACCATGCATCAAGATATGTTAGTTCCTTTTAGCATTTTAATTTTTTAAAACTATGTGACCAAAATTAATGATATGCTTTGCATTTCAAACATTTTCTTGAATTTCTATGGAAATAACTGATGATATTCAACTTGTATAAGGTTCTTTATATATTTGATTAAAAAGCTGGAGTAAAATATAGATATGTTTTGTGTGTGCTGGAAAGTACATTGCACTCTTCATAATCCAGCAATTGGTTAGACAGGCACATTCAGTAATCCAGCACTCTTAGTAAACACATGTCATATTGTCTTCTGACCTGTGGACACTGCAGATATAAATAAACATAACCTAGCCTTGTACTTCCCTCTCTAACTTCTTCTCATTTATCCTTCTCCAGCCACTTGCCCTCCATGAGGTATTTTGTCACTGGTTTCCAGTTTACCTAGTGCAGGGTTTCTACAGACCTGGAAAGTCACGGAAATGAGTTTTGGCTAGGGAAAGTCAGGGATTTTGGAAAAAAGTCAGGGAAATTAGCAGAAATTGAAGAAAGGTCAGGGAAATGCAAGAGAAATTGAATTTTGCAGTAAAATTAAGAAAATACTTGCTGTTTGAACCTAAGTATAGAAATTGTTTTATTTTCATTTTCTCATTTAACCTTATAAATAATTTTAAAATGTGTTCTTTATGAGCATATCTTGTGCAATTGAAATATGCTTAATTTTATCCTAAATTATTATCAAACATGGTTTTTGTTAGAATCTAGTGATGTCAAATAAGATTCTTGTATATGTTAATTTTATTATTATTATTATTTGTAAAAAAAAGGGGCAAAATATATAAAAAAGTTATTAATTAAAGGATGTAATGTTAAAAATAGAAACGCAAAATTTGGGGATGTACGCTAGATAAAGTCAAGGAAGAGCGTGATAGATGTCAGGGAAAGTCAGGGAAGCAAAAGCTGTAAAATCAGTAGAAACCCTGTAGTGTATTTTGTGGTGTGACTCACACAACACATCTGTTACAGATTGTAGGAAATGTGAAGCATCTAATGTCATATCTTTCTTACCCAGAGGTCGATCCAATAATTCTTTCCCAGCATCTCAATTTTTGTGAAAAGTGCTTATTTTTGTGAATTTTCTTACCAATTTTTGTAAAAGTTACATTTCTTTTGTTGAACTAATTTACAAAACAAATTTATATACAGAGTAGAATACTAATGAAGGGCCATTTTATTCAGTTGAATTTTTGTGAAGGGGTCATTTTAATAGATTGTAATTTTGTGAAGACGCCACAAAACTGACCCAAATTTTGTCTGCATGGATCCCTGTTACCCATATATAAAAACCAAACTAAAGAATGTGTGACCTGAGATATTTTTACGGAATGCTTCAAACAAAAATTTACACCACTGTGAAACTTATTTTCAAAATACCACAGCTTACTTCCTGAAGTTTTTCTACTTTTGAATAATATTCCTCTAAAGCAGAGGATCTGCACTCCGAAGATAAGTAAATTCATTGCATCCAGTGAGTCAGACAAATGCATACTGTTGCCATCCTGAGAAATAAAGGAAATAAAAATTAAATAAAAGCAGCATCAGGTTCAATTTTCAAACAAGCTACAGCCTGCTTTCCAAGTCACTCGCAATCTGTGGAAAAAATTAAAATAGTCACAGAAGTACAGGGCTTAATTTGCATAGGAGCTCACTAGAGTTCGGCTCCTGCACTTCGTTTTTTCTGAGTGAATTTTTACATGTTAGGGAAAATCCAGTGAAGCTCATATGTATGGAGCTCCAGAGCTCACCAGTAAATTTATTCAGAATTTTTCCCCTTCTCTTTCTTACACTCAAACGAACAGACCAGTCAGGACTCATTTTGCCTTTAGCCGATGTGAGAGTCATGAGACCACCAGATTTTGAGTCTTTTACTCTAAATTGTTCTATTTCTTCGTGCTGATTTCGGTCTCATTTCACTGTTCTTTGAATAATTATTATTTCACAGAGCGTCTACTGGTCAGGAAAGTCTGGGAAAATGCCTGGAAAATGAGATATAGTTCAGAAAACCTTAGAAAAAGCCTGGAAAATGCAAATTGGGTTAGGAAAATTCTCTGAAATAAGAATTTCTTGTCAGTTTTTTTTTTTTTTTAATTTCTTCGGATTCCAGAGAGTGAAAAATGCTGATAATGATTTATGTTTAAATAGAATAAATGATTCAGAATGTCTGTGGGTATGTGTTGCTCACACCAGTTTCACTTTCTGTGGTGAGATGTTTCTTGTGACAGAAGGGCCAAAAAGCTATCTGTCTGACCAGTGATAAAATAGAAGTTTTCACTAGTATTGCTATGTATTCTTGCAGATTTGAAGTGTAGTACACCAAAAGATAAAAAATTATGTTTGAAATTCAGTATCTCCATTTAATATTGTCATTTAGATATATTGCATAAGTACCGCCTGTAACACGAGTAGTATTGAACACTATTGGTTAAATCTGAACTATAGTATTGTACTTGAAACTCATAGTAAATTTTTTTTCCATCTAACTGAAGTAATTAATAATTATATTAAAGAAAATTTATTTTAAGTAAGTTGTAGCAAAATATTTAAATATAAAAAGGGAATTATGCTGTTGAAGGATTTCTCAAAATAAACTGCATCCATAATCAAGAAATTTTTTCCTGAAGCTCCCAAAAGTCTGGAAAAAGTCAGTAAATTGACTTTTAGAAATTTACAGTATTTACCCACGTATACGCCGATCCCGCGTATAAGTCGATCCACCACTTTCCCGATCAAGAAACTTAAATTTTTTAAAATACATTTATTCAAAATCAATGTGACCAAGAAGCTTGATCAATATATATATATATATATATATATATATTTAGTAGTTTTGAGGCATTGTCTGTAGGGTAATAAAGTGTGAATTCTATTTATTGAAATTTTAAATGCCTTTAAAGAAAGCATAAGAAAAGATATAAAACTTAATGCGGATATTATACCAAATGCATAATATTATGTAAGAATATTATATGTGAAGTTAATTAAAGCAATATGGGAATAATTATTATTTTAATCTTTTTATAATTTTGATTATTAATAATTTCAGTTACTAATTTTTTATTAATTTTAATTATTATTGGTTTTAATTATAATGTTAATTCTTTTCCTTAATTGCATTTAATTATTATTAATTTTAATAATAATTAATAATTGCATTTATATTTTATGCGATAATATACAGTGTTAAAAAAAACAAATTTTAAAGTTCATTTAATTTATTTCTGAGCAATGTGGTGTCTTCCCCCAAGTATAGGGGAAGATGCCACATACGCTTATTTCCTTATTGCTACAGTGTTATGGCCACTGCTACATGCATCGTATGCTTAACATAATGCGTAACTCACTTATATTGCTAATACCTTTTTTAAAATAACAAGTACGTTTATGAATTTTAAATATGGGGTATGGAATATTATAAAACTTGTACTCACCACGTTAAATACTCACGAGATCCAAAAATAATGCCAATTAAAGATGATTAACTCAGATAAATTCACACGCCACAAACAATGTCGGACCAGATTCTTCACACAAGTGGCTCAGTATTGCTATTTATCGATGCATAAAAGCACTATTTATAATCTTGCGTCATCCCCCAAATTACCTTATGTATTGTATATATATAGACGTACAGGATTATGCACTCACTCACGCACACATGACATAAACAAACAAACAAACAACAACCACACACACACACACACAAAAAAAAAAAACCCCAGTAAAATGTGTCCCATTCACTTATACAGTGGTGTACAAAATTTCAACCCTTCATAATGAAATTCTCCGAGATATGTTTAAATAAAGATGATCAGGGGCTATGCATGAATTTAAATGTAATTGTATATTGTTAGAGTCCAAAAAATAATTATATTTCATAATTTCTACACATTCCCTGAAATGTGGTCATCTAATGTGATTTTTTTTTTTCCCCTTTGGGAACAATTAAATAGGGGGTGTAAGTTAGTATATATTTATCTTCACATCTTTAACACTTTTTAAGATACAATTCTCAAATTTTGTACATCACCTCATAAGTGTATAGAGCAAATTTTACTAACTGGGAATTCTTTTGTACTGGAGTTGTATTCAAATTTAAAAAGTGTAACTTTTTGAATAGTAACTCGCGGAATTTTTTTTCTAAATATAGTTTTTTTTCCCTACCTTATTTTGAACATTTTTTCAGTTTACATTGCCCACTTATCTCAATGGATAAAGCATTAAAGCATGCTATCATCTTTTTGGGACACTCTCTATATGTGTATATATGTATTTAACGAAGTTTTTATTATTATTTTCAGATTACAGTAAAAGACAGCTTGCCGAAATCGCATTGTACAAAGCATATCTTTATAAGGTAATTGAAAAGCACTTATTTTGCATGTGAAATATATTTTCTATCTAAATGTATGTGAAATTTAAGCTATTAAGGCATTCAGATGCTGCAGATGTTTAAAATTTTAATAGCAAGTTTTCTGCTTTTAAGAATCGTTAAAAAATTTCCTATTTAAAAAAATTTTTGAGTCAATCTAAGATTAGAAATCTGCTAGCAAACCCCCCCCCCCCCCCCCACACACACAAGCATTCTAGTTTTCATATTCCCCCAAAAAACTGCAGATATTTGAATTCATATATCTGAAAAGCTTGTTAGTAAGTCGGATTGGATTAGAAAAAAGTCGGGACTTACAATAATTCTTGGAAAGTTGGAAATCGTTTTAATCTCCATCATCTCTTTCTCTCTCTCTCTCTCTCTTGTTTAGTTTGTTTTTATATCCATAGGAATGCTTTTGAATAAGTTCCTTCACTTGACTTTGCTATTAAGCCAATTTGAACACACAGTTGCCTAAAAATGTCAAATACAATGTCAACAATCACAAGGGTCAACTTCAATGTGTATAAGTTCATTGGATTTATGTCACATAGCCCTTTCCCCTTGGGGGCCAATATAAATTGTATAATAACAATGTACAAAAATGCTTCCGGCAAATTTAAAAATTAAAACATAAACTTATTGATTCTTTTAAGGTAATTGTTCTTTGATGCTATAAAAATGCTTAAATGAAATTGTTCATGTTAAAGTTAAATTTTTATTTATTCGTTTTTAGCCCAGTCCTAGTGATTTATGAAAAAAATATTGTAAGCCAGGTGGCCTTGTGATACAGTCAAATATAATTTGATCAATTTGAAGCATTAAAAATTACATATAAAACCTTTTTTACCTTGTGTGGTTTGTCCAGTAGAAACCCAAGTTTTAAAAATATACTTCATCTGTAATTTTATTATCTGTATGACAGCATTGTTATAATATACTAATTCAAACAATTTTCTTTTCTATAGCAATTTCAGTGTTCAGCTGTGTGTGATGAAGATGATGACCTTGAAAATGTCATATTTAATAAAATTGATTACTCAGAAACTTTACAAACTGTTGTAAGCTATTTTATTCAACCTCCAGTATATGAAAATCAGTTCATTATCCTGGCTCCTAATTCAACTACAATGAATGGAATGGAAGTTATAGAGGCTACTGAAAGCAGATTGTTAAGCATGTCAGAATGCGTATCCCACAGTCGAAATTATATAGAATATATTTGTGACAGACGAAAGTCCAGTCCAATGTGTTTACAGTGCCTTCAAAGAAAGAATGGTGAATCAAGCAATTCTAGTAATCCACAGTCTGTAATTTCAAATATGGTAAGTGAAAATTTACTTGATAAAATGAAGCAAACAAGCAATCGGATTTTTTATTATTATTATTTTTTATTTTTTAAAAACTATTACAGTATTTATGTAAAAATGTTTTAAAAAACTGTTAATGTAAATTCTTATTGCACCAGATACTGCATTGAATGTTTGTACTACCTATGTGGATGGCTTAGTTTTCTTGCTACTGAAGAAAGATGGGCCTTTTGTACCATTTTATACCATCCGAAATGATTATTTCGCTATCTTTTTATGAGTGTTATTTTACAAAATTTTTAATTAATTTTAGTTGTAAAATTTTGTGTGTTTGGAGTTGCATATTTTAAATTTTGCATTCCTTTTTAATGTTTAATAAAAATGTGTTTTATTAAATGCCATTTCAGTACTTTACTCTGATATGCTTAAGTACTGTGTTTGCAGTGGACTCTTGACTTATGTGAGGCAGGGTTTCCGCTACGGTCACATTTTTAGCAAAATGCGAAAAGACTATCCAAAATGCAAAAATGGAACAAGACATTTTCGCTATTTTGCTAAAGCCTTTGCTTTGAATAAAAATAAAAACATATTTTATTTGTTATTTTCTTTATTCTTAAAATTTTTCTATTATAAGACCGATAAAATATAGTATAAGCTTGATATAATGCAGTTTTACATAGTAAGTAATATTTCTTGAAAAAGAATATAGATCAAAGCTAAGACATTTAATTTATTTTAAAATTCAACAATATTCAGTATTAATGTAGTACGTGTTATGCTGGGCTTGTACTGTCTTAAAATTAAACTTGTTTTCTCTTAATGATAAGTACAATTATTAATTTTCATCTCAATTTTTAAAAAATTCTTATTTATTGCTGCGTATTAATTCTTTAAAGATGTCATGCCTAAATTTTAATATTTGATTTACAAATGTAAATGAAACACATTAAGGCATCGATAATGCAATGTGAATGCTATTTACAGTCCTATTGGTATTTTAGCATTTTGCTAAAGCTTCTTTTCTGATTTTAGCTTTTCTGCTAAAGAACTTTTGAACTCAGCTTAAACCCTGATGTGAGGGATGCATACCAAGAACCCTCGTGTAAGAAAAAATTTCACGTTGTGGTATAAGGTGTACATACGACTTTTTGAAACACATACACCGTTATTTTAGACATTCATAAACACCTTCAAATAGTTTTAAACCATTCCATCACTGTATATTACCATTTCCTACATAAAGTAATGAATAAATGAATTTTGGCACTTTTTACTGTTGGTAAAAAATCTTGTGTTTTGAGCAAGAAGTTCATTTTAGCATTAAGATTACATACTCGTGAAAAACTCGCATAGGCTAAACTTCTTTGTTGCACAATTCCACTGTATACAACTTTTTGAAATGCGTACACAGAGTTGCCAACTTCTCCGAAAATTCTGGAGTTTCTCCTGAAATGCAGTGTAAAATACTGTAATATGAAAATCATTTCAAAATACGGAAATCAATTATATTTTGTTTAAAATAAATTCAAAGTGGATTAGTAAGTTTTTATAATAAATTTATTATGTTAACTTTTAACTTACATGAGACAAATGCATGCTAGTTTATTTTTAAAACTCAATATTATTTTGTGTATTTCCTTCCTCTTTTATATATGTCTATTTGGTACTCAAATTTGTAACATTAAAATTCAATTTCTTTTTTGTGGTGGTGACTTTTGTTTAAAGTGAGAGTATAATGCATAAGGGTGAGAAATCAAAGAATATTTGTAAAAACTATTCAAATATATAGATTGAAAAAAAATTAAATTACGACTCCTGAAATGTACGTAATTTGACTCCTGAAAGATGCCCCAAATTCCTGAAATTTAATCATTTTTCTCCTGGTGTAATCTTCACAATCTCTGCATACACAATTATTTTAGACACTTAGAATTAATTACCCCTCAAAGTGTTTTAAACCGTTCCTTAACTATATTATTACCATTTCTCAGAATAAACAATGTTTTTAAAAAGCAGTGTTATTAAACATAATATTTTATTACAAATGCACAAAATTTATGATCAGTAGGAGAGAGAGACATATAGTACAGTACAGTACTGCACATACAGTATGCAGTAATAATAATAAAATGGAGCTCTAATAATAATATGGTACAGTAATAATTGTTATTGTATCATGCTGTAATAATAATTACTGTAAAGTATGACACAGTACTATAATAATAATTATTACTGTACTGTATAGAATAAAATTGTACCCTGTACTTCTTACTAATAGTGAAAAATATGGTTTTGCGAATAAGGAATTTACATTAGCTCTCAGATATACGCTACTTGTGAAACTTTCATAATATCCAGTAAAACAAGTTGCGTTGTAGCGCAAGTCCACTGTATTGTATTTGGAAGGGGGGGGGGCAGAAATAGAAATATGTTCTCTGGCATTTCATATTTCTGAGTTAACAAATAATTTTACATTAAAGTAATACACATTAGCTTTCAGATATACGCTACTTGTGAAACTTTCATAATATCCAGTAAAACAAGTTGCATTGTAGTGCAAGTCCACTGTGTTGTATTTGGAAGGGGAGGGGGCAGAAATAGAAATATGTTCTCTGGCATTTCATATTTCTGAGTTAACAAATAATTTTACATTAAAGTAATACACATTAGCTTTCAGATATACGCTACTTGTGAAACTTTCATAATATCCAGTAAAACAAGTTGCATTGTAGCGCAAGTCCACTGTATTTTATTTGGAAGGGGGGGGGGGCAGAAATAGAAATATGTTCTCTGGCATTTCATATTTCTGAGTTATCAAATAATTTTACATTAAAGTAGTACTAGTTTTTTCTGATTCTTTATCTACAGCTTTACACTATTCTTTTCCTTGATCTTGGCAAAACTTATACATTGGGAGAAGTACATTTTTAGTCCATTCATTTCTAATATTTCTGTTACACTGTGGTGTAACACAGATCCAAACTGGCTCACGATGTCCGAAAACGTTAACACAGATCTGCCAATGTTTGTAAACAAACAATTACAGATGCCACACAAGTCAAGATAAATTCAGGCGAGGTGTTTTTTTTCTCCTCCTCTCAGAGCAAGCAGCTACGTCACAGAGCGAAACCAGTTTTTCTCCCCGAGTAACTCACGCGGAAAACTAACTCAAGGTGAAAGTAGCTTCTCTTTTTTTCGACTCGCAATGGCAACAGGTTTCAAAAATTTAACCGTTGAGAGACGCCTTCCGGCAGTCCAAAAAAAAACTAGCTTGCAGTGTGTTTGCGCGCTTAGGGTCCCTTCAATCTGTATTTTTTGGCGGAAAACGCCATTTGTGCAGGTTGTTGGGGCCCCATATAACTTTTTTTGAAATGCTTGAATCCAACTATGATCTGCTGAAGTTTTTCCAAAGGAAAGAATCTAATATGTTATAGCAATATAGCGATACCAGCTTGTCAACAGTCTCTACAAATAATTTTTTTTTACATTTTGTGCTTGAACATGCCGTCAACTGTCTTCTTGTTGCAGACTGTCTATGCTATTGTGATGCCAAAACAACTCGTCTACATGCGTGTTGAATATTTGAAGAACGCGAAAGAATTCGCCAAGATTGTGATTGAAACCGCGAGGATCATTATGTGTTACATGGGAGGTATTCAAGCCGTGTCATCTAACAGCGTCATTTTCCTTTGCCAAAATCTGCTCTGGAGTAATTGAATTATTGTGTGCCGTGTTAAAGTTTTCTACAACACGATAAAAAATCATCATCTTTAAACAAAAGCAAACTCTAATGTGCAGTAAAATTGAAGAATTTGGGCGATTCCTGAGCGTGAAATTGAAATTGCTCGTGCTATGTTAAAACCAATGATGTGTGCTTCCACGTGGTGACATGGTACTCGAACATTCAGTATTGAGCTAAAAAGTGACTCTGTGAAATGCTATAAACTACGAGCCAGGACTTCCCTACACGGTAAATATGTAACATCTGAACTTAAAGAAATTTTTTATATTTTCTTACAATACAGTAAATTAAGAACATCAATGTTTTGTGTGAACATTGAGAGATTAGGAAAACATAGTGCCTGCAAATTAGTTTCTTTTTGTTGAAAAGATAATGTTAACAAAATATTTTCAAGGGAAATTTTTATGATGACATGCCAACTGAAATTCTAGCCTTTGGTCACTAAAAAAAAATCTAGAAAAAAAGATCACATGTATTTGTTTGAGAGCCAAAGATAAGTTAATTAACCTGACAGTTTAAAGCAAAATTCCAGTTGGTATTTCATCTCAGTATATATTGATTATTCAAGTTGAAGCTTAGTTTTTGAAAAAGTATGATTATGATTCTGATCAATGTGTTTCTTAAATGTATAATATATGGTCAACTTCAGTGTTAATTTGAATTAGTGCCCATAACATTGATTAATACTAAATCTAGATTTGCTATGAAAACTTAAATTCGATTACTTATCTTTGTAAACGTTTGTATTTAGCCAAGTAGAGGTCCTCTAAGTTGTTAATATATAACTAGCTGAAGTACCCGTACTTGACGGGTTAGTGAATGCAAATTTCCAAAAAGCAAGAACTTTCGTCAGCATTGTAGGAGTACACAGAATGGATGGAGTATGTTGCCAAAGTAAAGAAAGCGAAGTTATAATTTTTATGTATTGTTAAAATATTACAGGTTAAGAGAGTCACTAAGTAATATCATTTCATTCGCTTTAGTCGTAATTATGTGATGCGCGAACGAATATTTACGAATATAGAAATAATTTTGGCAAAATCTCAAAATCTAATCAACATCTTTGAAAAATTGGAAGCCTAGAATTTAAGTTGAGTGACAACCTATCATGTCACCCAATTTCGTTTCATTCCCTGCAGTCTTTATTTCGTGATGCTGGAACAAAATTTCAGCATTATAAAACGATTTTCGCAGATTCTCCAAATGTAATCAAAATATTTTAAAAATTCAACGCCTATAAATTAAGATTAGCAACTACCTATCATATCACTAAATTTCGTATCATTCGTATTAGTTGTTATTACGTGATGTTTGAAGAAATATAAACGTATTTTGAGAGAATTTTCACAAAATCTCAAAATCTAATGAAAATGTTTAAAAAATTGGACTACCTATAGTTTATGTTGAGCAACCATCTATCATGTGACCAAATTTCATATCATTCGCTTTAGTCGTTATTACGTAATGCGGGAACAAAGATTCACTCAGTTTTAAACGATTTTCGCAAAATCTCGAAATCGGATCGATTTTTTAAAATTAGATGCTTATAGTTTAAGGTGAGTGACCACCTATCATTTCACCAAATATCATTTTTTCACCTTTGCAGTTATTACGTGATGTGCGAACACAAATTTACGCAGTTTGAAACGATTTTCGCAAAATCTGAAAATCTAATGAAAATTTTTAAAAATTCGACGCCTATGTTTTAAGTTGAGTGACCACCTATCATGACACCCAATTTCATATCATTCGCTTCAGTCGTTTTTACGTGATGCTCGAACACAAATTTACGCAGTTTGAAGGATTTTCGCAAAATCTCAAAATCCAATCAAGATTTTTTAAAATTGGACGCCTATGTTTTAAGTTGAGTGACCACCTATCTGACACCATTTCTATCATTCGCTTCAGTCGTTTTTACGTGATGCTTGAACACAAATTTACGCAGTTGAAACGATTTTCGCAAATCTGAAAATCTAATCAAGATTTTTTAAAATTCGACGCCTATGTTTTAAGTTGAGTGACCACCTATCATGACACCCAATTTCATATCATTCGCTTCAGTCGTTTTTACGTGATGCTTAAACAGAAAAAGCGTCACGGACAGAATGACAGAACGACAGAATGACAGACAGACAAACTTTTTTTTGAGGGTTGCATCGGATTCCCGGGTGCTTGAAACGGATAGAAATCGCAAAATTTTTTAATTCCAAGAAATGTACAGACAAAAGTCTAATTTTATTTATATAGATACATCATAATCTCTCTTAATAAAAATGATAAGTTGAAAATATATAAATACTTTTTTTTGTCTTGGTCAAATTCCTTGCCCTTTGTTTTTTAGCTAGCTTCTGATGGCAATGCTGATGGTTCCAGGTGAGTGATTCTCTCACAACGCATTGTACTTTCTGAGTTTGGGGGTGGTTAGGTTAAGCCTGGGTGCCACAGATTAGCTGGGGCTTTCCCACACTTGTGGTTTTTTCTCCAATCTTTATTTTGCTACAGATAATTTGTTCTTGTTCATCCATTGGCCTTTAGAGTGTTAATACCTCTAGCTATGAGATTTTAATAATCACAAAGGTCATCAATTTTAAAATCAAAAATTTAATCATAAACACCTCGCTCTCAATTTAACAATTTCATTAAAAAATGTTTATATTTTTGAAGCCCTTGTTTTCTTTGCTTTTCTTCGACATAAAATATTATTACAGTTCTTGATTTAAAATGTTTCTTATTCTTATTGCAATTTAAATTTTCTAGGAAAAAAAGGCCTTTTTGGTAGATCAAACTATGTTAAAAGCCGCCTATGTTGAAGGTGGATCAGCAGATAAATGTAAAGAACAGTGCTCGTGCGCATCTCTTGCTGCTTCCCAAGCGTCTGTTCAGCTTTTGAGAAAGAGATTTATGGCATTGTTTCTGTGGCCATCACTACTAGCTGGCACAAGCTTGACTCCAGAACAAACCCGTATTCTGTGTACAGAGAGGGAATTAAAAAGTAACAAATATGATGAAAAGTAAGAATCTAATATTTAGTTTTTTAAGCACTTACGTCTTAGAAAATTTCTAAAATCTAATTTAAGTTCTTGTTTAGTTTGATAATGTGTAATTTTGTTTTTTCTCTTGTTGTAGAGTTCTAATTTTTTTTTCTTCTGTTGTTGTTTTCGTGTGTGTGTTTGTGTGGTATTGCAGCCACCAAGCTTACCTGGCAACATTGTTAGGATTACACTAGGATTGCAACTAAGGTTTCATCAAGCTTGTGAACTGTGAATATAGAAATAATAACAACAACACTGGCATGTTTCATAACATTATTGAATAATTAATTAATTAAAACAATCTGACAAGATTTTAACACCATCATCCTGGTGATATATCTCATTTGCTTGGCAATTCAGTTTTAGTGACCATTCAATCACTATCACTTATTGTTTACCATTAGAATTTCTTGGTGCAATTTATGTCCAAATTGTTAGTTAGGGGGATTTCTTTACAATTATAATATTAATAGTATAATGTTAATTAAAAACAGGTAAAAGTTATAAAAGGAAACAAGTTAAAAAAATAAATAAATAAAATTGTCCACTTTTTGTATTTAACTCTCTGCTTACAGATTTTTATGGCGGTCACGTGAAAATCCAAGGTGAAATTTTTATCGCTTCAGTAGCAATCCCATTCCTTCTCATTATAGGTTGAAAATGGATGTAGAAAACAAAAATAAATCTTCATTAATATGAATTAATATCTTTAATACAAAAACGTTGTGTGCTGTTTAGCATTGCATTTTGACTATAAAACATTTTTGCTTTACTGAAATCTACTTTTAAAAAGTGGCTGTCCATAAGTGATGTCACACTTCTTTCAGTATTTTTACCCATCTCACCCATCTTCCTTGTCACACTGTATTACATAAACATATACCCTCAATTCGGAAACAAAGCACTATGCTAGATCCTATTTCCTGTTTTGTTTTTAACCCTGTACTCGGCAAGATGTTATTTTCCGAAAATGTTTATTAATTATAATTTATTTGTGTTCTTAAGTGTTTATTGGTGTTGAAAATAATAATAATTATTATAAAATTAATTTGTTAAATTAAGTTTTATATTGAGCTTATCACATAAGGCACACTGCCAGACTTAAAACAACTGTAGATTTTTGGCAAGTGCAATGTATCAAATCATACACTGTGCCAAGAATAGGGTTGAACTTTACCTGTGTGATTTAATAAGATTGGGGAGCTTAATTTTCTTTTAAGAGAAGAATTTCTGCTGCTACCATATTTTCAGAACTAACCCTGAATCCCCCCACCTCTCAAAAAAGTAAGCGAAAATCATTTAACTCCATTAACAAATAACCCCTAAGTTTGGCAATTTCAGGATTACTTAAAGATTAAATCAACTGATTTAAGTTCTTATTTTTACTAAAATATGTGCTATCACAATTCTTGTTATCTCCTCCGATCTCCTTTCACAAACCCCTTTTGACCCCCTTGCCACAAACTGACACAATTACACCAACTCCTCCATCAAGCATGACATCGTTTGTGGAAAGCCTCCAGTACTAAAAATATTAAAAAACTGAGCTGTGTTTGAAACTTTAGTTAATATCTCAAACTGTGAAACCAGTGCAGTCAGTTCACTAGGGTGTGAGAATGTGAGAATCTCATATTTTTTTTGTTTTTCTCTCATTAAAAAATTATTATTGGAAGAAATTCGCATACCCTACAAATCGTTTTCATTCTGTGCAAAAATCTCACATTTTGAAAGATTCGGACTCTTTTTCAAAAGTTGCACATGCTTCCATTTTCATAAAGTGGTTATTTGCGCAAAATTGGAAGTTTACCCAAGACAGGGGTAAATACAGTAAAACCTCGATGCAATGATATTTAGGGGACTACATAAATTATTGTTCTAGAGGGATGTATCATTATATCGAAAAAGAGATTATAGTGTAAGGAAATTCTGCAGGACAGCAAAATTTTATTGTTGCATCGAATGATGTTATAGCGAGGTTTTACTACCTCACCCACTGGGTATTTATCCAACCCAAATCTGTAGTGAGAAATTCTTACCCATCTTTTTGAAAATCTCACTTAGTTCTGGGGAAAGGGTGAGAAATTCTCGTCCAGTTTTTTTCCTTAATGAAAACCCTGCAGCGACTCAATTAATAGACTGATTTTAATATATTTTCAGGGATGTTAATTTTGCGCCGATTGCGCCAAAACACAAATTCTTGCGCCGAACTGCGCTTTTAGCCGATTTTTGCGCCAGTCTGCGCTGAATACGTCATTTTGACTTTTTCAGGGTGCGCCGAAACACAAATATTGTGCCGAATTGCACTTTTAGCCGTTTTTTGCGCCGGTCTGTGCCGAATACGTCATTTTGTCTCTTTGTTAAATTTTTGCCATGCTCATTTATCTTTTAAAGCGTGTATGGAAAGCTAGTTAGCAGTAAAGCAAGATTCAATCTGCGTACGAAAGCTGCATTCCGAATCCATTCTACCCGCCCCAGATCGGACCAGTCGGGCTTTGTTAGTCACCTCAATCAGGGCCGGCCAGATAGGCAAACAAGTACCGTAATTTATGGAAGAAACGCCGCGGCGTTTATGAGTTTAAAAGTTAAAAAATAGTAAGTGCGGCGTTTACAATATTTTAAATTTTTTTTAGCCGATCTTCAACGAAAAATTGAAAAATTCGTTTCGTGATAATTTTCTCAAAAGATGGCGCCAGCACCGACACGTACTCTTTAGCGTGCACAGATCACAGCGTAGCGAATCAGAATGTGAACCTACCCCCATAGAAAAGAGGTTTGATCTTTGATCCAGTTTTGGAGAAAGTCAGAGCACCCTAAGATGGGTCCATGTCCCGTGCTCTGAAGTGGATGGCTTCATACATCCAACCGATGTCTCCTCAATTAAGTAAAAAGAAAAAAAAATAGAAGTAAATCTTTTACATCTACATTTTAGAACTATAATTAAATTTTAATGAAGTTTTGAATATATATTTTGAAGGGTTAAAGTTCTGTAAAATACCGCAAAAGTGCACTACCCTCTATTAAATGCACCCGTTTTTCACATGAACATCTATTTTTCTTAAAATACTGAATTTCAGCCAAAATTAGTCAATGTTGCGCACGGTGCGAGTTTAACCCCCCCCCCCCCCAAAAAAAAATAAAAAATAAATAAATAAATAAATAAAGTTAATCTGAAAGATTTTTTTTTTTCGCCGTGCGGCTTTGCACCCTGTGCATTCTATGGAATAAACACTGCCAACTAATTGGTATGCTCAAGAAATGCTGAGTGCTTTTAAAATAAATCCCAATGTTATAAATATAAAAAATAATAAATAAATACCATCAAGAGTTGTTACACAACATTCAGTTTAAAGCAACAATTTGCTGAAGCAAGCTCATTATGTAATCAACAGCTGGCCATCCGCAGGGGGGGGGTTTACTTTTAACTGGAGACTCTTCTCACACATTGATTGCTGTTTTCATTTTAATGGTGCCTGGTAGTCTATCCGAACTTTGTGCGGATGCAAGAAGGTTTTTAGAAGTTATTTTTTTATTTCTATAAATTTGCCTTTGTGAATATAAACATTGATATCTGATTATTTGAAAATAGAAATCGTAAGCTTCGTAAAATAGTGGCAAATACTTTAAAACATTCTATGGGAAGGGGGAGCAAAAAGGAGATTTTTTTACCGTTTATCCAATTTCTCCCGAAATATATCCAATCAACTTAATAGCTTTTTTAATAAATTAGGTCTAATAAGTAATGCAACATATTTTTTATTTATTTATTTTTTGTTAATTAAGAAATTATTTTAGAAAACATTGAATTTTATCTGGCATTGACTTCTGACCACGATCACCCCCCCCCCCCCACACACACACACACACACACCAACGATCGCGGCTGCGGCATTTTTGACGATTTTCCAGCTAACTAAGCTCATTTTCGTGGGTGCGGCGATTACGCCGGGTGCGGCATTTCTTCCATAAATTACGGTAATCATCGCAACGGGCACCGTTTTTTGTTTATGAAGGGGCACGATTTGCTATTTGGAGATGAAACATTATGGACCAATTCGTTTTTCAACATGTACACATGCATTTTTTTTTATTTTTATTTTTTAAAATTGATATTGTACCTTTTTGAGAAAGAAAAATGGAGAAAATGTTTTTTTGGTGCAAAATAAATCTGCTGTCTTTAAATGAGAACTTAAAGGAGAAATCAATACGCCTTTCATAACTTGTTATTCGAAAAGTTTTTATGTATTCACACTGTTTACAAAAGCGATTCATATGTTTTACCTTTTCGAGCTTAAAAAAAAAAAGCCCCCTCCTCTGAAATGGGTAACGATCCGCCACAGCTCTATGTATATGTATTTTCCCAATTTGAATTGGCACTATTTTTTTTGGGCCCACCACTGAAGCAGGTCACGAGCCGCCACTGGCTGTTATAGAAAGTGGACAGATTCTATTAACGGAAGGGAAGGATAGACTTGCAATACCATTACAACTATTAGAAGAAAATGAAAAAGCTCAAGAAGAAATTAATAAAAATAAAAAAAAGAATAAATAGAAAACTAGACAACTTATGATACTTAATTTGTAATCTCATTATTAATTTCTCATAATCTTAATTTTTAACTTCCCATAATTCTTAATTTCTCTCAACAGTCATTAAATATTTTTTGTTTACATTTGCTTTGTATATTGTGTTCAAGTACACTGCTGGCCATCGTAAATGCAACACCCTGAAGGAAGCATGCAAATAATATGAAATTTACAACATGCATTAGCTGAGGTGAGATATGCAAATGATTAGAATTTCAGCGCAGACGCACATCAAGCGCGCCTGTGGCGCCACCTCAAAGCGCTATTTAAGGCTTGGAGATTTCGACGGTTTCAAGTACAGCAATTGTGTTTTTCTTGCTTTTTTTTCAAAAAAACGATAAATTATGCCTCGTAGGAAACAACGATCATCTTTTGATCAAGTATCCGAGTTTGACAGAGGAAGGATAGTGGCATACCGAGATTGTGGGTTATCTTTCAGGGAAATCGGTCGTCGTATTGGACGAAACCAAACAACTGTGATGCGGATATGTGATCGTTGGGTGCAGGAGGGTACGACGGACAGACGTGATCGACCGCATCGACCTCAGTGCACCACGTCACGTGATGACAGGCAGATTGTACGCATGGCAGTGACGGACCGCTCAGTCACATCACGAACCATATCACAGCAGATTCAGTCTGTAACGCATCATCCAGTGTCTGCGCGTACCATTCGACGTCGTTTACAGCAGAATGGTCTGTCCGCAAGACGTCCGTTGCTTTGTCTACCTCTGACGCGGAACCACAGACGTCTCCGCCGCCAATGGTGCGATGAAAGAAGGATGTGGACGACAGAATGGAATGAAATTCTCTTTACTGACGAGTCACGCTTCTGTATGCAACACCACGACGGTCGGATTCGAGTCTGGAGACACCGTGGAGAGAGGATGCTGAACAGCTGCATTATGCACCGTCACACTGGTCCTGCACCGGGTATTATGGTATGGGGCGGTATCGGATATCTCTCTCGCACTCCTCTAGTACGCATTGCCGGTACTTTAACCAGCCAGCGCTACATCTCCGAGGTGTTGGAGCCAGTTGTCCTTTCTTACCTTCAGGGCTTGCCAACAGCCATATTTCAGCAGGATAATGCACGGCCACACGTGGCACGCATTGTCCAAGGGTTCTTCGTCAATCACCAGATTGAATTGCTTCCCTGGCCGGCGCGCTCTCCGGATCTTTCGCCGATAGAAAACATGTGGTCCATGGTTGCTCAACGACTGACCCAGAGTTCATCCCCAGCTGTCACACCAGATCAACTTTGGCAACGTGTGGAAGCTGCTTGGTCTGCTGTACCCCAAGAACACATTCAAAGTATCTTTGAATCAATGCCGAGGCGTGTGGCAGCTGTGATCTCCAACAACGGCGGCTACTCTGGGTACTGATTTTGGCAGGAACCACGCTTCATAGAATGCTGTAAATTTAATCATTTGTTACTTGGTCAACATGTTATCTACACAATAAATTTTGTTGTGATATCTCTTGTTTTTCTTGGTGTTGCAATTTGGGTGGCCAGCAGTGTATTATAGATGAATATGTAAATATTAGATGAGGTTAAATTACTGATACAAAAGCATATGCTATTAAAAGTACACACATTTAATTATTCTAACCATCAAATTTATTTTGTTTTCGATACTGCTTACCAATTACGTGTTGTTGTATAAGAGGTATAATATTTAGGTTTTCAAAAATCTCCTTTTAGTACTACTTGTGATTTGTAATAGAACCAAAGAATGAGATAGAAGCTTTTGTTTTAAAATTTAGTTTTCATTTTATTTGTGCTCTCTTTTTCGAGAGGAAGATTCCCTAAATAATTCTGAAAAAGAAAAAAAAAAGGGACAGGGATTGGCAACCTGTGGCTCGCAAGCCGCATACAAATCATACTCATGGTTCTTGAGTAGGAAAAAAATGACTTAACCACAGAAAGGTTGCTGACTCCTGATATGTATTGTTTTTACCAAGTTGCTGATAGCATAGCCTGTATACACCCTTTTTTTTTCCACAGCTTTCCTAAAGTGCTTTCAAATAGTGTTTTGCTTTTAGCAAATGGTGTTTGCTCGCAAACTTTGCTTTTCTTGTATGCATTTATTGTGTTCCTTCAATTTTATGCTCCAAAATCTTGTTAATTCTGATCTCGAATCTTAGTTTTCCTCTCAGAAACTGTTTTTTTTGTGCTCCCGAGGTGCTCCCAAATGGAATTTTTCTGCTCCCAAATAGAATTTTTCTGCTCCCAAATGGAATTTTTCTGCTCCCGAGGTGCTCCCAAATGAAATTTTTTCTGCTCCCGGGGTGCTCCCAAATCGAGTGTTGGAGTTAACATCCCTGTATTTTGGAACATTGTGCTTAGTTCTGAGCTATTTGCCAGTATTTTAAATCTAATTATTGTGAAATATGAATTTTCATTTTGTATTTTTAGATTTGCTTGGACCGTGAAAACAGAATTACTAGGAAGAAACAAAAGCAGAGGAAGAAAACGGAAAGCTAAAAAACCTGAAAAAGTTGAAAAAGTTGAAGGTAATAAAACTTATTATAAAGTTTTTAAAAAAAAAAGCAAAACAATTCACCTTGAAATAAACTGTCTTATTAACTAATACTTAAAAATGAACAAAATATCCTCTTATTTTGTTTGTTATATTAATCATTCATAATATAAATAACTATTTTTATGAGATTAGAGTTAAATTTTCTAACATGTTGATAGTTTTCAGTAACTATTCTGAAATCTGCAGCCACTTTTGACTACTTGCAGTTTGTCTGATTTGCCCATTTTATTGTGCCTATGTGGCTTGTTTAACTTTACATACCGCACTAAACATTTAACTACTTTAATTAAAACTTCTTAGATATAACAATGCTAAACACAGCTTCAAATTACATGCAATGTATTGAATGTTGAAAAAATTAATGCATTTAACTCAGAAATAACACACTGCAAAATAATGAATGCTTGTTTGTAATGGCATAACAACCATGAGACTGGAAACAGAGCAAGCCAGCCTTAGATTTTTCTGAGAAGGCTTTTATAGCTCACACGCATGTGTAAGTACAGTGCATGTGGAAGATCAGATCAAATGAATCATTTATCTGAATCAGTGGATGTGCAAGCCAGACTTGATTGAAGTTTTGCTGTAATATTGTCAAATTTGGTACCAAAAAATAAGTATGTATCTCCTATAACTCAAAAACTTTTATTGGTTGAAAATTTGTATTTAGAACTGTTGTAACATCTAGTTTTGCATCTTCTTTTTTGATTGCAATTGATTATTTACCAGGCCACCCAAAAATCTTACCAATATTTCATACATTAAGGTCTATGGATACCTTCAATTCATTAAAAGTCTGTAGTCAAGTACTATTTGGACTATGCCCAAAATCTTACAAACTAGCTTGGCAGCTAGGCCAAGCTTGACAACTTTTGATGAAATATTACCAAATTAGTGCCAAAAATAAATTCTAAAACTGAACCCAGCTTCACGATATCTCTTATATTTAGCAAGAAATTGCTGAACTTTAATATTATCAAAATATTCTGTCTTAATTTGAAATGAAATAAGTTAAGATGAAGTGCATTTAAAATATTTATGATTTAATGGACCTATAAGAAAGTCATGTTAACTCCACATCAGATTTTTGCAGTAAAATTTACATCACCAGTGATCTTCCTAGAAGTTTTTATCAGTCAGGCAGCATTATGAAGCTGCAATGTGTTATTGCAGCTTCATAATGCTTTCAGAATATCTCTTGAATTAAAGCATTCAAAATAGATTCTGATTTTTCTACTGGGCGGCCAGTAAAATTTTTTGGTTGATGCACCTAGCCAGAAAGGCCTGTGGAAGACCCTAATGACTCTCAGAACTGAAATCTCGTAAAAAGATTTCTGTCCTGTCCATGACAATGCCCTAAGAAATAATGAAAGTGGATATTGGCCATTCTCAAAATATATTACAAAATCGCGTCCTTTTTTTTCAATAAAACTGATATTGCTTGATACTGATATGCTTTTGTTATTAATATATTGATAAGCATTGATTTATATTCATAAAACCTAGTATCAAGCTGTACAATAAACTAATATTTACTAAGGAACAATCTCTCATTTTTTTAAAAATGAAGGTAAAATGCAAGTCTGGTAACAAAGTGGCCATTCATTTATTAGTGAATTAATTATTTGAATTGAAATTTATTATAGTAATTAATTATTTGAAATGAAATGTTACAGGACATTTATGATATATGTTGTGTTCCAAATAATATGTGCGAAAATAACTGTTATTTTGACATCTTTTTAAAACTTAGAATATAGTAGCAGAATGGACATCTTTTTTAAACTAAAAAATCACCTGTGTCTGTTCACAGTGCTAGTATTATACAAGTTTTGTTAAATTTTGGATAAGATAATATTTTTCTTGTCAATAATGATTAAAAGTTTCAGAAAAACAAATTCTCTTGACACTTGCTAAAGCTGGAAATTGCAGCAATTTTTGAGAATGATTCTTGTACTTTTTGACTCACAATAAATGACAAAGAGAATGTTTTGTTTGATTTTACTGCATAAGTTAATTAAACTATCACAGCATTTAAGCAGGGGTGGCATTTTCTTATAAATATGCAAAAGAAGAATCAGAATGTGAAAGAAATAATTGCAGCTCTTGCCAAAAATGTATCCTAGAAATTTCTTCATTCTTTTGCCTTTTATGGAATAGTTTAGGAAAAGTTTTAAATTCTAAAACCATTTTTTTAAAATTACTTCAAAGTTGTTTAATATGTATACTTGTTTTCTTTAATACATTTTGAAATTACTTTAAATGCGTTACAACTACATGGTGTCTAACCAAGTGAAGAAAATCACTGAAAAATCAGTAAATGGGAAAACGGGTGACTACAGATCAGGGAAAAGTTCGTAAACTATATCAATCTTTAAAAAACAGGAAAACAAATGTCTGGGACATCTGTAAATTCAATCATTCAGCAGAATCTCAGAGAAAGCAGAATCTCTTCAAGCTGACATTCATAGTAAAGCCTTTTGCAGAAAAAAAAGATGTGAAGTTTGCTTTTTTTTTTCACCATTTAGCTCACTAATGTTCAACTAAATTTTATTTGTAAATTAAGAAATTGTGTACCAATATTTCATGAATATTATGTGACTTTTATTTATTACCTGTTGAGTAAGCATGTTATGAAAGGGCAGTTCTTGAATATTCCACATATATAATTAGTTATAAAATCTTCACAAAGATAGTCAAGGAAGTAAGGAAAAATTAAACAACTACTTTTTCTCCATTTTGTAGGCACCCTGGAAAAAAGTCTAAAAAATGCCACATAATAAGTCGTGGAATTTCTTAAAAAATTGTAAATTTAATTTTGTTTATTAACATGATTTTATTTTTGTCATCAGTATGCACTTTTATATCCAGGAAAGCTAAATTATTCATCGTATATTAGCCAAGGAATGCTCATAGAAGGTCGCAAAAATGTCCAATAAAAGTCATATGAAAAATCTTAAATCTGATAGACACTCTGGATTAACTTTTAGATGTAAATTGGCAATTTAGTATTTTTTTAAAGCTATTTACTTCACTTTACTTTTTGATAAAAGAGTTTTTTTTTTTTTTTTTTTTTTTTTTTGTTAGCTTAAATCCTGCTTCATGGTGAAGTTTATGAAATTGAAAGTTTTAAGCAGTTTACATAATTTTTATTATTTAATGTTAACCAAAGGAAAACATGTAAATCTTAGGTCTCAAATCTTTTAAAAATCAGATGACATTTTGGTTATAAGATTCAGCTTGAAGTTTATGCAACCTTTAAAAGTTTACCTTACAGAGCAATTTTTTTCCCCCCTCTCCAAAGAGAAACCTAAAATGAATCAAAAGTCAGTTATTTCTGTTTATACTTGTTTTATTTGTTCTGTCAGTAACTATGTGATAAATTATTATCTCGCTATAAGGTTCATCTCACACATTTCCATGAATGCTGTTATTTTGATTTGAATTGTGTATATACATGTGTGTATTATGTAATTGATTATTTATTTTCCCTCAGAACCTAGAGAAATTAAGCGCCGTAAGCCATATGAACAAAGGTATACAAGATTTCGACCTACTGTATTAAGAAGAAGCAGACGTACAAGTGTTCTCAACAGGACTTCATTCGGTTGCCCCCAGAAAATTGGCTTTGACTCAGTTTCTGACACTTGAAGCACCTTCCTGTTACTCCCTACTTCTGAGTTTGTTTGAAAAATATCATGTCTTACGACACTGAAATATTTTTAATTTGATCTCTTAATTTTTTTTTAAACGAAGGATTTATATTAATTTTTTGTTATAGTTTTACCAGATTATTTTTTCATTAATGAAAATTTGAGATCATGTTAAAAAATTTTCAATGCTGCCCATATCAGTTGATTATTACATTGACAGTGACTAATATTGCTGCTAAAATTCTTGATTTTAAATTTTATTCTGTTGTGTGCAATATTGTTTTATTGAAATAATATTTAAACAAAAATAATGTTAGAAATAAAACTTTGAATTTAAGAATACATTTTTTTTTTTTTTTATGCTTACATAGTTTGCTGTGATACTTATTTACTAAATGCATACCATAAGTTTGAAGATAAAGTTACTTGTAAAATTGTAAATACAGAGTAAAGACTGTTCACTCATTTGTAAATTTTCATTATTTTTAAGGAGTCATTCTTATGTTGTGAAGGTGTGAGGAGAATAATATGCATCTTTGTACAAATTAGAATAGTAATTGTGATTCATTAGCTTTAGTTGAAAACAGCCCAGTGTACTTTTGTTTCTTTGAGAATTGATACTAGTACAGATAAGTAATTTATCAGAATCTCCAGTATAAAGGTAATAGTAACAATTTCTCTAAATTGTGAAATACTAATGTAAAAATAAAACCTGTGATCCTGTATCGACTACACCGCAGTGCCTTATAAGGTTTACAAAGGCTTAAATCAAGTCTGTTAAGTGAACTTTCCATTTTTACAAAAATATTTGGTTATGGAACAGCTTTAAGTTAAGATATTTTATTTGCATAAACCTTTTCATGAAAATAATATTGTTGTTGATATCAGCCAATTAGCATGTTTTTATTGCATGTACTGTTAGTTAAAAATAACATTTATGACAGCAAAATTTTCATTCATATGGTTACATGATTTTACAGGGAATGCTTTTTCATGTGGTAAAATTTTTGTCAAACTCTTTTCTGTTGGTTTGCATGGATGCATGTTTTAAATTTATTTCATATTAAACCTTGACTTCTAAAACTTTTGGAGTCTCCATCTCCTCCTCTTCTTTTCTTTTTAAAAAAATTATATTTTTGTACTTGCAAAACAAATCTTATCTTTGTATTTCATCTTGATCAGCATTTCATTTAATGAAACAAGTTGCTGTTATTCATAAAACAGGTTAAAAATTCTTTTCTAAAAAGTTCTTTTGACCATAGTTTTTGCACGTTCTTGTGTACACAATTTTAATGAATGTTTTAAGGGGGGGGGGGATGGTGTCGTATTATGCTTGCTGGTATTTCATTTTATTCCATTTTTTAACTGCTTTATATCATTTTCATAAGTAAGTGCATTAGTATATCATTTACATAAGATGTATCATTGAGAAATATTTCTCTGTTGTAATTATTCAAAGGCCGTCTAAGGAGAAAAAACGAGCAGACAGACTTTTAATAAAGAGTTATAGGATATTTCTCAAGCTTTTGGCTTAAGGAGCCATGAGACATTCACGATTTTAAATTAAATCACAAGGTAACCATTTTTGAAATTTTCATCTTTTCATGGGAAACTCTTAATTCATTGTAAAACATGATGAGGGGTAATTGAGAAACTAAAATAAATAAGGCATAACTGTTCAAAAAGCAATATAAATTTAACACCAGTGTAAGTATAGCTATGTTATTTTAAATTAATTATCTAAATAGATTACCATACTATCAATTAAAAAAATATGCATATTTTTGTCTTCTTGTACAGTGTCACTGTCATTCACCACCATTCTTCTTAGTTTTAATTTTCATAGGTAATATGAATAATTAAATTACTCTCTCAAAAATTGCATCTATCAGTTATTGAAAAATTACGAATACGACTGATTCATCAGGAATTAAATATAACAAGTAATATTTGAAAGTCTTCAGATTCAGTACGCTGTTTTAAGTTTTAAAACAGAGAAATATTCAGTTCATATATAAGTAGACTAAAATTGAGGGTAGTGGAAAAGATATTTCAAAGTTATGTTTAGATAACCCGAAAATGCAAAAATTGCAGTAAATATTTTGCCAAGCATTTCTCCCCCCTTTATATGCTCTCAATGTCTTATTGATACATGTGCCAAGAAACTTCATTTATCATTTGCCATCTCCATTGTAAAGTCTGTTTGGTATTGTCCTGTAATATACTCATTTTCATTTTGGATGATTGTGCTACTGGTTAGTTTTCTATTTAAAATAAATAAATAAAAATAACATAGAGGGTTGCCTCTAGTTGTAGAATTTTATTTTGGCACAAAAAGTATGAGAAAATTGTAGACTTTTGTCTGAAAATCTGAAAAATATCTGATGTTCTCATTTATCAGTAGCTTTTTGTTTGTCATAAGACTGGTATGCTCTAAAGATGATTTGACATTAGTATGCAAAGGGGTAATCATGAGCTGTGTTGATTTAATAGTTGTAAATGTACATCATAGCAATTTAGCTTGGAATTTTATAAAAGAAATTTTGCTTGAGTTAAAGTGGCAACCTTAACAGCATTTATGTAAATTTTTGAGTTTGTATAGGTAAGATGTTTTCATCTTTCTGAAACTTGCATTGTATAAAGAAATACGTTTTGTAAATCTCTTAAGCAGTTATTTCCTTTTCTTTTTCTTGTTGTGTATTATATTTGTATTTTTTATACCTTGTATTCTTGATAATAAATTTGTATACTGTAATGTTAATGATTATGAAATTCATTTTTTACAACATTACATTGAACAAACAATTCACAGTATACATATGGTCACCATGCTATTGACAAAGTATACATTAATAATTATAAATACATTAAATCTTTGTGAAACAGGTCCTCAGTAAGCTGCCACTCTCGTTAGAGTGTACTCTTGATATCTCATAAAACTTGATATGTCCCCCCCCCAAAAAAAAAAAAATTCCCCCTTGATATTACATATTCATCTAATATTAATTTTTTTATTATTTCAAAGAGTTTTCATTTAAAACCTTGTTATGTCAAATTTTCTTTTGAAGTAAATCTTTCGAAAATAAAAATATATATTTAAAAAAAAAAAGAAAGTAAACCTTTCGAAGTTAGTTCTTCGAAAGAAATTTTTCAGGAAGAATCGCTGTTTATTTAAGTCAAAGCAAATGTAAAGGTATGTTTCCAAGGATCTGGGGGGAAATTTTCTGTTAAGTTCATCTGATCATTTGAACAATGAACAAAGTGAGTAAACAGGTTCCTCACAAGGAGTTGAGGGGTGGCATTTTTTGCGGTAAGAGGGTGAGGGTAAAAAGATTCACACATTGTCTTGTAATGGGGTCAAAGTAAAAGTTCTAGATACTCTGTTTATACTAATAAAATTGCTATTGATTGATGAAAATTAGCATCACTGCAATTAAGTTATTTGAATATTTTTTCTCATTTTCATTCACATCTGCCTAAACTTAAAAATTCTTAAAATTTAAATCTTCTTGATAGTCATAGAATTCATAAAATTTTTCTTTATAATCTGTGTTCTCTTAAATTTCTTCAATTTTCTGAAAACTATGTTGAGAAAAATAAAAGAGGAATAAATTAATTTACCAATGAAATTAAGGAGTTTCCACATTTTAGAAACATGAGTGTTTAGTCAGAATGTTAATAAAACTGAACAAAGTTTTTTTTATACACAAAATTAAATAAAATCTTTATTCACATAGGATGTGCAACTTACACATTTTTTTTTTTAAATTAAGAACAAATTGTTTAAAAACTTGTCTTAATAATGTCATAAAACTTAAACGGGACATTTTGAATGATCTTACAATGTGTGCAATTCAACCTCAAGTTGATTTTTGCTGAACACTGGTTTGTCATAGCCATTGAAATTTTTTGATGATAGCTAAAATGACAATGAAATCACTAACCTAAAATGTATTTATATTTGTAAAATGTCCTGATTGTCTGTGCAAAGCCATCTTATCATGTTTATTTATTTATAAAATCCTTCCTGGAGGTCCTTTCTAAACAGTGGTAACCCAAAGAGATTATTTTGAATTTACTTAAAGATACACAAGCTTGATAACTTAAGGAAAGTTGAAGAAGCAAAATCTTTGATTTATGTAGCTCTCAGCCTTTTTATTATTATTATTATTATTATTTTTTACTTCACAAAAACAAAAGAATATTGATTTCTTTGCTTTCTTTTACGCTTATTTGTCATACTTAATTAGTGTTTATTATAATTCTAATAAATATTTATTTAAGACTGCTAATTTTTCAGGGAGCTGTGTTGTCACATTGAGGGAGGGGTGAAATAAAAGACCGTTTAAATTATTTTTCTGCATTGATACGATCTTTCATTGGAAGTGCATAACTATAAACTTATTCCCTTTTGTGCACCTATTTCTGTACAGGAACCACATTTTCCAGTTCATGGTATCATCTTGAAATACACTTTCAAAATGAAACTGACTCCACAGTTTTCAATAAATGTCAATCCTAATCCTTTTAGATGATGTCAGAAGTTCTATTTATATTAGGCAGGAATGAGCAGTTCATGTTAGCTTCTTAGTAAAGCTAAATTTCAGTAGTCCGCATGGCCGGCCTAAGAGCAAAATGCTGCATGTGCGAGAATGGGTTCAGACGCCCCTTTTAATGAGGATTGGTATAGAAATTCCACCAAAAAATAGCATAGCTGTTCTGTAATTGAAATTTCTCGAACCGGAAGTTGGCTTCTGCACCTCTTTTGTTGGAAATTAATCCCTGTCCTATAGTGAATATCACTCGCTATCAACAACGGTCCAGTTTTGTCAAAACAGCGGAACACACCTGTAGGATCGGAGCCAGTCTCTTTACTGTGCTTTCAAGCAACATTTTATTTGTTGAACAAAATTTTCAAATGGGTAATTTGCAGAGATGTATTTTTTTTTTTACCATATTATTTTTTACTCATTTTGGTAACCCCTCTCAAAATCGTATGTGTCCGGTCGCACACGCCTTAGGCCGGCCTTATGTAATCTGTTCGAAAATGTTTCAGTGTCTTATGGCAGTTCACAGCAATACAGTGAATCGTGAATGCATTTTGATCAGTAAAGAGTTGAGCCTGAGAGCCTTGACTGGTTTTCCGTATTGGCCTTGAAACTTTGGCTCCTCTTCTGGTTGTATAGAACCACCAAAAGCACGACCACCACCACCAGCAAGGCAATTGAAACTGACACCATAGCCCAGGCCAGTGTCCTGTAGAGGCTTTCGGCTCTCCTGTCTTGTATCAGCGGGCTGTTTGTTGGAGAGGTCATGCCAGCCAGCGCGGGAAGATGCTTTGTCCACATGTCCACCGCTCTCTGTTTGTAGTGCGATCCCGGGCGAAGATCGCGCTCGATGCGATAGTATGCTTGGTTTTCTGCTCTGTAAGGCTCCCAGCGTGGATACTCGTAGTTGATGAACTGAGGAGCTTCCCTGTTTTTTTAAAAAAGTGCATTTTAGAAAAAAAAAATTGATGTTGAGAGATTTTTGAAATGCAGTTAACTCCTGATCTAGTGAACCTGTAGCTATAGTGAACGCAAACCATTAGTCCTGATTTGCATACAGTATCTCTGTTCATCGTGGGGACTCCCACGTTAGGCACACCCACGGAGGCGGCTATACGGGCTAAAGCCCCCCTAAAGGTTAAGAAATCCAAGTGAAAATCTCTTGAAAATAGAGATTTGTCACTTAATGGATTAAAATATTTTATTTTAAAAAATTGTCCTAGAAATATTTTAAAAGTATTTTTTACAAAATAGTTGATAAATTAAATTATTGCTTACAAATAGTACATTATATGCAGTTGAACTCGATTGTAACGTCAATGAAAAGACCAGATAATCATTTATGTCACTATAACCTTAATAGTGATCTAGTATTCCATAGGCCAATGAAACCGAATATTTTGATATTTAGAGAGTTTTGATATAAGAGAGTTTTCACTTCTAAATGAAGATATATAACAGAGTTCAATAATATTTGTAGCTTCCCCCCCAAACTAAAATCCTGGGTACCACTGCTGGGGCCACTTCACTTTAGTGAACTTCGGATATAGTGGACAAAATTTGATGGTTCCCAGAGGTTCACTATAACCAGAGTTGACTGTATTCTGAAATGGGGGAACAGACTGCCACAAACTTAGGCATATAGTCTGTACACAAAATGCGTTCAAAGTTAAAAAAAAAAAAAAAAAAAGTTCCAAAAATGTCCAGTAGGTGGCACTTTGCATTGTAATTCAGCTCAAGATAAAGCTCTAATGTTAAAAAACTACAGAATAAATGTCGACACTGTTCGTATATTCCAAGTTTTAAAGGGTAACACTCCGTTTACCCGTTTTGGCTGCAGAACGCTGTGTACAGGAGAATTTAACCATAACGACCTTTATATATTGTTTGTGTTCTAGAACACTGATATACAAATTTAATTTGGTCTTTGACAGAGCTTACTTGTATCTCTAATCATTTATCCCTGCATAAATTACTGAAATGCGATTAATTTTTACTATGTCCAAATGAAACCATTCCAAATTAATGCGATTATTGTAACCACATATTTTGTAACTTCAAAATTCCCCTTATGTAGATAGCTTGTATCCCAAATGTCGATTTATTGGAGAAACCGATGCTGGTAGGAGCAGTTTTTAGTTATTGACTTCTATTAAATTTTTTACCAAATTTTTTTTTAATCAAAATTGAGCTGCACCTTGCTCAGGTATTTGGCTATGAACACCCAGGAGTTCTGTGTTTGTAAGTAGTTTTATGTTTAACGGATGCCAATATCAACCGGCCCAGCTGCCTGTACATAAAGAAAGTTAAATGAAATTCAAATTAGGCTTACTGGTTAATTCATACGCGCTCAGAGTAGAAAATACTCTGAAACAATGTAACGGGGGATTAGTTGGAACACCGAGCCAACTTGCCCCATATTCTGTGTGTGCCTACTAACTCCATAATACATTTTTTCCACAAGATGAGAGACATAACCTTCTAAATGTAAACAAGCGAAATAAATTACGTCCAGAGTTAGTGTTAGTCACATACACAGTGAAAAACTACACAAGTTAAATCGGGATTATTAAGATGAATATTGGATAGTAGCATATTTTCGAGGGCCCCCCCTACAGCGATTGCCAGACTCAGTAATGTTTCTTGGGTCTCGCAAAGGGCCAGCGGCAGCATATTTTCGAGGGGCCCCCTACAGCGATGACCATACCTAGTGATGTTTTTTTGAGCCTTGCAGAGGGCCAGCGGTAGCATATTTTCGAGGGGTAGCAAGATAAGGGTTCCGGTGCAACTCGCCTCGATTTAACTGACAGCTGTTGGCACGGGTGCAACTGATTCTTGTCCTGAAAATTGTAAATATCCACTGCACGTGGGTAATGCTGCAAAACTACAATAGTGTTTCTAGATAGGAAAGAAGAAAGTTATTCTGTGACTGATTGTGCAATCAGTCAGAAAACAGGCGATTATGAGGACATCGCCTATTTACACCTGCAGCCAAACTAGGCCCCGGTCTTCCCTGTCTCATGCCAAAATATTCACGCAGTGATAGCTCATATCTCATTAAATTCATATTGTTGCAGAATAACTCTGCTAATTCCTGGGTTCGTCGTTCTAAAGTCCAGTAGGTGTAGAAAGTTCTAGAAAAGAGTCCACTTGTCAGGATGGAACACAAACTTTATTGCTTCCAGAACTTCGTCGAGCAATCAGCTATACAAAATTCACAGGCACTAATGGCCAGCAGCTCGTTTTTAACAGTCCACTCAGTGCCGAAACTTTCACAAATGCTGTAATTCTCACACAAAATAAAACATTTCCATAGGTAAAATTCAGTGGAAACTTTCGAGGGAAATCTTACACAGTCCCTCAAAACTCGGTAGTTAAGATTTACACACAGCACTTAAAAATCAGCTTCGAAAAGCAAGCGAAAATACCGCTTCTATAGCGTCAATGCAAAGCGTAACGCAGCTAACTCACTCAACGGGAGCTTAATGAACACTGACTCAAACTGGGGGAGCCCGCTGCTTTTATAGTCTTCGACGAACAGCGTGGAAGGTTCCGGAGAGAACCATCCTTGGAATGTACTAGAACAGACTTCATTATGATTGCGTAATAGAAGAGTAATATTACGCTATTATGCATATTAATGCAGAAAAACTAACTTTACAAGCCCCCATTGGCAAAATCGCTCCAAATGACCAAAATTTCGCCCAGCTTGGCGACTTTTGTCGAAATATCGCAAAATTTGGAGCCAAAAATAAGTCCCCAAAAGTGAAGGTACCGAAGACCTAGGACCAGTATTTATCGAGATTTCTAGAAAATGCTATACGAACCAATAGGGAAACCCAAAACTCTCGGATCTCGCGTTCTAGTTGACCGATTTTGATGCTACAAAAACAAAATTTAACTATTTGACGCGTAGAATATGAATTTTAAATTATTTTAAACCACAGAACAGCGGGTTGCCCCAAAATTCGTAAGAATATGCTAAGGCACTTACATCTCAAGGTACCGCACTGTAATGCTGTTCTTGTGGCGTGTTAGGTCAGTTTAACACTATGGGCAGCTCATCGTTTTGCCTTTTTCAAATGTATTTTGAGCATTGTTTTGAGCTACTACTTTTACATATGGATTCAGACATCGTATTTTTTCTCACTTTCTGTAAGATACACACACATGTTGAAAATCTTAAAATTTCAGCCAGCAAAACCCATAAGAGAGAAAAATAAAAAGGCGTCTGAGAGAGGAAAGAATCTGAAATACTTTCATTTTTTAACCAGAAGTCAAAGCCCGTTGTGAAGGCAATTATACAACGGGCGCTAGAAAAAACATTTGACAAAAATATATCTACTATCAACATATTTAACTTTCACTTAAAATAAATAACTTCATATTCAGTATTTATTGTATACCGAAATCTGAATTGCATTTTCTTCTAAAAACGGGCAAAAACTTTCCGCATTCGAAAGATTTCGTCTCGCTGGGAACATCCCTTCTCATATCAATGTTTCATGCAGAGGAACTTAATTTTATTTGTGAAAAGAAAAAGTTAAACTGGGTCATCTAGAAAGATTATTTTAAATGAATTGAAATCGCAATTTTCCCTTCAAAGCCTGATAACCGTGATTTCAGTATGACGTCGTTATGACTTGCGACACCCAATTTTGTCGCGCAAATGATTATTTTTTTCTTCTCTCGGAAATAAAAAAGAGCCGAAAATATCGAAAAATTACTTGAAAGTTAGAGAGCGTGTGTTTTTCAGATTTTTAAAGTAGCACAGATTATTTTCTTTATTTTTATACATTATTATGAAAATTTTCATGCGGATCGTACAAACTGGGTAATCTTATTAGGCTATTTTGTGCTTAACTTTTTAATCTTTTTGGAGTAATGGTGCTAAAAGTTCTATCTTGGAGTGGTTGAACCGGAATTGTTCCAGAATCAGCTAGCTAGGGATCAGCGTAACTATATAGTAGGATACGCACTAAAGTTCTATGGATTAAAATCGTATCCATGCGTCGTCCCTTTTTTTCTTCCTCATTCCATTAAATTGGAATCATTAATCATGAGTGTGACTTATTTTTCATTCTTGTTTCATAAAACACCACTTCTTTGAAATCGAAATCTACATTAAAATCGCCCACTAAAACTGTTTTACGATCTTCACCCGGCATATTCAAACTATACTTCTCCTTTGTAATAAACTGTGGAGTTAGCTGATTTCTCGCCAAATATGGATATCGCCGAGCTAGGTTCAGTTTTGGGGACTTATTTTCTGGCGTCAAACTTGGCGATAAACCATCAAAAATTACAAAACGTGGCGGCTTTCAATACTTTATACTCCTCTCCCCTCCACACACGCTATCGGCGCTGGCCGAGCCCATTAAGAAACGCAACGAAAAGAAGAAAATGAAAATTTGTAGATTTTTCTAGTGAGATTACGTCTTAACAGCACCCTTTTTGAGCCGTATTTAAAAGTGTGCATTACCATCCTTTTCTTTGAGATGAACAGGGATGGACGCTAGACGATTTTTTGCGAGACGAGACAGCCCTATATTTCGTCTCGCGTCCATCCATAATAATGAGTTAGAACTGCTTGATTATCCCCACTTACCCAAATTTAGCGAAGTCAGTCCAGAGGGAAACCATTCGGCCGCTCACTAAGTTGTCCAAGAGAGACGGTTGGCGCATTCCTTCAACATCTAAATTGAACAAGTAGAGGAGTTCATCCCCATGTGCAACACCTGTAAAAATATGACACGATTGTTATTGTTTTGAACTGCTTTAATAACACTTAATGTGCATATACGGCTGTATGCTCATTATTTCATGTTAGAGCCAGGGCATATTCGAATGTAGTGGTATACAGAATGCATGTTTAAGCAAATGTAAGGTGCAAAAAAGTCAAAATAAAGAGATTTTACGATAGAAATTTCTTTCTTTATTTTTTCACAAACTTATTTTATTGATATGCAATTTTGTAAAACTATCTTTCTATGTATTAGAAACAATATATACTCTAAGCTTAAAAAAATAATAATGATCAAGTAAAGCTGCTATAAACGCACCTTTTACTCAACAAAAATATTTTCTGGTTACTTATTCTTATTCTCAAGTACACATGCATACACACAATTAAGCATTTGTTAAAAAACACCCGGTTTTAGAGAGAAAATATTCTGATTTCGTTTAAAGTAGGTTTTACTACAGTAAGTAAACAGTGTAATCACGAAAATATAAAAATACCTCGCGTAGTTTTTTAACATAGTTAATAATAAAGAAAATTTCCTATTTTGCAAAGTAACTCGGGAATGTAAATTATGTAGTCAAACAATTAATCTTACCAAGGTAAGCTGCGAAAATGAACAATTCTTCCTTTGTTGAGTCGTAATTTTTAATTTCGATAACTGAACCGATATAACCTGATTCCGATAACTTGTTAATCCTGGTTAGTTTTAGTTATGCAATGGCAGCATTGGATTATGAATTTTAAAAATACAGTTTATTGGAAGATTTGTTAGGATAATATAAATTAAAAGCACAATGTACTGTGTTAAATATTTCGTGTATATTAAATTAAAATTGTTACAGTTATTTACAATGGACATCTTTCAACTAACTAAACGGTAAGGGATTTACCTTTATATATATATATACCCCCCGGTAGTTTCATCAAAAGGGAAGACCTGAACGGTTCAATCCCTCAAGCGATGGTTATTAACTGGCAGTGACGGTTCTAGGTTTATAGTCTTAAAAATACACACTAAATTTTTAGATTGAAATAAAATATTTTTTTTTTTGCCAATTACCTATAAAACGTATTTGTTTCACTTAAAAAAAAAAAAAAAAAACCACACATTTCTTTTAATATTGAATTCCAAGAACACTTACTCGAAAACTGATGTTAAGCATCCTATATTCCATATTTCGAATGGGAGACGTTACTGTATTATATGCTGGATATATATCTGATTCAATGACACCATTCTTACATTAGTCAGCAAGAAGTTTTGTTCCTATTTACGTTGTAAAGAGGTCAACAAAATGCTGATTTTTGTCCAATATGTCACACGCGTATATAACGAGGCTATATGCGTCTTGAAGCAGAAACATAACAACTAACATTATAATTGGTTCTGTGCCAATCCCAATTCGAATATAGACATTTAAGGAACAAACATAAATATTTTAAGTTCTTAAACTAAAACTGTTGGTTAATATCATTTGAATGGCTTGTACAATTTATAAATCCAAGTTTATTGAAATTTCAATAAATAAAATCTTAAAAACGTTTAAAAAAATCAAACCAATTCCAAGCAGCATTATACTACTATTCGGTAGAGAATGATTACGCTGACACGTAAGCGAAGACTGGTTATTTTAATTATTAAACTGAGCGATTGGGTGAATTCTTTTTTCAGATTCAAAATTTATTATTTCCTCTCAAAATACTCAAAATTTTAGCGTGGTATAAAAGCTGTTTCTTGAAAAGTGGAACCCATCCTTGAGAAGGCATACGAGTTTGAAATTTTAGTTTTCAGCCATTCGTTTCGAAGCATTCTCATTGGTTAAGTATTAAGAAAAGAAAAAGAAAAAAAAAACTAAATTTTTTAAGAGCTCTAAAGTTCTAAATCTAATTCACCTTATGCCATACTTTCCCAATTCTTACTATCGGCAAAATCCAACAACTAACATTTTAATTTTAAATGAAATATCTAATCTATTTAGAAAAATGGGAAATTTCACAAATTTTTCAAGACATTTCTTTATTTTATACATTTTCTTTACCATCTTTACTTGAACAACGGAAAATAAAATAACCCGACATTCATACGGCGATATTCAGTACAGACATGTTTGCAACTATCTAAAGTAATGAAATTTCAACAAGTGATATCAGTCTACGTATGAAAAGTATGGCGTTCCTGCTAATCTTTGGTACTTTATGCGTTTCTTTATAAGAAAGTTTTTCAACAGTTTTACGTTAGTTCGACCACCCAATGCCATCTTAAGAATGCCAAATTGATGAGTCAAGTGCAATAGTTTTAAATTCCAGTTCACCACCTATACAAGACTATAGGTGGTGACTATAGGTGATTTATCTATTTTATCTTACCAACTAGAAAAGAATTCCCCTAGCACAGTGGTTCCCAACCTGTTTTCAATCGCGACCCCTTTTAGATTTTTCAAAAATGTTCGCGACCCCCTCCCCCCTCTCTTTTCCATCCATCATGACAGAAAAATAAGACAAAAAAAAATTAATAATGAAAAATATATATCTTGGGATTTAAAAATGATTATCTTTTTATTCCGTACTGATTAGTATTAGGATGACTGAGGTTGTATTTGGCTGATAAGTTATGCTATCCTTCGCTGAATATTGGTCAAAGCCAACCGCATCTTGGGCATCTAATTTATTACTGGCTTTTGTCTTAATCTACAAAAGAGTTTTAAATTCAACTTCACGCATGTAAGTGGATGCAAATGACATTAACATTTGAAGCTTAGATATTATCGGATGTGAGTGACGCATAGCACACGAATTTTGAATTAACGATTTTTCTTGGTATAAATCATGTGTTGAGGAGTCATTTTGCAAATTCAAAAATTCGTCCTGCGCTTCATCAGGAAGATCGGCGACATCTAAAGATGTGTGAAGTGGATTTCGCACTAATGCCGCCACTTGTTCATTGTGAGTTCTGGGATATATATCTTTGAATTTCAGATTTAAGAGCTTCAAGGTAGTTAATAATTTCTTACCTTAAATTAACTGCAATTTGTATTTCCAATACTTTTGCCTTAGTGCGCGAGTTTTCAAAATTGGTTAACACTCCTAGATACACTTTACGACGTTAGTTTTTGTAGATTTGATACAAGCGCCCTAACGAGAAAAAGGAATTTTGCTTTACAAAGAGAAAAGGGAGAAAGCGTGTCTCATGGCAGAGAAACTTAGAAATATTTTGCCATTCATTTCCTACAAAATCGGTCTCCAGTGACCCCCGAGAAAAGGCATGGCGACCCCCCTGTTGGGAACCACTGCTAGCACATCAATAGATAAGGTTTTACCAGTCACATCTTCACCAGTCTTTTCCTGGCACGTTTGATACATAACAGTTGCACAACCATCTTCACTAGTTATACCTCCGACTGTCTCACTTACGATTTCATCCTCACCGGTCATGCCGTCACAACCTCCCTCTCCAGTTTTACCATGCCGTGTTTACTCGCGTAATAGTCGCACCTCCGTTTTGAAGCAGAAAAAATAGCTTTAGAAATACAATATCATGCAGTACTAAACTGGCACAAAAGTGCATTAATTGTTGTTATCTAGACGGAAAAAATATAGGGGGGGGGGCATGGTCAGTTGATTTTAACGAATAACGGTGTAGCCATGACATCACGATTTACTTTTTCCCGGTCTCGGAAGCTTGAAAAATGCAGTTTGGAAATAAAGTTCTTACGTCTGATGACAGATGGCAGCACTAAAATTGAAAGAATGGAGGAAAAAGTCAAGAGAGGGCGTAGCTATGGATCACAGATGGCAGCACTAAAATATGTTATCATACGTAAGAATTCTATTTCCAAACTGCATTTTTCATGTTTCCGAAACTGGGTATAGAACTGAGGAACCATGGAGCGGTAGGCGAACATTCTAACCATCAGACGGTCTGACTTGGAGAAATATGACTGAAGTTTGAAGTGATTGTTGTTTCAATTTCGGAGTGAGAGCTTTTCTGTATCTAAATAAATAAAATTAGACTTTGCCTGTACACTACTCGGAATTAAAAAAAATTTCGATTACTATCCGTTTTAAACATTTGGGGCCTCAGTACGACCGTAAAAAAAAAAAAAAGTTGTCTGTCATTCTGCCCGTGACGCTTTTTTTATTCGCACATCACGTAAAACGGCTGAAGCGAATGAAATAAAATTTGGCAACGTGATAGGTGGTCACTCACGAATTTAAAAGCAATTTTTTATTAGATTTTGAGATTTTTCTGAAAATCGTTTCAAACTACGTAAATTTTTGTTCGCGCATCACGTACGACTTAAGTGAACAAAACGATAGTGAAACGACAGGTAGTCACACAACTTAAACTATGCCCGTAGAGTTTCTTAAAATTTTGATTAGATTTTGAGACTTTCCGAAAATTTTTTCAAACTGCGTAAATCCTAGCTAGAAAATGTTTGCACTTATTTCATAAAAAATTTGCATAAAAAGTGAATATTTTGAAAAGTATACACTTTTTGTGCACAGCTTTTGACAATTTAGAATATGCACTTTTTAGTATGCATAAAATCTGCATATAATTTGCTTGCACAAAAAATGTATACTTTTAAAATATTAAAAAATATCCACTTTTTATGCACAAATTGTGGACAATGTATACTTTTTTCCAAAAAAGTGCAGACTTTTTTTAGCTGGGTAGATTTTCCCCGCATAATAGTCGCACCTAGACTTTCACCGTGAAAAATTGGCAAAAAAAGTGCGACTATTATGCGAGTAAACACGGTATTTACCTTTTTCTCCACTCTTATCATTAACAGTCACTTTAACAAATACGTACTCGCCCTGCCTATCACCACTTTTGTTATCACTCGTCTTCCCAAGCATTAAAATTCGAAAAAAGAAAATTCAGACGCATGCGTACATTCTTCTCCTGCCTCTTCTGTATCAGACCGCTCCGAGATTAACCGACACAACCCAGACCTTTCCGAGTCATTTATGAAATACGGGGTGACTAAAAAGTCCGTAAAAACTTTAAAAATTCATTAAAAAAGAACAAATAATGACAGAAAATTGCGGTTTGGACAAACAGGTTTAGAGGTTGATCAGAATTTTTTGAATGGCAAGAAATGTTGTAGTTCCAAATGTAAACGATAGGTGCGCTGATATAGACCATGAAAAACAAGTTTCCTGTTAAAAAAAAATTAAAAATCCGAAATCTCTCTAATTTTTTTCGTGCAAACTGCATTTTTGTAACAGGATTTGTTCTTTTTTAATGAATTTTTGAAGTTTTCACGAGCTTTTGATGCATCCTGGGTGCGTCAAAATTTAACAATTCATTAAAATAGAGCAAATAACGATACAAAATTGCGGTTTGCATGGATGAGATTAGAGAGATTTCGGATATTTTTAAATTGGAAACTTGCTTCCCATTGTGCATGTCAGCGCCACCTATCGGTAACATTTGGAACTACAACCTTTCTTGTCACTCAACAAAATCCGATCAACTCCCTAAATCTATTTATGCAAACCGCAGTTTTCTATCATTATTTGTTCTTTACTTAATAATTTTTTTTAAGTTTTTACGGCCTTTTTGATCACCCTGTACCTTTTAAGCCTCAATAGTCAGAATAACCTTTTCACAACCTAACAGCATCCGACTGGTGAAAGACTGAATCAACAGACTTACTCTTTAATATAGTCACGATAGGTCACCACTAAATTTACTAATCACGAAATTGAAACAGAAAAATATTAAATTAATGCTATGTATTTTTGTGACGCATATCAAATTTGAGTAGTTTAGAAAAAAAAGGACGCAGGACGTTCATGGGTTAACGAAACAACCACATCGATAATCCAAAAACGGCCAGAGCCTGATTATCACACGGGCATACGGGACAATAGCCCGGGGCCCCCAAATCTCTCAACTAAATTTTCTTTCTAATATCTATAACATAATTTTTAACAATAGATGGACTTAAGAGATTTATTTTCTGTTCTTCTAATTCGTCATTAAGACTCATGGATGAATAAACAAGTTAGGAGTTTTTGAAAACGTATGGTATGGCCAGATATAGGCTCATCACAAAATATCCATTAATTAACATTTTTTATTTCGTGATGAAGGAAAGAAAATTTCGAACTTTTTGGTGTATCAAGAAAATTTTTTGGTGTGAGAAACTTTACACCCGTGCCTCGTCATTGCCATTGCTTGAATGAGCGCACCCATGCGCTAATAATACAAACGGACTAAAAAAATATTAAAATCACTTTTAAATACATAATCTTGTTCTAAATATGTATAAATAAATAGGTCATTTTTAATTCAATTTTAGTATTGTTTAAAAATGTCTTACTTTTATGTCGGGAAAGTGCAACAGCAAACAAAAATAAGTTAAAATGCTTGTGATAGTTGGGGTCCCAAAATAACCTCTTGCCCCCGACCACATATGATCAGGCTCTATAAACGGCTGTAGAGTTTCAGACTGAAGCTACTTACCTGGATCGAAGTAGGCTATAGGTGTCCCGTGTTTCAATTCGACCATGCTGTTCTCGCCTCTGTATTCGAAGGTATACATGTAGACTTGAGCTCCCGTGGCTGAGTAAGACTGGACCGTAATGTCGTTGCATGCGATGTACATGGCGTCGGTCGACATCTATCATAATAAAAGTGTACGTTAGCACATGGGCGTTACAATTTGCAAAATATCTGGGTAGATGCAGGCCCAAGTTCCACAGTCGGACTTTTATGAAATTAAATATTAATTAAATATTGGCTTTCTTAACCCTTAAACACACAGTGGTCCCGCTCTGGGATCACCAAACTCTGATGTTTTGACTGTTGCCAGTCACGAAGAATAGATTGGATTTCTATAAAAATAGTTGCGGGTGACGTAGCTCCCCGAGAATACTTTACTTTTTAGCACGTCATTTCCCGTAAAAAAATGGTCACGATTATTTTTAACCGCACTGGCATCTGCTCGAAAATGGAAGAATGCAAAAACAGCTGGATCGATTGCCCAATGCTGAAAAAAGGGCAGCCGTTGCCATCGCTCGACTTAACTACCAGCAAGATGGCGGACGATCGAAACGTTCATCGCGTGCCACAGATCTTCAGACCCTTTTTTGACGCAGCTGGCTGTGCGCGAGCACAGCCGGCTGTCGTCAAAAAGGGGTCTCTAGATCTGTGGCACGCGATGAACGTTTCGATCGTCCGCCATCTTGCTGGTAGTTAAGTCGAGCGATGGCAACGGCTGCCCTTTTTTCAGCATTGGGAAAGGGTTGCGCCTCAAAGGGTTAAGCCTGTATCAGGCCAACACCTCCTAGCTAAAGAAAGCCTAACAACTCCTACGTCACTAAGCTTTGACGTCATCACTAGGCCTACAGTTAAAAGTTTTATTTTCATAAAATAAAACTATAAAAAGGTTCTGGTGAATTTATTCATAAATAACAATATTTTAATAATTTGAGATAAAAAATATTATTTTATGACACAGTTTTTAACCATGACTAATTACATAATATGATAAGGAAACAGATCGAAATGAATAATTTTGTACCAGAAAGGTATTTTAATTTTAATTTTTTATTTGAGATATTTTCTAATATTTGTAGTAACCACCAGAAATTTTAAATAGTTTTAATCTGCGAACATAAAACTGTGATGACGTCACTACATGAAGGTCTAGTGATGACGTCGAAGCTTCAGTTGTTAGGCTTTCTATATGTAGGAGGTGTTGATCAGGCCCACCGAGAGGGGGGGAACAGGGGGGAGGGACAATCGCCCACGGGTCCGGGTCTTAGGGGGGCCCAGGCAGGGAGGATGTAAGGATATATGTTACGAATATTGAATATTACGAATCGTATATTACGAATTTATTGATAAAGGCAACTGCTTTAACGCAGAAAAATCAACGTTGGCAAACGCCAATGAGATTCAATGTCAAAGAGAATATGTACTCGCACTGATGCTAGTAAATCATACTAACCGATATCGGTCGGAGGCATTAACTCTGATTGGTGTTTGCTAACGTTTTTCTTTCTGCGTTATTCATTTGTCTACGAATTTTATAACTCTGCTTTAGTTTCCAAATAGCAAGTACTTAAAAAAAAAAAAAAAAAAAAAAAGGTAGATGCAATTGTATCAAGTGATCCTCTATATACATTAAAAAAAGAATTTTAGGTTTATATGTGTATTGCTCAAAAATAATTCTGCTAAAATATTAGCAATTTTTAAAATATTTTCTATGAAAGTTTTATCGTGTACAAGGTCTTGTATATATAGCCTACGGTAAATTTAAAGTACACTAATTCTAAAGTGTTTTAAAACCTTTTCTGGATAAAAAGTGTATTTTTTTTGAGAGGGGGCCCCCCTCGTAAATGCCTGCCCTGGGACCCAAAAATCCTTTCGGTGGGCCTGCATGTATGAAATATCTTTTAACGCTTCCAAACTGAGTAATACTTATTAAATGAGCATAACACCCAACATAAAGGGAAAACTCTTACGTTGATGAAGGGATGAAGAATTTGCGAGATGTTGGCAGGGTTGATGCGATTGAAGTATTCGAACAAGATGGTTTCAGACACCGAGTCCACATTTCCCCTGATGTTGGTCGTGGTCAAGATGAACATCGGAATCAGATGCGTCCTCAGAAAGGAGGGGTTCTCCCGGACAGCGTCCCGGTAGGTGTTCAAAAGAACTGAAAGATGAGCAAAGTAGGATGGCCAATTGGTATTGAACGTCTAAACAGCAATCATAAAGATTACGTCTGTTTAACCCTTTAGCGCGCAGTGTTCCCACTCTGGGTACACCAAACTCTGACGTTTCGACTGTTGCCAGTCACGAAGAATAGATTTGATTTCTATAAAAATAGTTACGGGTGACATAGCTCCATGAGAGGATCCTTTATTTTTTAGCACGTCATTTCCCGTAAAAAAATGGTCACGATTCTTTTTAACAGCACTGGCATCTGCTGAAAAAATGGAAGAATGCGAGAACAGCTGGATCGATTGCCCAATGCTGAAAAAAGGGCAGCCGTTTCTAGAGAGATGATCTAGAGACCCTAGCTGTGCCGCACAGTCTGCTGTCGTCAAAAAAGGGTCTCTAGATCTGTGGCACGCGATGAACGTTTCGATCGTCCGCCATCTTGCTGGTAGTTAAGTCGAGCGATGGCAACAGCTGCCCTTTTTTCAGCATTGGGAAAGGGTTGCGCCTCAAAGGGTTAAACGAGAACGGTAAAAAAGAGTTCAAGTGTACATGGATCGTTCTGAAAAAAATGTTAGAATATCATGCCGCTATATTGATACATTGATAAAGGACGCACATACATAGGCAGTCCAGGGAGGGAGGCAAACAGGCATGTTCCCCAGGTGCCGTGCTAAAGGGGACGCCAAAATCAGTTATGGTTCCAAAGAAGGAAGGGGGTGGGAATGAAAGTTTGCTCCAGGTGATGGTAACTCTAGCCACGGCGCTGTATATATATTTGTTTTCTAGAAACATTGCTGTCTTGCCAGACCAAATTTTACATTCGTATGCCTAGCATGAGCGAGAAGACATAACAAACGTATCGAAGTCACAGAGCATTTGAATCCCTGATTTGAGCATTTGAAGTCTCGAATAGTATTCGAATAGAAATCGCTAATAGTATTCGAATAGAAACAGATTATAATATTCGAATAGGAACTACAACCCCCCCCCTCCAAAAAAGTAGTTTGGAGGGGGCACAATTTTTTTTTTTTGTTGTTGTCTCACTTTTCTTAAAAATTCATTTGAATTTGCAGGATAAGTCAATCTTCTATAGTGTTAGCTTAGTTCGAGATGGGAATGGGGGGGGGGGGTTAAGTGTCTGCGTCTGTGCACCTCTTCTTGATTCGTCAGTGACCGTGAATACTGTTAGAATAGTATTCGACTAGAAACTGTGAATAGTATTCGAAACGAAATCTCGAACAGTAATCGAATAGGAACATAGGAACGGTGAATACTATTCGAATCCAAACCACGAATAGTATTCGAACAGCAATTGAGTATATTATTCGAATAGCAGAAATCGCGACTATTCATAATTCGATTTATCTATTATTGATACTATTCGAATAAAAGTAATCGATTTTGGAATTCATTCGAATTGCACATCACTAACCAAAAGCTTATGGAAATAATTTTTTACCTTCGCCACTGATGCCACCACTCCACTCTTTGCTGTAAAGAAAGAGTGGAGCAAAGGTTCTTTGCTGTAAAGATGATGGCGGGAAGCTACCGTATAGTGGCTGTAAAAGCTAAACCACGAACCTTTCACCATTTTCAATAGTTTTGAAAAATCAAATGAACCGACTGTTGGCCGTAGGATTTATAATGACTTCGCCAAACGGTTCAACATCGAACGAAATTTTTTTTGAGTGCACTGAACCTATTTATTCTGTGTTCACAAATGTTTTGTTATTTAAAAAGAAAAAAAAAGATACGTACGTGGGTAAAAGAAAGCCCCTTCATCTCTGTTGACTCCAGCCATGAGAGGCACTCTTCTAAAATTTCCTGCATTCAGAAGTTCCATCGGAGAATCTGGCAGAAAACGGTTATCGCCAAACTTTTCGACAACAGGCATGGCCCTTAAGGGATAATCTCCAAAGATCTGTCAAAACAACATGAAAAGGAAACAAAGAATGAATTATCTGTAAATAAAACGTGGGGTGGATGGGTAGGCTTTTGTTTTTGAAAGAATCAATGTACTAAGAAATATAGTATATGAATCTTGGGGATAGAACTCTAGAAGAAAAAAAAAAGCTTTTAGACGAGCCTCTTCCTTTAGAAAACAGAACAAAAATAGATTCCACCCTGTACGAGCGAACAACATATACTTTTGTTAGAAACTGCTTACTATGAAACGGAATATTACAGTGCAAAAGTAATTCTGTCATGTGCCTCAGGTTGTCATCCAACATTTTAGATTTTTTTTTTTAATAATTAAAGAATGATTCATTTTGATTGATTAGAATTGCAAAATATGTGGCATTAATTACTGTATAGATAGTATGCACGCTTTGTGGATTTCTTTTCAACCAAGTTATAAATATCTTAGCTTGTTGTTCATCCTTATTATATATCTAACAATCAGTTTCGTCTAGACTCTACACCGATATAGAATATTTTGGGTATTTATCAACGAAGTTCATATACTTTTTTTTGACAGCTGCTGTCAGGGGCGTAGCCAGGGGGGGGGCTATCGGGATATATTCCCCCCCCCCCGAAATTTTTGGATTAGTGATGAAATTCCGTCTATTTATACTCATATAAGGTCATATCCTTCCCCCCCCCCCCCCGAAAAATATTCCTGGCTTCGCGCCTGGCTGCTGTTACATAAAAATGAAGGATACATTTGTAATTCATGCCATGATATGTAAAAAGAAAGAAAAATCGACATGACTGTAAAAAATTTTAAATTGTACTCTTTTTATTGACTTCATAAACTTTGTTCCTTCATTTGATTCCTAGTTCGGTACCCTGCCAACTAGGCTACCACGGCCAATTTCCGCCTGTGTGGTAGCTGGAACTTAAAAGAATGCACTGTACTCTTTTCCTACATAAATAAATATGTTACAGTTAAAACTCGAAATCAGTCAAAACCCGAATTAACAAGGGAAAATGCGTTCTAACTGACAGCGCTCGGGGAAACCCGTTTCCCAAATGAATTCCGGAATGTTAATGCTTTATGCACTAAAAATTGGGAAAATAGATTTTTTGAAAAATTACGGTTGTTATATAAGAAACAAAATAACTTTAATTTTATAACAAGGGATGAATAAGGACGAGGGTCAGTTGCATTCGCGCCAACAGCTATCAATCAAATCGATTGCGAGTTGAACCGGAATCCTTATCTTGCTCCCCCTCGAAAATATGCTAACGCTGATCCTTTGCGAGACCCAAAAAACATCACTGGGTCCGGCCACCGCTGTAGGGGGGGGGGGTAAAAAAATAAGCTACCTCTGGCCCTTTGCGAGACCCCCAAAAACATCACTGGATCCGGCCACCTCTGTAGGGGGGCCTCCTCTAAAATATGCTACCACTAGCCTTTTGCGAGACCCAAAAAACATCACTGGGTCTGGCCTCTGCTGTAAGGGGGGCCTTCAAAAATATGTTACCGCTGGTCCTTTTCGAGCCCCCCCCCCAAAAAAAAAACCACAAAAAAAACCGAACAACTTGTCATATGGCATATCGTCGAAATAATGCAATAATTTTTGATAGATGTAAAAATTATTGTCTAACAAATCAGTAAAAACCCGAATAAATCTGGTTTTCCCACGTTAATTCGTGTTTTGCATGGCGCTGTCAGTTAAAACGCGTTTTCCATAGTTAATTCAGGTTTTGACTGATATCGGGTTTTCACTGTAACATATGTATATGCGTTATTTTCGAAGATCTTTATTAGTTTCAACCTTTATAGGTTGATTTTTTTAATGTGTTCTTATTTTTTGGTGTATTAGCTTAAGGCAAACCCACACGAGGGGTATCTGTCTAAGGGGATACTTTGGGCGGAAGACTTTTTAAGAATTTCTAACGCCTATTCAAGTTACATCTAGAGAAAGCCGCTCCAAACAACACACCGTTAGATAGACAGCTGCGAAGTGAGCCAGAACCCGGGACCTTCACATTTCAAACATCTACCATCATTCAATGCCTTCTTCTTGGGCAAATGCATTCATTTTGAAACTCACCTTATTATCCTTCTGGACGTTGAGCAGATCCAGTATGGGCTTGTGCCGTATACAGTCCACAATGGCGGCCGTCGAATCTATTGGACAGTTCAGTCGCTGAGCCACCTCGCGGGCGTAGCCGTACGGATCGCCCTCCAGTGCCCAGTCGCAAAGAGCCGAGCCGCTCTGCATGATGGCCCGATTGAATAAGCCTGGTGAAATAAAAATAAACGGTGCAAAACTGATTGTCTATGAAATATTTTCCAACATAAAATATAAGAGATAGTTCTAATTAAATTCCCCTTGCAAACAACAGTCTGTAGCTGAAACGGGTGAGCAAATTCCCACCAACTTTGGCATAGGGACGGTACGCGAGATGCGCTCTGAAAAGTTTTTAAAAAGTTTAGTTCCAAAAAGTGCCCAGGATGTGGCGTTTTGCATGATAATTCAGCTCAAGAAATGACTCAAATCAGTCAATAAAGGTTCAAAAACTAATGAATGAGCATTGAAATTGCTTGTATATTTCGAGTTCCATTATTCCATTTTCTGTTCTTGCATACAAAGCGCCATCTGTTGGAGATTTTTGGAACTAAATTTTTTTTGTTATAAATCTTCTGAGCGAATTTAATTTATAGTCTGTAGACCGAATCTGGTTACAATCCCCTTTAGCTCTAGAGCCCTGTTAAAAGGGGAAAATTTAATTATAACCACCTTCAATGTACTTGTACATTGAAAATAAGTGAAAAAATAAAACAAAGGCGTTCATGCATTTCAATCAATTATTGACCCTAAAAGTTGACTAATGGGAATCCATTTGTGTGTCCCTATAAAAGAAATATTTATTCTATCCGAGTAACTTTATATAACAAACATGCTGTAACTAACTATATTGTTAAAAAACTACAAATGATTCATTATCAATGTCTATAACATATTTCTTTTGATAAAGTAAAATGACTTCACTGAGATGAATTTAAATCATAGATCACAGTTGTCCGTATTTGTTTTGTATGGCTCAGTAAATGAGTTACAAGTGTTTCACATACCATTATCGACATGCAATAAGCTATAGTGAATGTTGATAATCACTAGAGATGGAGTTGAAGCAGCTTAATGGAACAAATAGAGAAAGTACTTGTGGCCCTGGCACATATCTTCATGGTAAAGAGTTCACGTAAGGGGCAGCACACATAAGGCTTTGGCTGGCCTATCTCTTTTACATAGACTGTGATAGGGAAAACCTTATAAAGTGCCATCTTAGGAATTTTCTGTGGCAGAGTGCTAGATTTTTTTCTTTGGTAATGCCATTGGATATAATGCTGGGCATTCTATATTGCTACAAAACTCTTCTCATTCCGATAACTTATGTGTAACTCTAACAAATTCATCTTTTGATGGCAAGTTTTAAATATTTCTTTCTTTCCTTATTACTTCCTTACCTCCTTCTTACAAAAAAAAATCAGTTCTAGTTTTTCTTCGTTCAAAAGTGTGATACACTTAAACGAGGTCCGCATGGCATATCGCTAATGCAATGTTGAGCTGAACGAATTCTCTACCTCAAGTTGAATTTTTTTCGGTGATTATTCCTCGATGGTATGTCCGATTTCGGATTCTGTGTTTTTTTAAGTGATCAGCATCGTGACCTTGACCAATGTCATAGGTTTAATGAGCGCGTGGAGCGAGTCATTGAGAAACAGAATGATTCTTCTAATATCTCCATTGAAAGTTAATGGCAGCAGGTTTTTCGGTGATTATTCCTCCGTGGTCAACCCGATTGGTGTGATTTCAGATTTATACCTTGCCACCATGGGTAGACCTATAGCCGTGCCAAATTTGAACAAAATAGGTCAAGCGGTCTAGGAGGCGAAGCGTTACATTAAAATGCCTGAGTGTAGTGTAAGAGCTTTGCTCACTTCGCTCAGTTCAATAAGCAGATTTCTCGGGTTTAATTAGATCAGTTTCGAACTCTGTTTTATTAGTTACAGTTTACATGGCTTTGTGATTAAATTAAAATAAAAAAATACCTTGGCTTTGGGGTGAAAGTAAATGCAGAAACACGCTGGCTGCTCCAGAACCTTGTCCAAACAGAGTGATAGCGTTCGGATCACCACCAAATCTTTCGATGTTTTCCCGCACCCATCGAATGGCCAGTACTTGATCTTTTAAGCCCATATTTCCTGGACATGCCTCATCACCAGAGCTGAGGAATCCTATATTAATTGGGAGACAAAAAAAATGATGGATCATGTTCAATGCATCAGCTATAAAACACATTCCATACGCATGTACGAAGAACTAAGCTATTCGCTCTCATCGTTGCAAAGACATATAGCGGCGGTGATTTTCCCTCTGTGCTCATCGCTGTTTCCTGATATGAGTCTATGAATGCGGCTACCATTTGTGCAAAGATTTGCAGTGAGAGTGAACAGGTTAAAGGAGAAAAAGATGCAAAAATTTTAACCAACGACCTAAGAGTCTTATATATGAGATTTATAATTTGTCGATAATGTTTTTACATACACTATTATAGGCAAATAATATTTTGGTAAAATTGCTAATTCTGTGGCAGAGTTTTATTGTCATGCGTTGGATGTAAAGTTGGTTATACTATATCAATGTCAAAACACATTTAATTCGGAATTTATGAGTATTTCTAACAAATTCCAGTTTTATGGCAAGTTTTTAATGGAAAGTCGCAAGTATATTTTGTATGAACTTCACTATCAACTAATTTTGGGTTTGTTTAAAACACATGAAGTCTTTAAAATATACTTTAAACAATGGCAGTCTTCAGAACGTTATTTATACGAATATCTTTGTGTGCTCCTGAAAATAATAATATTACATATATCATTTTCAAGGGGGTACACAGAATTGTACATACATTAAAACATACTTTAATTTGGCAGAAATCGATATCTAACTGCAGCAGTTAAAGCATTGCAGAGAGACAAACCAAAATAGTGGAAAACTTTTTAACTTTGTTGGAGAATATTTACTAAAAAAAAAACGATTTCTGTATCTAAAAGTATACAGAGTGAATCTGAACTTTTGGGCGAAACTTTAAGGGGTGATAGGGCACACAATAAGGAATCGTAATCACATAGCAATCTGGGGTCGAAAACGCAGTTTTAACTTACCCGGTAATAATCACTTTGGGAAAAGTATTGAAGTGTTCGTCTAATTTCTTAACCAAGTTTCATAAACAATAGGCTCGTCACTGAAAATTTCATCCATGAAATAAAATAGAATTTTTAAACTATCCATTTTAGACTTCGGTTTTCGAGGGAAAATACATTAGTTTCTGACGAACAATGGTCGGAAAGTGCACTGTTGTTTCGGCACTTTTTTCTGAAGTGATTATTAACAGCTACACGAAGACGACGTTGCCAACCCCGCATTGCTATGTGGTTCTGATTCCTTATTATGTGCCCTATCATTCCTTAAAGTTTTGTCCAAGAGTTTAGATTCACCCTGTATATAGCAAAAACTAAAATCCAGAATAACAGAAAAGAACTCACCAAATAGGCCTATCCTGTAATTAAATGTAACAAGGATTACTCCTTTGTCCATAAGTTTCTCTGGTCCATAGATATTAGCTGAACCCTCTTCAAAATTACCTCCGTGGATGAAGATCATGACGGGATACGTAACTAGATTAACAGATCCTGCCATCTGTGAAAAGAAACAAATGTTAGTCAAATGCCAGCTTATGTAATTAAATTAACTCCCATAAGCACCTTGTTCCCACCTCCAAGCATAGACGTAACTTAACCCTTTGAGGCCCAACCCTTTCCCAATGCTGAAAAAAAGGGCAGCCGTTACCATCGCACTACCAGTAAGATGGCGGACGATCGAAACGGAGGCTGGCTGTGCCGCACAGCCAGCTGCATCAAAAAAGGGTCTCTAGATCGGTGGCACGCGATGAACGTTTCGATCGTCCGCCATCTTGCTGGTCGTTAAGTCGAGCGATGGCAACGGCTGCCCTTTTTTCAGCATTGGGCAATCTATCCAGCTGTTCTCACAGTCTTCCATTTTTTCAGCAGATGTCAGTGCTGTTAAAAAGAATCGTGACCATTTTTTTACGGGAAATGACGTGCTAAAAAGTAAAGGATTCCCGTGTAGCTACGTCACCCGCAACTATTTTTATAGAAATCAAATCTATTCTTCGTGACTGGCAACAGTCAAAAGGTGAGAGTTGGGTGTTCCCAGAGCGGGAACACTGCGCGTTAGAGGGTTAATAAGGGCAAGGGGAAGGGCAATTTCTCCCTCTAAAATTCAAGAAAATTTAAATATCGCTTATGTGAAAATACTATTTTCTACAACATAAAGTATTTTGCTCCCACCCAATGTTATATGCCAGTTTACGCCAATGCCGCCAAGGGAGGCCTCATCTGAGAATTCTTGTCTAGCCTCTCGTTTCCCGATGATTGCAAGCTGTCTTGCTTCCTTTAGCCCAAAGATTGAAAGTTGTCACATCATGATTGCATGAACTCAATAGAAACAGTTGCTCGGAAAACCGCATGTCTCACATCAAAATTAATTTTTCGAAGCAGACTATAGCAAAATCTACGCTAGTGAATTATGTAATGGTATAAGATGATATGAATTTTATCTAGAACAAAATAAAGTTCCTAACACTATTATTAAATGGCGCAGTGCAAGGTGAAACACTCAATACTGGCACATTCAAAAGCCGGTGTGTTCGAGGAACGGAATTAAAAAAAAAAAAAAAATGTTTGATTATGCGATGAAGTTCACTCAGACTGATATGCAAAGAATGCTTGTGTTCCACAATTGTTCAGTAACTTTCTGGAAGGAATGATGTGCCTCGCTTTTCTCGCTTAAAGCTAGTATCAATGAGGGAATCTGCAGATCATGGTGAAGTTCCATGTGGATAGGTCCAACATGTCACTGAGGTCGTAAATAACATTGCAGTTCGATTACCTAATATTCCAGACCCACACGTTTACAGACCAGAAAACCTAAATGACGAGAATTGCATAAGAAATGGACTGAATATGACGGTTGTAGATGATATTATGTGTACTGTAGATTTTTCTAAAAAATGTGCGATATCTTGATAGCATACGTTGTAAAGCATTGACTGTAAATTTCAATATACATTCAGCGGAATTTTAGTGAATTAATGAAATGAAAATTATAATTGCAGACAATTTGTAATTCCTTCAACATTACATTCTACTGATTTCCTCAGTACTGATCAGGGATCAAAGCCAATTTATGAACCAAACGTGCCACAAATTTGAGAAAAAGCTATTAGTAACTGTTTTAGCCATATTCTTAATTTAGCCATTATTTAGCCATTATCAGTTTTAGCAATTTCTGGTCATTTCAACCGTTGTTGATTATCCCTGTCCGTTCCGCTAGTTCGTACATGTGTAGTTTTCACTATGCATTTTTAAATGTTCTTTAAATTTATTTTATAATGCGCATGCGCAAATTTGAGGGTATAAAATTTTACCATTGTGGTCTTTTTTAAAAGCGCAGACGATATGTGGCAGTGAAATAAAACTTTGCAGATGACTGTCCGGAAGTCGAGAACGCAAAAGGGCAGTTTCACTTTTCGTCACAATTCATTCCTTTTAGGTCAGACATTCCACAAAAACGAGGCAAAAATAAAATTTTATTTTGTCATTGGGATCAGTTATGAGTAAGTTTTTTGTCTTTCGGCTCGATATTTTTCAGCCATTTCTTGCCACTTTTCGCGTTGATTCTAGCTACTTTTTCTCCAGTAGAGCTGGCAACAATGATATTGATATTTGGTTAGGATAAGAATGTAATGAAAACTGTTGCTACAAGATTATTCGAAAGAAAATAAACGTTCTGTAAATGACTCTCCGAGTACCTTCACTGCAAGTTTTTGTTTTGTGGATGAGCACCCGGGAATGTATGTAAGTTTTTTCATAATTTTATAGTGTTCATCACGGTTACGACGTGCCCTTGCTCCCATCCCCCGCCCGATTGCGCTAATCTTAGTGTTTTTAGAAATAATATACGACTTGTTTTGGCACCTCGCCTCGCGCATGTAGAGAACACGATGGAACTCTTACATTTTTCGGAGGTGATTGATGGCCGAATCATCACTAAATACCGACCACAAAGTGATTAAGAAATGGTAAAACTTAGCAAATAGAAGTTGAAAACTCTTTTGACTTATGTTGTATTCTAATATGTTGGGTGTGATCTAGCTGCATCCATATATTTTATCTGTTGTAAACATTGTCTGTATTCCTTTTTGTAGATATAGGAAGTACAGTTGCAAAACGCGAACATTTTTGTTTCAGCTTTTCAAATTTTTTTAATAGAAATTCGGTTAAAAATATCTATTATCAAAAGCAGTCCATTGCTATTACCCCCAAAATGTATGTCTTCGTTAATGTCAAGCGATTACAACAGAGTGTTCTAGAATTCGATATCTTAGCGATCAGCGAATACCTTTGGAAGATGATATATCTCATCCGCTGTCATGACTGTGATATAAGAGAAATTACTTACAGGGAGATTTGGCGTGAAGACATTGATGAAAAGACAGTCTTCGGCTCCTTTCAACCTTCCTTGACTGTCCCACTGCGGACAAACGGATCTGTAATCTCTTGCATCTAGTGTACCTGCCCAGCCAGGATACATCAATGGATCCTGAAAAAGGAACAAGCAAACTTATTAACCTTACAGACGTGATTAGAAAAAGGCAAAAAATATGAAACTTCTTTTACTCCTTATCATGCTTAGGTCGTTGCAATTGTAACAAGTTCAATCTGCTCGCTCTCATCGTTGTAACAACACAACTATGAAGGTTGCCTTTTCGTATAGCACAGATCTTTGAATACCTTCTGGGAAGCAATAACAAACCAGGACACAAAAAATAATCTTTACCGTCCTGCCTTTGTTTGAAAAATTAAAAATGGATTATTATTCACCCTTGGAATGTTTTACAATTGCGATTAGAATCTCTTTGGAACCTAGGGTCTAGGATAAAAAATTAAACTTACAACGGAACTTTTAGATTACCGTCAATATATAGTTCCATTTAATGTTGTGTTATGGGATTAAGGCCAATTATTAGGTTTGTTGGTGGGATGGCCTCCTGGTGGTCTTTCTAAAGGGTCCTAACCCTTTTTTTATTCCACACAAAAAAAGCTGTTTCTTGAAAATATATTGCACTTTGTTTTTAAACCGAGCTTTCGATTTTAAACTGTAATTTTTTTGTATATTTTCAATAACGTTCAGGATTGGATGATATGTAAAAGTCGTTTGCTTTATTACAAAAGAATCCTACATGTGCTTACAAACTGGGATTGCATACTAGTTGCGCAATGACTCATATTTATTAACTGAAGCACCAATCAAAAAATTTTAAAAAAGAAATGGTAATAATATGGACCGATGTCACTTCCTGGAATCACACGAGTCGAGTGAGACACAAATCATCATTACATGCGCTTATATCCCCATATTTTATGCTGGTCGTTATTATTTACCAGAGCCTTGAACAAGCCTGCCCGGCTGACGCTGCGTTAACCCGCCTTCAGCATTTGTTTACAAACATTCGAAGACAATGGCGGCGTTCCCCTCCCGTTCCACGATGTAACAATTGGGATCGGGCGGAAACGGACACCGAAATAATATCTCTCCACGTGTGGTTGCAGGGTCATCCTTCCTGCGGTCAACCTTGAAATGACCGATGGTGGGGCGCTTATTTATTTGTTTGTTTATTTATTTTTCACGGGAAATCCAGCTTATGATCCCAGATGGAAAAAGGTGGTAGGTGTGTACGTATACTGCACCGTATGAACTGTAAAAAAAAACCCCGAATTAACTCTTTCAGTCACGTGATGTGCCTTTACGTGACTGCGGCGAAGTAAGGATCATATCATACAACTAAGCTATTAACCTATTTTCCAACTGTCAAGTTCAGTTTTCGTTTTGTGTTCAGTGAATTATGCAATATACCATCGTTAAAAATCAATGAATAAAAAAAAAAAAAGCAAGTAAAAGGAATCAGGCCAGACGAATCGATTATAAAACACTTTCCAATACAACAGTTTTTCTTAAGGCCTTATAATGGCCTTATCACACTAAAGGGAAAATCCGAGCAACTTCGCGCTGGACCAACTTTTCCGACGGACTTGAAGGCGTGGTTATCTTTAAGGGTTGCAAAAGTAAACAAACTCTCTCCGATGCCAAATAGTCATCGCATCACTGATTTGGCGTGCAGGTTCTTATTTTACTTATCGTGCGTTGGTATATTTACATCGGATGGGCAGCAATCTCTAATTCCAAAGTCCACTTGAACGCGGCCATAATTTTATTTACACGTGATTCTGACATCGAGCCAAGCTGCCAAGCATCGAACATAGTCGCCATTGCTCGAAATTGCTTATGACGTAGCAGGAAGAAGTACTCTGATTGGCCAAAATTTCGTCCGACTCGGATTTTTTTCCTTCGGAAAGGAAAAAGCTGGAGTTCGCGGTCGTCAAGGTAACGGCGGAGAAAATCGCCCGGAAACTTGATTTGCAAGGAAAGTTGGTCGGATTTTTCTCAGTGTGATAGCCCTATTACACGGACAAAATTTCGAGCAATTTTGTTTGCAGAAACCAGTTGCTGCAATTCATTCCCTCAAGTCAGTGAGCCCAGATGAGAACGCAGGGTTGCCATAGTAAACAAACTCTGCTGTGTTCACAAACGCCTGAGATTCGCCGAATTGGTGGTAGCTAGAGTATGTAATTATAAATAGCATATCGTTGGTTGTTTATACTTCGTGTCTATCTTCGGATCGGATTGTTATTTATTTTTATTTTCGTTAATCAAATCAATTCCCATGTCGATATTCCATTTCCCGGACATTTCTTTTCGTACACGCTGATCCCTTTCACTACGAGCGGTATGTCTGACACTGACTCTTCCGCCATCTTGTGTTGTAACGTCGAAATAGGAAGCACTGCGATTGGCAGGAATTCCAGCAACCTGCAATATTTTCGTCTGTGAACGAAAAAGTTGGAGTTGACTGTTCCCTAGGTAACCGAGGGAAATTTCCAGGAAAGAGGTTTCTGCAACTGGTTGCAGCAACCAAATCGCACGAAAATTCCTTCGTGTAACAAGGCCTTTACGCCACATATGCCGATGTACCGTCGTGAAACTTGACGAGAATTACGGTATAATCTCAAAAAAGCTGTATATCGCTAATTACGTCATTTTGCGAGACCCCGTAAAAGTGCTATAAATGTTATTTACACTGGTGTGCAAAACTTAAGCAACAATGTAAATTTTAATCAGATAGCCATGAAATTGCAGAAAAGGGGTTCTTGCGATCAGTACAATGAACTCGCTATTCAATATGAAGCTTATGCGTATGCAAATATCAGGACAAAACGTCACAGGCAACGTGAGCGTACATGCAAACCGCGTGCAATCGGCGCGAAACGGAGGAAGGACGGAGACGCAATTAACCCTTTGAGGCGCAACCCTTTCCCAATGCTGAAAAAAGGGCATCCGTTGCCATCGCTCGACTTAACTACCAGCAAGATGGCGGACGATCGAAACATTCATCGCGTGCCACAGATCCAGAGACCCTTTTTTGACGCAGCTGGCTGTGCGACATCGCTCGACTTAACTACCAGCAAGATGGCGGACGATCGAAACATTCATCGCGTGCCACAGATCCAGAGACCCTTTTTTGACGCAGCTGGCTGTGCGACATCGCTCGACTTAACGACCAGCAAGATGGCGGACGATCGAAACATTCATCGCGTGCCACAGATCCAGAGACCCTTTTTTGACGCAGCTGGCTGTTCGCGCACAGCCAGCTGCGTCAAAAAAGGGTCTCTGGATCTGTGGCACGCGATGAATGTCTCGATCGTCCGACATCTTGCTGGTAGTTAAGTCGAGCGATGGCAACAGATGCCCTTTTTTCAGCATTGGGAAATCTGTCCGGATGTTCTCGCGTTCTTCCATTTTTCAGCAGATGTCAGTGCTGTTAAAAAGAATCGTGACCATTTTTTGACGGGAAATGGAGTGCTAAAAAGTAAAGAATTCTCGTGGAGCTAGGTCACCCGCCACTATTTTTATAGCAATCAAATCTATTCTTCGTGACTGGCAACAGTCAAAACGTCAGATTTTGGTGTTCCCAGAGAGGGATCACTGCGCCTTAAAGGGTTAAAGACATTCGCTGCAAGTGCAAGTGAGTTTTTTTCGTGAAATAGGGCTAGGAGAAATCACCTGGACAACTTCACACCGGGGGAAGAATGCTCGGAAAGCTGGAGGACGGGGGGCATAGTGTGACCAGGGTTTCTGAAAAGTTTGGAATACGATAAACACACGAATATATCTGAAATACACTTTAAATGGTGACTGCCCATGGAGCATAATGTATTGGAATTCTTTTGGATGCTTTCCCAAATGAACTATAAATGCTAATCATAAACCTATTCAATGGAAATTAAAATTTTAAACGAAACTTCATTTTATGAAATATGTTGATGAAGTTCTCGTAACTTTTACTGCTTCTTGTTTAGAACAGCAAAACATTATTCTAAGTATACTCCATTAAGGCTACAAAACAAACCGCAAATCTGAATAATAAATAAATAAATAAGTTTTTGTATTTCTTAGAATGCCAAAAAATACATAAAGTAGTATAAACATTTTTCATTTTTTGACTTAATAAATGCTGTACGACCCCGTAAAATGTTGTGCCGACTTCTTTTTGCTTTTTCCAAGTTCAAAACGGGCACTATAATAGACTTGCATTATTCAGCTATTCTTCATTTAAATGTTTCTTTATGAATCAGGACATAGTTCAAGCATGTTAATTTCATTAATAAGAATACCATTTCTCAATATCGATCCATCATGTCAGTACAAGTTAAACCTTTCTCACCGGACGTTACCTTAGTAACACATTGCAGTTAATCTTGGAGAAAAAAAAAGTTTGGGCGGAGGGGACTGTAATGGGTGTTTTATTTAAATATAGTTCATATCTTTTCCAGTAACTGATTTCTAATTTCTGAGAGGACAGAATCGGTCCATTCGAATTCCATATCAGCTGTTGTAATAGAATAAAGTTCGTGTTCATTCAGATTTTTTCGTCAAGTCTGACAAATATGCGCTATCTGTATGAAACTCCTTAAAAATTTTGCTCTCTGTTATTTGTAACAGCAGTACACTCTTGATAATAAAGCGATTGGTTAGTCCGGCACTTTCGGTTATCCGGCGCTCTTGGGAAACACATGTCGTATTGTCTCCGGATGTAAACAAGCATATCCGTTCTTGTGCTTTCCTGCCTCTTTCGTCATTGTTTTCTAGTTTACCTATGTATTTTTCAGTGTATTTAGTAAGCGCACTAAAGGGCAAGGATATAGCCAGGGGGGTGGATATCGGGATATATCCCCACCCCGAAATTTTTGGATTAGTGGTCACAAGATTAATGCCGTGCAGAAATTCCGTCTATTTATACACATATAAAAACGATACATTGAGGAGCGACCCGTCTCCATGGTAACTTACCGTTTTTTTCGCGAAAATGCTCTTCAAGTAGTCTTTTTTCTGAGAACGCCTTTTCTCCCTCCCTGTTTTTTCCGAGAAATTCTCCCCACGCTTATTGTTATATTCCGCTCCGCTCTTGTGATCGAAAAACGCTCCTAAAGGAGAAGCTCACTTTTGAAAACTGGCTCACTTTCCACTCCGACTGATCGAATTTCGCTCTTTTGGTTTAAGCGTGTACTAAAGGGTTTTTCATTAAGACTGATACATTAAAAAAAAAAAAAAAACCCATAAATTATTCATTGAGACACATTTTTTTTAAAATTTGAAAACTTACATTGTGCCATTAAGTATGAAAAATAATATCGTTCACGTGAGCACCACGACTTCTCTGTACATACCGTATTCTGTCAACTCAATTTCCCATCACTCTTTCACATAAATTGGGTGTTATTTCACGAACAACACGTTCAGTGCTGGTTTTTAATGGCTCAAGTGTTATTGGATTATCAGCATAAACTTGTGGAACATATCCCCAAAGAAAGCTTAGCATATCCCCAAAGAAAGAAATCACAAGAACTGAATAATGTCGTCCATGAATTATTCTTAGCAAATTTCGCTCAGTATTCAAATATGAACACTGACTTTGATAGAACAATTTAACAATTTCGAAACGTCGTTCAAGCGTGTATCTTTTCATTATTAAATGGCATAGCATACTAAACACGAAATGACACAAGAAATGTCAAAAAAGAATACGCAGTGTTGCCATTCTAACCATTTAAAATTGTATCACCCCTATTGAAAAACCCTTTTCAATGTCGACCAAACGCAAGCACATGACTTGGCATCAAAAACAAGAGATCTTGAGAATCCAGAATTTTTCGATGGTCCGGCGGTCGTTTGGTTCCATATTTATCGGATTATCAAGGTTGCACTGTATTATTTTAGCGAGTTATTAGGTTGTAACGAAAGTTTCCCGCCACCGCAAACATCGTCAGCACACAGTTCGCGTTGGCGTATTTGCTCATATTTTGTCAAACGATTTTTGGCATTTGAAAGAAAGAGGCTTACTTTATAACACTGTGTTGTGAAATCTGTAAAAAATATAGTTATCATTAAGTACACTCATGTCCATAAATTAAGGATAATTCAGAATCACACAGAAATTGATCTCTAAAATAAAAATTTCACCTGTGGAATGATCACACACATCTTGAAGAAGAATATGCAAATTACAGGAAACCACCAGATGGCGTGGATGGTACGTCACAATGACGAGAGTGTAAGAGAGGGGTATATAAGGAATGGTGGCAAAGAAGTAAAATTGTTCACAAGCGCTGTGAAAGCCTTTCAGTGCAAAAACCGCATAGTTATGGCACAAAGGAGGCATTTGGATGATGTTTTACGTGGCAGAATTATCGGACGACTGGAATGTGGACGTACCCAGCTAGAAGTATCCGAGGAACTTGGAATTGCCCAGAGTGTCATCTCCAGGCTTTGGCAACGATTCCAAGATGATGGTAATGTGAGTAGACGTTACAGCACAGGTCGCCCCCGAGTTACAACGCCGAATGAGGACCGCTATTTGGCAGTTACTGCCAAAAGAAACAGACGGAGTAGAGCATCAGACCTGTCTCGTCAGCTCTCTTCAGCTACCGGTACGACAGTTTCAAGGCAGACCGTGTACAGACGCTTAGGGCACATTGGTCTATATGCTCGTAGGCCTGTCACATGTGTTCCACTTACCGCAACTCACTGTCGCCTGAGATTAACCTGGAGTAGAGAGCATGCATTGTGGACCCCGCAACAGTGGTCTTGTGTGATGTTTTCCGACGAGTCCAGGTTTAGTTTGGAGTCTGATTCTCGCCGGACATTCATCTGGAGAGCGCCAGGTACCCGTTACCACCAAAAGAACACCATTGAAAGACACCGTTACGGTGGTGCAGGATGGCTCGTTTGAGGAGGAATTATTCTTGGTTCCAGAACTGACCTGCATGTTCAGAGTGGAACGATGACAGGCCACATCTATCGGGATGGCATTCTGGAACAACATGTACGTTTGTTTCGGGGCGCCATGGGTGCTGAATTTGTGTTTATGGATGACAACGCCCGTCCTCACCGTGCAAACATTATAGACGAATGCCTTCAATCGGAGGATATCACCCGTATGCATTGGCCAGCATACTCACCGGACTTGAATCCAATAGAGCATGTGTGGGATATGCTTGGCCGACGAATTGCAGCCCGTCAACCCCCTCCCACCTGTCTACCGGAACTTCGGAGTGCATTGCTTGATGAGTGGTGTAATATTCCCCAAGATCAGATTGATCATTTGATACTCAGCATGCCTAGGCGTTGTCAGGCCTGTATTGCATCGTCCGGGAGACATACTCCGTATTAACCATCCTACTAACCATGTTATACTGTTTTTTGTAAATAGGTTCTTTTTTGAAATTGGGTCAAGGGAGTAAAACTTGCAATTTTTATTAATTATGTCAAACATATAGCATCTTTTTTGCTCTTTACTTTTTGTTTAATAAATAGACTTTACAAATAAGTCAAATTTGTCTTGCTTCTTTCTCTTTCTTTGCCTGAACTTCATTATCCTTAATTTATGGACATGAGTGTATAAGGTGTCCCAAATGGAACTATCACTCTAGAGGATTAGAACCATCATTTACTTCCATTTGTGTTGCAAAAAGTCAGCTACATAATATCGACAAATTATGAGTACAGCTTTAAGTACTATTGTTGTATGATGTGACACTGTGCAGGTTTGGTACCGAAAGGTCAAAATCAGTTATCTAAGGAGTTAGAAGTTAGTTTTTCAGGCAGATATGGCGGAAAACTTTCGTTACAACCTGATAATAGGGAGTTTGTGCATTACGCTTTTCACTACCTAGTAGTACCTAGTAGTTAACGCTGACGCTATCCGCTATTAAGAAGTTTAGAGACAATCATGAAACTTACTTTATATGTGCGCATGCGCTGTACTGTACAGTGGCGTTTAACGTTAGTGTTACCATGAGTGAAACCGTTATGCACAATCTTCTATTTACCACAAAAGAGGGATAAAAGGGGACACTTGGGCCCATTAGGGAACTACACCGTCGCATCTTATGGCAACGAACGATTTAATCCTAGATCCAAAATGAAAAAAGAAAAGAGCAAATGTGAGGTTCAAATTTTGTCTGTATTACGATAATTTTTTAATCCTCTATTCACTGAAAGCTGCATAACAAATGGAAATTGAGGTGACGTGACAGATGCAGCTTCTATTTAGACTGGACGCTAATTTTATTTATCTTAAACACGAAGATAACATGCGATTAATTGTGATTAATCATGTTATCTTCAAACATGATTAAAAACAACCCATTTCAGCGAGAATTCCACTTTTAGTTTGTAATGCATTCCAATAACAGCATGGACGACGGAAACCGCAAGTACATTTTCTGCGGCGGTTCGTCTAAAGGTTTTTTTTTGGTTGTTTCTTTTTCCTTTTGAAAATTTGCCAACCTACCTGTGCGTGGGGAAATCAAACATCACTTCCTGAGTCCTTTAATAAATAAACGCTAACCACCAGATATTTCCGTTTTAGTTGATTCTTAAATTTAAGAATGTACGAACGCAGGTGACCCATTTCTAAAAACATGGTTATCGAATCGATTATCTTGGTTACACTACAGGGAACTCGGAATTTAGTCGTGTCACACTGGCAGTATCAGAAAGATGAGAATTGAATCTACAAGCTCTATACACAGCACGCAGGCCTGTTTCGATTCCTCACAGAAGTAGTCCTTACAGAAATGTGCATTAAATCTTGCATTTTGTTTTAATCCTTTGAGGCGCAACCCTTTTCCAATGCTGAAAAAAAGGGCAGCCGTTGCCATCGCTCGACTAACTACCAGCAAGATGGCGGACGATCGAAACGTTCATCGCGTGCCACAGATCTAGAGACCCTTTTTTTGACGGCAGCTGGCTGTGTCCGCGCACAGCGAATTATGTCGAAAACATCAATCATAAAGCACTCTCCAACACAAACTTATCCTAGTATATATAGTGCTTAGCTAATACACTCTCAAAAATAGTTTCTTAAATTCACTGAAGTTTTACTGTCAGCAGTCGCTGCCGGAATATCTCCGTTATTGACGAATATTAGTTTCTTTTTTCTCCTGTCAATTGAAGAAACTTCTTCAGATTCAAAGAAAATTTTTCTTCTTTTCCAATTTTTCGGGAAGACTTCACGGAAAAGTAATGTACCGAAGGAGTACGGAAATTATTCGTTGAAAAATGAGGAATAAATTAGTGTATAAAGACGAACTCTCAAAAATTATTTCTTCAATTTACGTTAATTTTCATGGCAACAATGCTGCCGGAATATCTCCGTTATTGACGAATATTTGTTTCTTTTTTCTCCTGCCAATTGAAGAAACTTAAAGAAACTTTAAAATTCAACGAATTTTTGCCTCTTCTTCAGATTTTTGGGAAGAATTCACGGAAACATAACGTTTCTAATGCTTATCGAAATTATTCGTTGAAAAATGAGGAAAAAATTCGTGTATGAAGATAATTTTTTCTGAGAGTGCAGTTATTTTGTTCTTTCCTATTGTCGCAAAGACTAGATAGAAAAAATTCCTTTTCTAAGCGCCATCGTTGCTTTCTTGTCGTAGGTCTTCGAATTCCTTCAGTAATGACGGACAAAGTAAGGAAATGTCAGCGCAAAAAAATCGAACCGTTTAAAGCAGTAAATACAAAACATTTTTTTAAACACTATCCGACTAAGATGTTCGGAGGCCTTGGGCCTAGCACTTTTTTGGGGGACCACTTTTTGGTCATATTGCATGTAGTCAGAACGTACAAATATTTGTTTGCAGTGGTTTACATAAAGGGTGTGTGTGCGTGTCCAAAACATTCTTTTTCTAAAAATTTCAACTTAAATATCGAAAGTTCGTTTGCATGGTTGACAGTTTTGGACCTCAACACGCTGTTTGTTCTATTCCTGAGTGCAGTGTGTGCTAGCACTTTTGCACAGAGACACATGTCGTAAAAGCACATCTCTTTAATGTTTCTTATGCTAAACATTAATGACACCGTCGTTAATGTTTCTTATGCTGAAATTTTTGAAGTGAAAACTTCTTTAGGCACGTTGGGCACTTTTGGAAAGGGGGAAAAGTACTGAATTCGCGTGACCGTCACGCTCAGATACATATGGAGAAAAAGTGGATTGTGACGTGATAGCTGCGTGCTGAGATTTCTTCCTTTTTTCTTTCGTGCTGCGTCTGTTATGGTACGTAAGAACTTCAAGTTACTTTTAAACTGCGTCCTTCTAGGGTCCGCGAATGGTATCGAACTGCGGATCCAAGGCGTGGAAGATGAGCGTTCTAACCACCAGACGTGTTCGATTCGGGATGAAATGACTAAAGTTTAAAGTGACTGTTGTTTCACTTTCAGAATGGGAACTTTTATGTATCTATATAAATAAAATTAGACTTTGCCTGTACACTTCTTCGTATTCAAGAAATTTTGCGATTTCTATCCGTTTTAAGCATTTGGGACCCCAGTACGACCGTAAAAAAAGAAAAGTTTGTCTGTCTGTCTTTCTGCCAGGGGTGCTTTTTTGCACATCACGTAAAACTGACTGAAGCGAATGAAATAAAACTTGATGACATGATAGGTGGTTACTTAACTTAAACTATAGGCATCGAATTTTTAAAAAATTCATTAGATTTTGAGATTTTCCGAAAATTTTTCCAAACTGCGTAAATTTTTGTTCGCATGTCACGTAATAATGACTAAAGCGAAAAAAGGAAATTTGGTGATATGATGGGTGGACACTCAACTCAAGCTATAGGCGTCAGATTAAAAAAAAATTTTTGATAAAATTTTGAGATTTTTCGGAAAATCGTTTCAAACTGCGTAAATTTTTGTTTTAGTATGTAAAAAACTGCATATAACTTGCACAACAAGTATACACTTTCAAAATATTCAAAAGTACCCACTTTTTATGTACAAATTGCGTACAATCTATATGTTTTTGCAAATAAGTGCAGACTTTTTCTAGCTGGGTAGGCGCATAATTTTCGATTATTTATTTTAAAAAATTTACTTAATTTGGATAGCTATATAGTTACTGTGCAATAAAGTTAATTTGAGGGTGTTAATAATTATATACTGTACATTATTTGAATTATAAGTGTTATACTACAGAGCATTTGAATTTGAATTATAAATCCATCATTCATTACAAATAAATAGGATTACTGTTCATTACAACGTTAGTGCATAAGTACTGCTAACTGATAAATTCACTTACATAATTATTAATTAAATCGAACAAAGTCCAACGCGTGGGGGGAAAATGTGTATCGCTGATGTATATGATACGCATATACCAGCTGTGTCACGTTGCAGCCTGTGCGCGCGCTCCCTCTCTCTTTTTAAATTTTAAATGAGCGCATAAATCAAATTTGAAATGTCATTAAATTAAAAAATCAAAAATTACCAATGCTAACCCAGTGAAAATTGCGTTAAAAAGGTGTACAAACGACAAAAAATATGTAAAATGATATCCTTACAGTCTTAAAAGAAATATTTATTTATTTATTTTTTTTTTTTACAAAGAATTTCAAATGCATAAAAATGTGAATAAATGTTTATTTCTTTTGGTAATAAAAATACAATAATGTGTGAAAACCTGTTTAACTGCATAAATATAAATTTGAGAAAGCCTGACAAGAAGTTTTTTCTTCTGACGTGCAGTCTTACGAGTGACTGTTTTTTTTTTTTTTCCCGGGATAGAAATTAAACTATTTTGGGGCCATGGACGAGACCTAGTTGTCCTGTGCGGTAGGTAATAAGGCCCTGCCGTTAGAGCCTAATTTGTGAGAGCTATTGTCCCGTAAAAGAGAACTATAAATCTTCATCTGTCTTTTGGGTGGAAAATAACTGCAGCCGCAAACACCAACACTATATATTAGTTTTATAGTATTTGAAGAAAGAACATTTCCAAAATATGCATTGTAAATGATTACCTATTGTCTACTGGCAGTAGTCTATTGGAACTCTTTTCTAGTACTTTGTTAAAAAAAAATCTCAGCTTAGGTTCATGGAGTGGGTTTTAACACCATGACAACTCCCAATGCATACGTATCTACCTGTGTAATTACTGTACAAAAAACCTCCCTCAAATTTCAGTTTTTGCTTTTAACGTAGAATTATTCTAAGTAGCGTAAGAACTGTTCTTTCATAATTTTTTTACGTAAAGAATAAGAATTATGTTTTTTTTTGTTACAACTTCGTTGCAAATTACAATATTACTACATTAAAAAGCTAACTGGGGTTTATTTTACAGCTGTCAAAAAACGTGATGTCATAAATTAAAAATTGAGTGAGATTCACAAACTCTACCACAAAAATTATGCGATATTCGCAGTTTGTGCGATTCTAAATAGCTTCTCGAGATTACGCATTACGATATTTTTCACGATTTTACAGCTGACTGAAGGATAATTAATCCTACTTTTATATATCCCGCGGCAGTCTGAACGAAAAACACTAGGTTTTCATTTTATTTTCTTTTTTTTTCTCTCTCTAAAATGCCAAGAATCATTACCATAACTCGGAAAAGAACACTGAAATTCGTTTAAAAGACTTGTATATCATTTATTTATTTATTTATCCCAATAACCCTTTGAGGCGCAACCCTTTCCCAATGCTGAAAAAAGGGCAGCCGTTGCCATCGCTCGACTTAACTACCAGCAAGAGGGCGGACGATCGAAACGTTCATCGCGGCACGCTGTGTCGGCACAGCCAGCTGTCGTCAAAAAAGGGTCTCTAGATCTGTGGCACGCGATGAACGTTTCGATCGTCCGCCATCTTGCTGGTAGTTAAGTCGAGCGATGGCAACGGCTGCCCTTTTCCCAACATTCGGCAATCTATCCAGCTGTTCTAGCATTCGTCCATTTTTCAGCAGATGTCAGTGCTGTTAAAAATAATCGTGACCACTTTTTTACGGGAAATGACGTGCTAAAATGTAAAGGATTCTCGTGGAGCTCTGTCACCCGCAACTATATTTATAGAAATCCAATCTATTCTTCGTGACTGGCAACAGTCAAAACGTCAGAGTTGGGTGTTCCCAGAGCGGGAATACTGCGCGTTAAAGGGTTAATGAATTACCGCGTATTGCATGGGGCCCGATTCTTTTCTTTTGCCCAGGGCCCCGTATTTGCCTAGATCAGGCTCTGGCTGTCGAGCCCATGTATTCCAACCCGGAACTCTGACCAGTAATGCCACCTGCCTGTAAATGAAACCTCCAATTAACTCAGTGACCGAGCGGCATGGTTGAACTCGCAGTAAAATAAACGTGGATGGCATAAAAAGAAGAAAAAAACACTTTTGTTCGATTTGTAAGCGATCTTTGCACAGAGAACTCAGCAGTAAATAAAGTCCGATTTACACCGTAAAGGATTAAGACACGATCTGCTGGTAACATTTAAAAGCCGAAGCAACGTCACGCAACTTTTCTATCACGTAAATATGCCTTCCGACCCCTTACCCCCAACCCGCATTTTTTCGCGTGCTGGGGGTCACGATTTTTTTTCTACTTCTTCTTATCTTTAAAAAAAAAAAAAAAAAAATTAAAAATTCTGGTGTATGTACCGGAGGTAGTGCAAGGTGGTGATACATTTTCTCTTCACGATTCTCGACCAAATTAAGAATTAATTCGAATAACGTGGAGGTCCGCTGTTGCAAAGCCTTAAGAAAACAGCTTGTCGTGTACTAGTTGTTCTGGCATTTCATATATTTTAGTTGTTTTTTATTTCGGAAAATAAGTTATACGCACGTCTAATTTCTAAGAAAAATGTGGAATGAGAGAGTTCCTAGTAATTGGTTTTGTTAACCCTTTGAGGCGCAACCCTTTCCAATGCTGAAAAAAGGGCACCGGACGACAGCTGGCTGAGTGGGAAGGCCAGCTCCTTCAAAAAAGGGTCTCTAGATCTGTGGCACGCGATGAACGTTTCGATCGTCCGCCATCTTGCTGGTAGTTAAGTCGAGCGATGGCAACGGCTGCCCTTTTCGCTGCAGTGGGTAATCTATCCAGCTGTTCTTGCATTCTTTTATTTTTCAGCAGATGTCAGTGCTGTCAAAAATAATCGTGACGATTTCTGTACGGGAAATGACGTGCTAAAAAGTAAAGGATTATTGTGGAACTATGTCACCCGCAACTATTTTTATAGAAATCCAATCTATTCTTCGTGACTGGCAACAGTCAAAACGTCAGAGTTTGGTGTTCCCAGAGCGGGAACACTGCGCGTTAAAGGGTTAATCCCGAAAGGGCGAGTGAAAGGTATTGTAGTATCCTACTAATATAAATGCGAAACACACAATATATATGTACATATTTAAGAGTTGTAGTAGTCGTAACCCCAATCCCCGGATGAAAAATTTCTCGCTACGCCTTTGCCCTGAAGTGCTTTTTATCAAGAAGAAAAAAAAAAGAAAAAAACCACCTTGTTCCCGTGAATTTCACCGATTTCTAAATTTTGTGCGAACCCAATATCACGCTAGTGAATATACGGGTAAATAAAATATAAATATATAACTATACTGTGATTGATACAGTGAGATTAAAATAATTACTGGAAAGTTAACTGACGGTAGAAATGGGAAAGAGACTCATAGATATTAAAAATACGTCTATATTTGTGATAAACTAAACAGATCATTGCATCAGTCATTGACATCAGCTGAATATTCTTTTTTTCGGCAAATTATGCCTTTTAACTCCTGATACACCCGGACAGCGCAGCTAGTTACATATATACACTGAGTTGACACATATATTATTTCATGAACTCCGTAACATCTCAGTAGAAAAGATCAATGAAAATAACAGCATGAAGGCCAATCAAAGAAGGTAACAGGCAGAAATAAAGGAGGTTTAAAATGACCGTGTACCTAAGCAAAGAATGTATAGTAAAATTATAGCAAAATATGTACAGAAAATCACTGACATTTGATTTCAACAAACTTTTCTTGTGCACAAAAAAAAAAAAAAGTTTTGTTAAATTGAACAAAATTTTGTTGATTTAACAAAAATTTGGCTGGCGCTATTTCAACCGATTAATTTTGTTGGTTTTAACAAAATTTTTGTTAAATTAACAATACATTTCAATGAATAAACAAAATTTTTGTTTATTAAACAAAAATATTTCTTTGAAATAGAGACAACCAAAATTTTATTGAATCAACAAAACATATTTTTTTGTGCACATAAAAAAATAACAAAATGCTGGTTAACTGGTGATAACTTATGCATTCGAAATTCATGAATTCAGCTGAGATAAAGCTCTGATATAAATGGTATATGAACACCTGTGCAAAATAAAACACGTGTGATTCAGATTCTAGAAAATTCTAGTTCGAGGCTGTAGTTTGCGAGCAAATGTGATTCACTTAATATTTTATCTCATTGCTTTCTTTTACAAGGAAAACACATTGCTTTTTTTGTGAAAGCATGACTCGAGTGATTTACTGAATTTCGTCTTTTGTATAGAGAGACAGTAATCTTTTTGACACTTTTAAACTTGCATGTTTAATGCCTTGTTACGCAATCTCGATAAACTCCCAACACTGTATGTTTTTATTTCTCACTTCAGAAATTTCTCGCAGTTTTGAAACTTTGCAATCACAAATTGCCTATCAGAGCTGGCAAAACTGTACCTAATTATGAGATTCGCAATTATGAGATTATGAGACAATTATGAGTACAATTATGAGATTCGCTATCTATTACGACCAGATTTCGGAACGATTAAGCGGGTGCGTAATGGATTGCGATTACTTTTCTTTTTCAGCTGGAGACTGCGAATAGATTACGGTAATCCCAAATACCAATTTTGTCAATTACGATTAAATTACGGCAATCCCAAAAATTATTTTCGCCGATTACGATTAGATTACCCTTATTAACCAATAAAACTTTCGATTACCATTATGCATGCTAAGGGTAATCGATTATAATTGAATACGAAGTCTGTTTAGGACCATACTTGATGGATATGTCCATAAGGTTTACGACTTTTTGAAATGATCGTCAGCATAGTCATTTACTCTAATTAAACGGCATTTGCCGGTTACCTCACAACTTTTGGCAGTTTTTCCAAAATTCGATTGATTACCAAACACACATATGAACATATGTATGTATTGCGCATAACTCATAGATGATTTACCTTAAAATATAGAAATGTAGTGTTTGTCATTGTTATAACATCGATTTGTGCAACCACCAATTTTTGTTGCAATAGACTGTATGGGCTGTCTACAGAGTCACCCTAAAGACTTTTATAACACATTTAAGTGTGTGGCTTGTCATTGTTTGGTCTGTCTCAAATCACGCCAACTGTCGCAAAGCCTGGAAAATTTTCGCGAATATCATCATTCTCCTCCCCCCCCCCCCAAACTAAAAACAGCTTGACGCTAACTCCAATATTCTGCCAGAAATAGCCAAATGGGTTAGACGTATTCACATAAAACTTTAAATTGAAGTATCGTACGTCAGTTTCCAATGACATAAGTTTAAATAAAGTGCATCGGAAATGTATATAACTTAATAGACGTACAAGGGTCATGTAGTGTCCACATCAGATTTTTTTAAATTAAGCTGTGAGACATATTTTTATCAGACAGTCTTTCTCTACATCGTATAAGCACATATAAAAGAAAATTGTTAAAATCAATACGATAAAACCACTCATTTAGAAATCTAAACACGTATAAAAGTTTGGAATAACCATCCAAGGCTAGCTGAGAAAATTATTGATCTGCGACTGATGACGAAATAACTATTAGGACACCAAATATTTTTTCAGGCAAGATTATGGTTGAATTTAAACAGCTTTTTGCAGTTCGATGATTTTTAATGTTTGACTATTTTGAGATTATCTAAAATTGAGTAGAGCAGTCTTCAACCTAAATTTGTAATATACTATTTAAATCATTTTTAAAACCGCGATTCAATAACTCGAATACAAATCTTCTAACATAAATTTGAATATAAACATATACATACATATCACACAGTAAGACCACGTGATTCAATTACTGGTAAATCTTTTAACATGCAGTTTTACCATCGTTAACTTGATAAGAATTTGTTTATGAAAAGGCTCTGTACACACCGTACTGCCTTTCTTCTCTTTACTTCTTACGTTCTCTTTATTATTATTTTGTCTTCTCTGTTTTCTTTGTTTTTCAACTTTTCCAGTTTTTTTTTTTTTTGGTGATATCTTTCATATCACTTCTAGTTTGATATCTTCGTCATTAAATATCGAGATGTAAGAAAAACGCAGTATCATCGAACGAATTGGAAAAGAAGCAAGGAAAGCGAAAATTCCAGACATCATCATGTTACTTGGAGTATATCCACGCTAATGGTTAACCCTTTGAGGCGCAACCCTTTCCCAATGTTGAAAAAAGGGCAATCGTTGCCATCGCTCGACTTAACTACCAGCAAGATGGCGGACGATCGAAACGTTCAGCGCGTGCCATAGATCTAGAGACTCTGTTTTGACGCAGCTGGCTGTGCGGCACAGCCATTCGTGGTTAGAGCGTTTGATACCAACAGCTCCAACCACGAATCCTCCCCTCCCCCCCAACTAGCTCATGTTAACAGGGCCAGACTGCACACGCTTAAAAAAAAAAGAACTAAATTCGTTCCGAAAGATTTAAAATCGGCATTGTCCATGTAGTATGCATGCAAAACTTTGAATCAAAATTTTTACATGCTCTGACATGCCAACTTTAAAAACCAATTGTATCATAAGTTATTGTGGTGCAATGCAAAGGAATTTAGCGAAAAAACCATATGCGGTATTTTTGCTCCCCCAGTGGCCATCGCTAAGCTCCCTTCCCATAAGAACACGGAAAGTGAAGCAGCACAGGATTGGGCAGTGCTTGGGAGGGTGAAAACCTCTCTCGGCTGAACTGCTGTGGAACCTCGTCCCCTTAAAGTAGCTGGTGCACGTAAAATTTGTCGTGACTTCAATGTCCTGTGTCAAACGATATCTCTGGGGGTTCCAATCCAGGTGCTAGGTCTCTCACCGGGAATTGGTTCAAAATTAGGAGACCGCTCATAGGGAGGCAACGTTGTTCTGCCTAATAGGCTCCCCTGTAATTAAATGACCAACATCTGCGGCCGTCGCAGCAGCCGAGGCTACAATGGGTCGCTAACCTGATCATTTGAAAGAAAAAACAGAAGGCATTTTCGAATTTCATGGGACGACTAATACAGCTGTAAATCAAAGCATAAAATAACTCCATTCATGGTATGTAATAAATAGTTTAAGATCAAGGTCGCCCTGACAATTTAATTGGAAATATTTATATTAGGTATAAGGAATTTTTGAACCTCTATTGTCACTCTAGGAAATTTTCTGAAACGTGAGCCAGATCATGTGAATGTTCAGAAACGTGAGCCAAGCACTTTGCATTTGCATACATACATATGATATTGGGGGAATATTGTAACCTGAACAAGACAATTTCGCATCTCGCACAGATAACATCACGGACCTCGTTTCGAATAAATAAATAAAAAAAAATGTATTTTAGTGTTTCTTACAAAACTTGCTCTGAATCGCATGCATCGGCACAAACTATTCCAGGTAACCTTTTCGGAATTTAAAATGGAACGATATCGTGCGATCCAAACATAAACGAGCTTCGGTAATCGAAAGGACTATGGGGGCTTTCTAGTTCTGGACGATTCCATGTAAATAACCAGGAAGTATAGAACAACCCTACAGTGACTTGTCCCACTGCACGAAAGAAAAAAAAAATCAAGCGTTATGTTATCCAGACTACAGAATGTTCTAATCAGGAGGCTCTATGTATTCTAAGGTCAGGGTTATTGGAACAATTCATTAGAATTCATTTTTTGGCTGTTGGCGACTTGAGCGACCATTGTCTTTCGAGGGAATTTGTCACAGGAACATGAATAGAAATGATCTAAGCACTCGTATTTCATATTTTATCGAGACAGTCTTGGAGCGAATGGGCTTTTAACTTTTAACCTCGTGACACAGCGATATCGTGACTTGTATGGAATCTAAATAGCATGTTTTGATTAAATTGGCTGTGTGGTTGCCGTGTTCAAATTTTTGAGGTTTTTCTTAACTGTTAGGGGCACATTTATATTCGCTTGTGCATTATTTTGTGTGTATATTTTAAGTTACGACGTACGATGTTTGAATCATACACATTGCTTTAATTTTTGAGGCTCTAGCCCACCTCATTTCGTTTGATGTAACCGATGACTTTTTTCCCCCAAATAATTTTGGAATCCATACCTTAAGATAATTTCTAACTTCTGTATTTAAAGAAGTTAAAAACACCTCATTGTTAGAAAATCAGAAAATCCAGAAGCGTTCCTTGGCAATAATGGGCAATTGAGGGACACTAGAATTCCAAGAAACATTACATGAAAGTACAAGGAATTTTACTGAGCAAACAGTTGTCACCAATTATTCAGCACAGTTCCTATGGTATTTTCATGTAATGTTCCTATGAATTCTAAGACACCTCAACAGTCTCTTATTTCCAATGAATGTTGATGGATTTTTTTATGGTGCAGATTGTATAGTTTTAAGTTTGGTTTTTTTATGTGCAGGGGCTATAGTGTGTGCAGTCGGCTATCACAGATATTCCTTCCTTAACCCTTTAACGCGCAGTGTTTCCGCTCTGGGAACACCAAACTCTGACGTTTTGACTGTTGCCACTCATGAAGAATAGATCTGATTTCTATAAAAATAGTTGCGGGTGACATAGCTCCTCGAGAATCTTTTACTTTTTAGCACGTCATTTCCCGTAAAAAAATGGTCACGATTATTTTTAACAGCACTGACATCTGCTGAAAAATGGAAGATGCGAGAACAGCTGGATAGATTACCCAATGCTGAAAAAAACGGCAGCCGTTGTCATCGCTCGACTTAACTACCAGCAAGATGGCGGACGATCGAAACTTTCATCGCGTGCCACAGATATAGAGAACCTTTTCTGACGCAGCTGGCTATGCGATGAACGTTTCGACGACGATCGTCCGCCATCTTGCTGGTAGTTCAGTCGAGCGATGGCAACGGCTGCTCTTTTTTCAGCATTGGGAAAGGGTTGCGCCTCAAAGGGTTAAAAAAAAAGAAAAAAAGAAGTCTTGTAGGAGCACAATTATCGTTGCGTTTCATATAAATAAATTATTATCATTTTGGCAATTGACTTGTTCGCAACCTTTAGCTTTAATACCTTCAGTATCTTCTAAAAGTTACTTCTTCAATAAGCATGACTAAAACTCGTTTTCTCTTCGCCCATTGTTTTTGATAATTCTCTGGTACATAAAATATACCAGCATGATGGCCTTCGTTTACTGCAAGTTAAACACATTATTATTAGCTGTCCTTAAATATTTGTTAACAGTTCATAAATATAATGTTATTAACGATTTGAACAAGGCGAGATTTTAATCAATACAAAGACTGAATTAATAAGGTGAAGCAATAATTATTTTATAATGTAAATATGATGTTTCATTAAGATTAAATTAATTAATAAAAATTTAACGTAAAGTTTATGGAAAATAAATTTTATAACGTATCAGATTAAGTGCATTTATATGTAAAAATGCTTATTGAATGTATTAAAAATACGAATCTGTACAATAGGCATGCGTATATACTAATTTATTAAAAATATGCAGATCTACTAAATATATACGAATATCCATATGCTTTTCCTTTCAAGTATCGACAAGTATAGATAAACTAGCTGAAGTACCCGTCCTTGACGGGTTAGTGAATACAAATTTCCAAAAAGCAAGAACTTTCGTCAGCATTGTAGGAGTACACAGAATGGGTGGAGTATGTTGCCAAAGTAAAGAAAGCGAAATTATAATTTTTATGTATTGTTAAAATATTACAGGTTAAGAGAGTCACTAAGTAATATCATTTCATTCGCTTTAGTCGTAATTATGTGATGTGCGAACGAATATTTACGAATATAGAAATAATTTTCGCAAAATCTCAAAATCTAATCAACATCTTTGAAAAATTGGAAGCCTAGAATTTAAGTTGAGTGACAACCTATCCTGTCACCCAATTTCGTTTCATTCCCTGCAGTCTTTATTTCGTGATGCTGGAACAAAATTTCAGCATTTTAAAACGATTTTCGCAAAATCTCCAAATGTAATCAAAATATTTTAAAAATTCAACGCCTATAAATTAAGATTAGCAACTACCTATCATATCACTTAATTTCGTATCATTCGTATTAGTTGTTATTACGTGATGTTTGAAGAAATATAAACGTATTTTGAGAGAATTTTCACAAAATCTCAAAATCTAATGAAAATGTTTAAAAAATTGGATACCTATAGTTTATGTTGAGCAACCATCTATCATGTGACCTAATTTCATATCATTCGCTTTAGTCGTTATTACGTAATGCGAGAACAAAGATTCACTCAGTTTTAAACGATTTTCGCAAAATCTCGAAATCGGATCGATTTTTTTTAATTAGATGCTTATAGTTTAAGGTGAGTGACCACCTATCATTTCACCAAATATCATTTTTTCACCTTTGCAGTTATTACGTGATGTGCGAACACAAATTTACGCAGTTTGAAACGATTTTCGCAAAATCTCAAAATCCAATCAAGATTTTTTAAAAATTGGACGCCTATGTTTTAAGTTGAGTGACCACCTATCATGACACCCAATTTCGTATCATTCGCTTCAGTCGTTTTTACGTGATACTTGAACACAAATTTACGCAGTTTGAAACGATTTTCGCAAAATCTCAAAATCCAATCAAGATTTTTTAAAAATTGGACGCCTATGTTTTAAGTTGAGTGACCACCTATCATGACACCCAATTTCGTATCATTCGCTTCAGTCGTTTTTACGTGATGCTTGAGCACAAATCTACGCAGTTTGAAACGATTTTCGCAAAATCTCAAAATACAATCAAGATTTTTTTTAAATTCCAGGCCTATGTTTTAAGTTGAGTGACCACCTATCATGACACCCAATTTCATATCATTCACTTCAGCCGTTTTTACGTGATGCTTAAACTGAAAAAGCGTCACGGACAGAATGACAGACAGACAAACTTTTTTTTGAGGGTCGCATCGGATTCCCGGGTGCTTGAAACGGATAGAAATCACAAAATTTTTGAATTCCAAGAAATGTACAGACAAAAGTGTAATTTTATTTATATAGATAGGTATGGAAATCTATGTACGAGAGATTAAGACTTGGTATCACGTTATACTATACTTAAAATTTTCGTTTAGTAAACTACTCACCTATGATTAACTATTTCTCCCTACTGAAGCTTAAAAACAGCTTTTGTAGCTTTTTTTTTTTTAGTCAGGGTTTTCTTTATCCAAGTTTGTTTTTCTTATATTGCTTAAATTGCCTTAAATTAGCAGCACGAATATAATTTTTTAAACAGTATATGAGTCACTATTTTTTTAAAAATTTATAATTGAATCCAAGTGTAATCTGTTCGCTTCAACTATATGAAAGACATGAAGGGGAAGACTCCTTTTCTATGCTTTGTGTTGCTTTTCAAGATTGGTCTTTTAACCCTTTAACTCACAGTGTTAGTGTTACCGCTCTGGGAACACCAAACTCTGACGTTTTGACTGTTGCCAGTCACGAAGAATAGATTTGATTTCTATAAAAATAGTTGCGGGTGACAGAGCTCCACGAGAATCCTTTACTTTTTAGCACGTCATTTCCCGTAAACAAAATTGTCACGATTATTTTTAACAGCACTGACATCTGCTGAAAAATGGAAGAATGCGAGAACAGCTATATAGATGGCCCAATGCTGAAAAAAGGGTAGCCGTTGCCATCGCTCGACTTAACTACCAGCAAGATGGCGGATGATCGAAACGTAGCTGATCGAAAAGATGATCGAAACGGCGCACAGCCAGCTGTCGTAAAAAAAGGGTCTATCTAGATCTGTGGCACGCGATGAACGTTTCGATCGTCCGCCATTTTGCTGGTAGTTAAGTCGAGCGATGGTACAGCTGCCCTTTTTTCAGCATTGGAAAAGGGTTGCGCCTTGCGCCTCAAAGGGTTAACGTCCGTTGCAGTTCAGCCTTACGCAAAACAAACTTGGGGAAGAACGAAGTGCTTTAAAAACTCTTCTATCCATGTTATGTTATTGAAACTAGTTTTAACCTCTTTGGCACTGAATTTTGAATAGAGCAGATAAAAAATCCCTGAGTGGTTAGATGCGCTGCACTATATGTAAGCATCTTCAATATGAAGTATTATAAAATTCAGCTAATTACCAAACTAATTAAAAAATCTGGAGTGACTCCACTCGACTTTCCGAACACTTACGATTAAGATCATTACAAAGAATTTAAATAAATTTTAATCGATGAATAATTCAAACATATATACCAAATTGAAGCTCAATCGAATGCGCCGTTTAAACGCTAGCGCACTTTCAAGAATTTCTCCCCATAAGCCATAATGTAAAAGGAATCTTTGTCGTAGCTCTGTAGAAAAACTATAAGTCCTATACACATCAAATTCAATATCGGTCTTACGATGGTGGTTTATAACATGTATACCCAATTTGAGCTCAATCGAATGTACTGTTTAAACGCTAGCGCACTTTCAAGAATTTCTCCCCATATGCCATAATGTAAAAGAAATCTTTGTCGTAGCCCTGTAGAAAAACTATAAGTCCTATACACATCAAAATCAATATCGGTCTTACGATGGTGGTTTATAACATGTATACCCAATTTGAGCTCAATCTAATGTACCCTTTAAATGCTAGCGCACTTTCAAAAATTTTCCCCCATAGGCCATAATGTAAAAGAAATCTTTGTCGTAGCCCTGTAGAAAAACTATAAGTCCTATACACACCAAAATCAATACCGGTCTTGCGACGGTGGTTTATAACATATATACCCGATTTCAGCTCAATCGAATGCCCCGTTCAGGAGGTATCGTGTTCACTCACATACACACAAACACACACACATCACACACACACACATACACACATACATACATACATCTCGTAAAAGTAGCATAAATGAATTCAGAAGACCTCAAAACGTGTCAATACACCAAAATCTCGAATTCGAATTTTTTCATGATTACAATACTTTCCTTACATGGTACATGTTCGGAAAGTAAAAATGCTTTAATAACATTACATGAGGCTATAATTGAGGAAAATGAGAATTTTTTTTTTTACAGTTATTTTGTACGAAACATTTTCAAACAATTTCTTTGTGCGTGAACACATGAAAATACGTCACACTTCTTATGCATTTTGATACATGCATGCATTAATTCATGCACTCATAAAGATGCTGAGGGGGGCGTCTAACTTTGACACGTCCATTATCTTTTCTGCTGGAGATTTTCTGCCATCTACAGAGCAAAAATGATCGCGTTCTGCTATTCTTGCATGTATTATCTGTAGGACACGGATTTTAGTGTTAAAGTTCTTGAAAATGAAGAATATAGAGTAATACAAAGATGTGTTCTAATATTAGGACGTCAGGGCCGAAAGAGTTAACCTTTTAACGCGCAGTGTTCCCGCTCTGGAAACACCAAACTCTGACGTTTTGACTGTTGCCAGTCACGAAGAATAGATTTGATTTCTATAAAAATAGTTGCGAGTGACATAGCTCCACGAGAATCCTTTACTTTTTAGCACGTCAATTCCCGTAAACAAAATTGTCACGATTATTTTTAACAGCACTGACATCTGCTGAAAAATGGAAGAATGCGAGAATAGCTATATAGATGGCCCAATGCTGAAAAAAGAGCAGCCGTTGCCATTGCTCGACTTAACTACCAGCGAGATGGCGGACGATCGAAACGTTCATCTAGAGACCCTTTTTTTGACGACAGCTGGCTGTGCGCGGGCACAGCCAGCTGTCGTCAAAAAAGGGGTCTCTAGATGAACGTTTCGATCGTCCGCCATCTTGCTGGTAGTTAAGTCGAGCGATGGCCATAAGCGTAAAGTTTTCAAAATTATTGGGGGGGCCGGGCCCCACAACCACATATATTCACGTCAGTGGCGTAGCCAAGGGGGGGTTAGGGGGGGTCATACCCCCCACTCATGAGGAATTTTTTTCCATACAAAATGTATATTCTACACTCCCTTATCATACACCCGTATACATATATGTGAGTTGCAGAAGTCGTAACTCCCCCATGAAAAATTTCTGGCTACGCCACTGATTCACGTACATATAACTTAGTAATAGCTGCCAACTACCATGGAATATATATAACCACTTTTTCTACATGATTTTTCGGCTTAAAATATAGCAAAATTTTTGTGCTGCGCGCGCGAGCTGGTTGCTATTTAAAAAAAATAATTAAAAAATATACTGTTTACAAAAAATGGTTAATTATATTCCGTAGTAGTTGGCAGCTATGACTTACTATATATAAGTAAATTATTGGAGGCGCTCGAGCTCTATGGGTCTATAGAATTCTACACCTATGTAAGGTAAGTATCCATGTTAGTATCTTCCTACCATGTTATAAGTTAAAAATAGAAGCAGTGTAAAAAATCCAAAGGAGGAAAAAAAAAAAACATTTTCGATGAGATAGTGCATTTTAGACACATCTGAACTTTTCTTTATTTCATACTTTACATTGCATAATCTGATTTTAATTAACCAGAGCCTGGTGAGGGCAGCTTATAGTAACATGTGTTACGTGGCGTCACAATGAATACTAAATCATGATTGAAATCAAAAGAAGAAAAATTTTAAAAGTCCAAGTAAAGGTTTTTTTAAACGTTTGTAAATGGCGTGAAATACTTTTTTTATGTTAGTATAAATTAATTTTCTGTATTTAGTGGTAAATTATTGGGTGAGCTCAGCCCCTATTCACAATTTATTGGGGGGGCTCGAGCCCCACGGGCCCATATCACTTTACGCCTATGGCGATGGCAACGGCTGCCCTTTTTTCAGCATTGGGAAAGGGCTGCGCCTCAAAGGGTTAAGCTTTAATAAAACACGAAGCACAAAGTAAATGTCTGGATGAGTGAATTCCCTTATTCTAGATTTGCCACTATCGAAAAGATAAATCACCAGCAAGAGCAGCCAAAGAAATTACGAAACGCACTGAAAACATCCAAAGAAACGAGAATCAGTTCCTCTTGCGTTTAATCAAATTAAAAAACTGCTTCCATTTGTTGTTATTAAACGAAACTTTATATCCTCTGACGCACAAACGCCTGTCCTCTAAACAATTGAGTTCCGAGAATGGCGACCTGAGGTTCAAGGGTACAGTTTACGGAATGCAAAATAGAATTAATGAAGGATTCTACAAGAATTAATATTCTGGAGAAGTGGAGAATGATCAAGATCCAGTGTGCTCATATAGCCATTAGAAGAAGTGTTGAAAAAAAAAATATCACGACTAATGATTGAATATTAACCATTAATATTTATTCCCGACTGACGATCGAAAATATTTAGTCAGTAGCCACGAGTAACGAAATCATGTTTAATGACTGGAAACTAACAATTAATACTTATTCCCGACTTACTAATGAAAGTCGTTTTCAAAGTCGAAATCCTAAATTTTTAGTCATTAGCCGCGAGTTACGAAATCATGATTAATGATTGGAGACTAACGATTAATATTTATTCTCGACTAACGATTGAAAATTTTTTAGTCTGTAGCTACCAGTAACGAAATCGTGATTAACGATTGGAAACTAACGATCCCGTTTATATCCTATTACCGACTGACGATTGAAGATGTTTTGTCAATAATCACGACTAATGATTTGTTGGTTGGGATTAAACATCAGTTGTTAGTTTTCAATATTTAATCGCGATTAACATTATTTTTATAAACACCGAAGGTATTTATTTAAATTCGATCTTCGAATTTGGCTTCACAAGGTGATCTCATTTTATTATTATTTCCTCACAAACTAATAGCGTTTGCCTTACACATCACAATAAATGGATACATTTATTTTTCTAAATAGCGTCTTGTGTTAAGGCAAAGATACAGAAAAAATATTTGAAGATTTCTACATAGTGTTTAAACAACATAAACCAGTATTTTTATGCTTTCCGGACACTTGGACACAGTACTTTTCATATGTGTATTTTACAGTTTACTTGGAGCTCGGATTTTTAAGAATAACTTTCAAGAACTAATAGATATTACATAGTTTCTCACAGAGAATCTCAGTTATAGTTTTATGGTAAAACGAACTTTATAATCTGTAACAAGTTAGTAAGAGCGGCCTTGAAAAAACGGGGTTTGGCTGTGTCGTGAACACATCCGTGTGTTTTACGTGAATACGTCTATGTAACGAGTTACATTTCATTTGAGCTTCATCAGGTTCAGGAAATAATTTAAGTAAATATAGAAGTGATTACATCATCCATAGGCTCGGACGCCTCCAGTGGCGGCCCGTGGTCAAAACTGTTAGTGCAGCCGGAAGCATATGACCCCCCAGCCCTCCTCCGGACAGGAATGGAAAATCTTTGTTACTGAATTCGAAAGCTGGCGGATTAAGCCCTCACTGAGGAAAAAAAAAAAAGAAATTACATAAAAAAGTAAGTGATCCTATTTTACTTTTCCATAAAATGGACATAAATTTCAACCAGCCGCTCTTATCCTCAAAATTGCATTCATCCGTGTCTGATTCGAAGTTTCCTTAGAATTTTCTTTTGTAACGATAACTTGAGAAGAAAAGAAAAAAAAAAGAAAACGTACTTATTTTTATAAGTCAAATCAATTCTCCTTTCTTTTAAACTTGCAAATCGGTCAGTGATGCCCTCATAAAAAGGCGTTGTTTTAATTCAGATATCAATAACTTTAAAAGCTCTTTAAATTTTCCTATGTTTAAAGAATTTTTTCGCTCGCCATGTCCTCTAAATGCCAGTTCTTGCTTACTTAAAAACAATACTGCTTTGATGGGTCATTGTCCATTCATAAGCGTCTATTCAGGCTTACCTTCTTGATAAATTCAGCAATATAAAGTCCAGAGTTTGCCGAACATTTATTCTCCTTACCCCTCCCTCACCTCTTGAGCCAATCAGTGAGTCGAATTCACAAGTGCTGCCGACCTTTCATATTCTTGAATGAGCCGAGTCTTAGCTGCGTACCCCCATTATAGCCTATGCCGGAGGAAATGTTTACGTAACCGTTGTCATGGTAACGGTGCTGCCAATTTTCTTATCAGCGCTCTGGGCTGAACCAAAGATTTTCCCAATTGAATTGCGGGAAGATTGAAGTGCTTTTTTTCTGAATGAGCGATCCGGCCACAATACGTTTTTTTTTTTTTTTTTTTTTTTTTTTTCCGGAGATTTTTTTAATTTACCGTAGGAATTCCACAATTCTAATCTGAATTTAGGAAAATTAGTAGAATAAATTATTTTAAAGTATGTGCTGATACTTTCAAGTGCAGTCCGGCTGTACTTGCTGTATCCCACGGGCCGCCACTGGACGCCTCAGCTGCAGATGTGCTCGCGTCGTCGTTTATACTCTCGGACACCTTTGTTCTTTTACGCTCCCGGCACCGCTTCACTCTGTCATATGGTGTTTTACGGGGACCACTGGATTCCTCTGTTGAGACCGTTCTCTAAACTTTTATTTGGCTTTTCGACGAGTATAAACCGACAATGCATTATTTATTTTAATTTTTTACTTTATGTATATTCACTATACCTATTTCGCACGAATGTTTTATATATGCAATCGATAGATCTTGACGAGGACTGGCGACTGAAACGCGAAAGAACGTTCTAGCCTCCCCCAGTCAAAATTTATACTAAATGGGCGTTGTGTGAAACGACTTCAAAATGGCGGCGCTTCCTCCTCCGCCATAAGCGATGCGTCACAGTCCCCACTCAACGTAACGAATTCTTGGATCCTTTAGCTATAGAGCGGTGCAATTAAATACTGGACGTAGCTCATAAAAATGTACCTGCAACATCCAACTGGATCCCCCGATTTTGTTATCAGCAGTTTTCTGAATTGCCACCCACTGTGGAAGCAAATATAAAGACGCATTCACGTCAAAAAGCTATCTTCTCAAAACAGGATCGAAATTCAAAAGGGCCATTTCTTTCGCATTATCAACATTAAGCATTTTTTAAGTGCTTGGAAGAGGAGAAATTGATGATCTCAATTCCAAAATAAGCACGTTTAGCCTCTTCAGACCCGACATAAATCTCGCATCTCAAATTGAAGAGGACCTCGTAATTATTTCAAAAAAGCCTATTACACTTAAAAGCGATAACTAGAAAGGATATTTTCAAATAATTTTTCGAATAAAAGCCTAATTTCCCTGTCTCTGTTTCAGTAGTAAAAATTTCCCATAAACGAAGACTGTCGAAACACATTTAACGGTGTAGTTCAACAAAAAATCATGTGGTTTTGGTACACAAGTACAAATAAACTAATAAAGTCATGCTCTTAAAAATTTTTAGAATGTCTCTTACAAGCTGCACTATACATCATAATAAACGATAAATCTGTATCAGGTGCGGAACTTTCAGAAAAAAATTGTTTAAAATCGAAAATTTAGCAGGATGCGTGACTCATCGAAAGTTTTTGCTGAACAATTCCATGTTGAAGAATTTTTTCGATGGGTAGTAGACCTTAGAAAAAATAATCCTGAATTTTTTCGAGCCTCTGGCGCAATTAGTTTATTTTAATTTGTGTACCTAGACCGTGAGAGAGATTTTGTTTCTTCGAACTACACCCTTAAAGGCAAATGGTGTCCTACAAGTTCTTTCCAGCTATATGGATTTCGGAAAAAAAAAACAGTATTCACAAATTAAACACAAGAAATTTCAATAACATGCAAATATTCTTTTGTGTAACAGGAAACCGGCAAACAAAAATGAAATGTGTTCGTCAGTGTGCCGAATTTACAACTTCGCATGAGTTAAAATCATTTTATAAAAAGTTAAAGCATCCACGCATATATACATCAGTTCAGAACTACAAAGAAATATTAAAGGATTGCTTTAACAGTGGAAACGCAATGGTCTACAAATGTGGATCTCGGGAACGAATAGGTTAAAGCTTTAAATCAATTATTTGGCCACAGGAAGACTGAAACCTACACTGGAGAAGGAACAAAACGCACTCAGACAAGAAAAGAACATCGTTACGGTTTCTTGTTAAGACTGAGAAATTTTCTTCCCGTCATATTCAGTACGTAAAAAACGATGTTGTCTTATGAAATTGTCGAGCGAACTTTGCGAAAACGCAATGAAAAAATTACTAAGTTTTTTAAAATAACAATTTGATAGTTTATAATTTTACCTCTATTATCAGGGTTAAACAGATAATTATTTCCAAGATTTTTTTTTTTTAATTTTAAGATCGTCAAACGTTTAGTTTCATGTTTCTATGATTTCTAAAATTTGTTCTCAAAGTGCATTGTAAATTAAAATTTTTACAAGTCTAAATGTGATTCTTAACGGCAAATTTCGCTCATCATATTTACAAGTAAACATTTTCCTGCAGTGATCTTTTATATACTTTCTGAGGAAAGAAAATTCCCTAAAAATGTTTTATTATTGTTTTGTTAGATACAATTATTTCTTCATTGCCAGTGAAAGAAGAAAATTGAGTTTAAACATTCTTCTATGTACAGTAAATAGGAAATTAACTTTCGCTGCATTTAAAACTGATTTTTTGAAACGCGTGCTTGAAAAAACTTCCCTCTTTTTTAATCATATGCATATATAGTACATTTATCAGCTTTTCGAAAAATAGTACATTACCTAAACTAAAATGTTATTGAATTTTAATCCAAGCAATGCTTTATCAGTATATTTTTATAAAATTAATGCAAAGTTGTTATAATAAAATAGTATTTACGCCTTTGAATATCTTTTGATACACAAATAAATATAAATCGCTTAAACATTTTCCTTCGCTATTATAATCTTTATGATCTTCGGACATTATCATGGGAAATATCTTAAAAATTATTATTATATCATTATTACGATATAAAATTTCATTATGATGAAACATTTATGTTTTTCGAAGTTGGCAAGTCAAAAACATATATATTTTTCTTTCTTGTCTTTAAAGTGGTTACTGTTATATGAAGAATTTTAAGGGTTATTACTGTATTGTTCATTTTAAATTAACGATGCATAAATTTATATTGACGAAATGATGAAAAATTTAAAGGAATTTTTTAGGGAACTGTTTATAGACAAAAAAAAAAAACTCATTACAGATTGCATTCATTTTTTCATTAATTAGCGTTTCTGTCAAAAAATAGACTTACACGACTTTCATAGAAAAAGACTCATACAGTCAGTCTTTTAACCGCAAAAAAGAACGTTATAGATAAAATTCGTTAAATAGAGGGTCGAATAGAAATTCGGAATTTAAAGAATTCTGAACAATGATGTTTAAATAAGTACTTAATTAGTCTACTGTACATTTATTTTTCTATCGAAACGTACGTATGGTAAAAAACAAACCAAACAAATTTAACTGTCTATGAATTACACATTTCTGGGTTTAGTTTAAAAAACAATTACAGCAAAGTTAAAAAAATAAGTATCACTGAAAGTAAAGAAAGTGAGTTTGAAGAGCTTAGAAATATTCTGAAAATATTGTTAAAAACCTATAACTAGGGATGGACGCGAGACGAAAAATAAGCGTCTCGCGTCCGCAAAAAGCCTAAAGCTTGTCTCGTCTCTCAAAAATCCTATCGTATGCTAAAATGTGTCTCGTCTCGCAAAAAGGTGTAAATCTCTGTCCGTCTCGCAAAAAGCGTCTCGCGTCATCCCTACTATAAGTTGCGGGAACGTGAGTTGTACAGGCATTGTTGCAAGTGAACTGAGTACGTGATCCCCTTGAACTTGGCTAGAAATTTGGCGACAAAAAGAAAGTTCCCGAAACTAGCGAAATTTTCGCTCTATCTCAATTAGGAAAGAAGTTACTGGAAAAGTCTAGAAAAATGATGTCACATACTTTATGACGTCACGTCCACCTGGAAATTTATAAATAGGCAGTCACTCTCGTTGTCGAGTTAGTGTGATAGACTGCGATTATAGAGAGCGGAGCTTAATTCACAAGGAAAATTTTGTTATAATATAGAATAATTCGCCGAACAAGTTTTCTACTGTACCCGCAAATTAAGCGGGCTTAGATATGTAGGACGAATTCATATACAACAGGAGGTATAAGTAGAAAGATGCGCAGAGCTAACCGCATTGCGCTACAATCTAAAGTGAAGTAAAGCAATTTTTAAGAATTAAACCATCGTTATTAATTTATTTTTATCGAAAACAAAATGACTCGTTTGTAGCTATCGTTTTCTTTATTTTTGAAGCTGTCCATAATTTATAAACATTCCCCCTGCTGTGCATCTATACCCCTATTTTGCCATTGGACTCGTTCAAATAGCGCATGCGTGTTTGCTTCCAAGAGCGCGCTTAAGCTTGCGGAACAGTATATAAATTGAGCTATATCGATATATCGAAACCTTTATATAGGTTAATATTAGTAGAGTGGACTCTCGATTAACCGGGATCGGATTATCCTGGTTGCGGCTTATCCGGATTATTCCGGATTTCCCTTAAGTTGATGATGCTTGGAAATTACTGTAAAGCACCACCGTTAAAAAAAAACAAGGAGGGCGATTTTATCGAATGAAGTACATGAATTTCCTACAGAAAACGACGATAGTACTGAACTGCAGAGAAATATCTCAGAAAATTTGAGAAAGTGAGACTGTTCTGAAAACTGCAGTACAACAATGGATTATCGAATTGAATTTCTAACGCGTATTCATGTTACATCTGGAGAAAACCGCCCAAAATTCTAGAGCGGTAGATCGACTCCCTCGCGGTAAGCCAGAACTCAGGACCTTCACACTTTCAGCCATCTGCCATGTTCACTGTTTTATCCCCTCGGCCACTGAGGGGTGAAGTGATGAAGAAAATCACGTAACTCACCAGAAATTGAATCATGGTGACGCGTCAATAAATGAGGCGTTACTTAATTACTTGGAGCAAGAGTATGAAAGCCTGCTGAAAAATGGTGCTAAGAAATTTGCGTAGTAAAATTCGTCAAGAGCAAATTAAAAACGAAAACAGATTTCTATTATTTCATTCTTCGCGAAATAGTGAGGGGAAATTAATTTTTTTGTGATATACTAATTGTATATTAAATAACATTAAAATTTATGTATTCATTTTTTTCGTTTGTTGAATCATTAATGTTAAATTATTATTTTTCTTTTGATAAATTATTAATTAATTTTGTTAAATTATTTTTATACAATAGGACATTACTCAAATTATTAATGTCCTTTTGTATAAAAATGTTACATGTCCTATGATTTTTTTTCAAGCCTTTTTATCACAAAATTTGAATAAAGTCGGTTATCCGGGATATTCGTTTATCCGGGACGAGGCATTTCATGAACATATCGGTTAATCGAGTAATCTACTGTAATAAATTATTTAAGTTTTCTTGGATGTGAAATCACAAAAAATATTTTGTTTTAATATATATATATATGTAATGTATAAAAAGGTAATTTGGGTTTTACTAGTTTGGGTATTGTTCAAGCGGGTACTTTGACTGTAAGTTTTGCTTTCCTGTCATACTTGCCACGCGCGCTCTGGAGCTATGTTTTATTTATTTTGTTATTTGTCAGACATCAGGCCGTCGATTCTGAGTTCTTCAGAGTGTACACGTGTCCCCACGTCTTTGTAGCCCCGGATGCGGGTCATGTTGGTAAATGTGTGTGGTTCGATCAGAGATAAGAGAGAGGCGGAGTTATGTCTTCGCAAACCACGTGGTGTGATGAATGTAAATACACCCGCACCTCGAAAATCAAGAGACTTCTGCCACTGGAACTGCTTAATTAGTCCACGCTGATTTTTGTACCCGTCTCCCCTCTCCTCTTCTCACTCTATGTTGTAACTTAAAGGTAATGTTCAATAAACCGTTTTACCTACCTTAACTCTGGAACTTTACTGAAATATCTGACGTCACTATATATATATTTAAAATTAAGCATTTATACAATATAGGACGACAGTTAATTTCTCTAATAACAAAATTTTCCACCAATGGGATTAAAAGAGCGTATCTTTAAATCGCGAAGAATGCATCACTGCGTTTTGATTTGACGATTCGAAGCATGTCACACTATGTTCCTTTTCTTTTATTCCATTATTTTATTTTATTCCGCGGCACCAGTTGTACTACACGATCTCTTTCCATTGAACGATTCAGGCGAGGCACCAACATTATATGAATGATGGAGCATATTTGCAAACCCGTGTAATTTTTTTTTTTTTTTTTTTTTTTTTTTTTTTTTTTGACGGAAGTTTTCACGTGATCTCATTTTTTAAAGGTCACCATAACTCTTTTCTAGTTTTGAGCTTTAATAAAAATTATTTTCTCTGTGATTTTTTTTTTTCTCTACATGTAGTGGTGTTTGACATCGTAGGCTATACATTTTTTATTCTTAATAGAATTGATGTCATCGATTTTAGTTTTGACATAAAACTTTTTTTCGTCATTGTTCAGAAACTTGTTTCATTAACAGACGTGGAAAGAATTATTTAGTCACTTTCTTTCACGTGAATGAAAAGTAAAACCAGATCTGATGTGTATACCACAAGACTTACCTGAGCGATTATTATGTCAAGCAAAAATTTTTAATGCACCTCAATTAAGCTCACTTCATTTGAGATACAATACTTCAATAGTATTAAAGTTGGGCGAATTCTCACCAAACTTTGCAGATAACGAGAAGCTAAGTTTTAAAAACTTATTTTTGGCGCCAAACTTAGCTGTATTTCATTCCAAAGTATGCCAAGACATCTAACGAAATTGCGGGACCGAATATGACCGAAATAGTGACTGTTCATAAACTTTTAATGTTCAAAGTGTCCATTAGCATGGGCGCCGGCAGAATATTTCCCAGGGGGGAGGGGCAAAGATTACTTCAACGTATGGTTACCATGTTGGAAAGAGCAAAAAAGCAAGTGAAACACCATTCATAAATGCATGGTTAATTTTTTTTTTTGAGTCCCCCCCCCCCTCTTTTCCCCTTTGACCTAAAAATAAGAAAAATACTTTTTCTTCTTTTTTTAAAATAGATTTTCAGGTCCCTCACAAGCAGGAATCTTTAAAATTATTACCAGAAAAAGAACTGTAAATGAATTCCACGAAAAGAGGAAACTGATATGATTATTTGAATATAGTTCAGCACATTTATTAAAATATATCCAATTATACATTTTTAATAAATGACTTTTAAATAAAGAATCCTGCTCCTGAAGATAACTTCGAAGACGAAGCAGAAAAACTTTGAAACTCAAAAAAAAAAAAAAAAAAAAACTTTTTTCAGACACACTGCTAACTGTTTACTGGGATACCAAGCCATTACTTTTCTTCGGGAATACCGCTTAGATGAGGATTTGCTAAATCGGTAGGCAGAATTACAGTGCTTGTCTCGATTTAATGAAATTGCCACCTGTCCTACCATTGCCAAATAATACTAGTGAGGAGAAGACATTTCTCAGTGTATAATGCACTAAGAGAAAAAAAGCTTGATTGATTTTGTTTTGTAGTTATGTATGTCGATAATATACTGCAAGTAATCCACTGGGTAAAGCGGGGCATGTGTACTGTTTGAGCAGAAAATGAAACAAAAGATTGCTATCATTGTCATGCAGACATAGGTGAACTTATGCAAGAATATTTGAAACATTTTTCGGGAGGTCATTGCAAGAATATTTGAATCATTATTTGGAAGAATATTGCGACAACATTTGAAGCATTATTTGGGACCAGACCAGTTGATACTAGTGAGGGCTGCGACGACACTCCGCACAGTTACTGGGCGGCAGCACAGCCGGCTGTGTTAAAAGAATTCTATAGCTCTGTATCTAATAAGCGATTCGATCCACCGCGATGTTGTTGGTAGTTAAATGGATCGAGAGCAACGGCTGCACTTTTTCATCGTTGGGTAGTCTATGCAGTTGGTCTTCTATATCGATGTAAAAATTTCTTGCGCTCCAAAGGGTTAACAAATCCGGAGGAACAGAAGCGATTTCTGCTGCGGGTCGTGGAAAAAGCACCGGCGTTCATATCCCGAACCGACGAAGTTGAAATTCGTAGAAAGCGGGAGACAGGTTGCACTTTCCATTGAACATCGTTCCACTGATCATTGACTTGATGGTTACACAAAGTTTTGTATTGCGCACACTGACTCTTTAACAGCAATTTTTGCTTCAGAAATAGTGAACTTATGATGAACTAATGTTATGAATAAATGTTTTTCTCCGAAATGGTTTTATCCCAAACTTAAATACGGGTTAGGACCGCTTAGAAAGTCCCACATGCAGGGATACCCCACCCTGGCCTAGATCCCTCGGGTAGATAATTGGCCGTAGCTCAGATTTTTCCATTTCTATTTCTATGACTAAATAATTTTCGCACTTTTTTGTCATGTAAATAAATTACCTTTAAAGTATTTAATGTAATAAAATTTCAAATGCTTTGAGGAAGTAATTACAATTTTTACGTGCTAATATTTTTGGTAGGTAATCACTATGCCAAAAAGGAGCATTTTTATTTTTCCTTGACACCCAAGTGTTCATAGATCTTAAAGCACTAATCTCGAAAAAACTGTACATCCCTATTAATGTAATAATGTAAGACCCTGCATAAGAACTTTAAACGATACTTGCATCCTTTAAATAAAGAGTATGTTATAAACTGTTATATACTTGTTGTATTGTGCTTCGATCATGTGAATGTCTCTAAATTGCCTTAATGTATGTTAATTCTTTTGAATGCTCCTGGAGAAGAAAGATAAAGGCTACATACACTATTTTCAATGGAGAGCGTTATTTGTAATCCTTAATAACATATATCATTTTGTTTTTGTTTCACCTGTCAAATGCCTTTAACAATGACTGTCAGGACTACCAATCATAATTAGACTTCAAAAATTAACCTCCCCCCTTCCATGTATTGCTTTAGACCGAAAAAATCACGTGATTTGTGCGCATAAATACAAATAAACTAATTATGCCATGGACTTGAAAAATTTATAGGATACCACTTTACAAGCTGCACCATATACTGTAATAAATGATAAGAATGCATACATTATAAAACTTCCAGAAAAAATCCTTAAATATTGCAAAAATATTTCAAAAATGTGCCATTCTTTAAAAAAACTTCAATCAAATCTGATTCATGGCCTACACAAATCAAAATAAACTAATTGAACTAGGGACTTGAAATAATTCGGGATAATTCTTCACAAATGTACTGCACGCTGAAATAAATAAAAAAGGGTGCTTTTTTAAAACTTCAGAAAGACTTCTTGAACATAGAATTGCAAGCGAGAATTTTCAAAGAGTTGGCACGTTTTGCGAAATGTTCGATTTTTAAGAATTTTTTCTAAAAATTTCGTAACTGATACAGATTTATAGTTTATTGCTTGTGAAGAGCCATCCTAAAAAGTTTTAAGCCCCTGGCATATTTAGGAAAGGTTTATATCCTTTTCATGTCTTGAAAACTTTGGACAATATTTTGTTTACTAAGCGACGTACGATAAATACACTGAAAAAAAGTTTAGCTAATTCAAAAAAAATTTGGTTGGCTCTTTTCCAAAGAATTATTTGTTGAATCAACAAAACCTTTGTTCACTCAACGAACAACTTTGTTAATTTAACAAAATTTTTGTTAAAACCAACAAAATTATTTGGTTGAAATAACGCCAACCAAGATTTTGTAGAATCAATTAAATAAATAAATAAATAAATAAAATAAAATAAAAATTGCTCAACAACAAAACTTTTTGTTTTGTGTACATAATACTGCGTATCAAATATTTGCATACAATTATTAAATAATAATTAAGAAAAAAGTAGTACACAATTTTAATTTTCTTTTTGCTCCCCATGAGGAGTATCAACTTTTACTCAAATTCAGTTTTCACTGCAATACACTATCGTTTCATGTTCACGAAAATAGTCACAAACGATGAGTCATTTTTCAACTTCAATGGCACACCTTTCAAATCGTGAAAATGGATAACATTGAGTTAGTTGTGTTAGGTTTGAGTTTAAAAATATATGGCTAGGAATTATGTAAGTATTAAAATAGTTAAAAATGTTTTTGATGTGCTCTTACAGTTTTGTATTTTTTTTTAAAAGGCGTTTTCCCCGATTTTAATTTTTTCGCAATATCATAGTACTGTATAAGTGTTAAAATTTAATTCGTTGATCAACTTTAATTAATTAATTAATTAATTTTTAAATTAATTTTATTAATTTATTTCTGAATTCAATATGATCCGCTTCATAGAATTTGGGATGATTATCTTTGCTGAATCTTGAAAAGATAACATATTTAAAATGAAAAAGTAACAGAAATCATTTTTCCTTTTCTCTGTTTACCCATGACTATAAGCTTACTTTCTATTTTTACTCTTACAAACAAATTCATTAAAAGTAGCACCCATCCCTAAAGTTGTGAAGCGTACTATTACAAGTATAACGAAGAACTTGGGTAAAAACACCACCAACAAAAAAGATGGGGGGGGGGGGTAAGAAAAAGAAAAAAATTTAAAATCCTTATTTTTTTAATTGAAAGTTTAATTTTTTAAATGATATTAATGTCTGTTTTTCATGCGAAAAATATTTTCTTTAATAATAACCGTTAATGATATGCACAAAAGATTAAATTCGTTAAACAAAAATGATTGGTCAAAAGGAGCTGAGGCGCGTTATTGAGTGCCAAGTAGTGCTTTAGTTTACTTTCGCAAAATAAAATTGTTTTTATACAACTTTATTATTATTATAGTGTTAAAATTCTCCTGAAAACTTTTTCTACGAGAGAAGATTGTAATTTTTTATTTTTCCGTTCTTCCAGCATTACTTTTGAGCCATTATTTAACCTGTTCCTCTGTGGGGATTTCAGAGATCAGCTTAGGGAAGCAACAATGGGCACAGAAAAGAAATATTCATCACTGTGTTCTTGCAACGATTTGTTATACAGAAACGTACAGCTTAAACATTAAACTTTGGTTCCAGGAATAAGTTACAAAACCCTTATACAGCTTTTTGCGTGTGAAAATATGTAAAGTTTTCAATATAATGTTTTAAGATACGTTCAAATGCGCTTTCGTTCAAATGGTCATTTTTGATGAAAAAATCGAATTTCAGATTTTATCTTATTTTACAGAAAACTTATTCGACACTGCCAAAGCACCTTTATTTTTGTTTGTACGGTAGTTAGAAACGAAGTTATAGCCAGCTAAGTAAACAAGTAGAACATAGTGTTACTTTAAACTGAAATCTTTAAAAGCGCTTTCTGAGAAACTGTTTTCGATTATTTTTTCCTCACAGAAAAACTGGTTACTCCAACAGTTTTAAAAATATTTACTATATAAAATTTTTCTGCGTTCTTCTATATACTCCTTTCTATGTTTTCATCACGAACGTAAGATCTATGTATTAAAATTCATGATTTCATAGGTGTTTGTTAATATAAGCAAAGGATAAAAAAACTTGTATTTTTCTATGCGACTTGGGATATTTCAATTAATTTAAAGAACCTCGCAAAACTTTAGTTCATCTAACAGGTAAGTGTCACAGTAATGTAAAGTATAAAGGAAAATAAAATAATTCTAGCCAATTTCAGGGTACGGCTAAATTATGCTTAATTTTTATACAAAATGACCTAATTTTCTAAATTTTCACAAAAATTCATAAAATTAAAATGTATTTTCATTCTTTAAGTCACTAAAAAGGTGTATATTTAATCAACATTCTGCTTAAGGGGAAAAAAATGCTCCGAATGCAGACATACACTAAAGGCCAAAAGTATTGCAAGTTTCAGAAATCTAACCCTTTTCAAGATTAAGCCCTTTCTCTACAGTCAAAAAGAAAAATCAATATAATTGATATTTTTTAATGTCAATATGTTAAATTAATTACTTCATAGACAAGATAGCATTAGGTTAAAGAACAAAAATAATTTTTTAATTTATTGAAAAAAGAGCATAAAAATATGCTATCATAATCCTTTTTGGCTCGCCGGAATAAAATTAAATAAAGAATTAATTTCAAGTTCTGGAAAAAGAGGATAATAAATAAATGCAATAGAACTAAGAAATAATTTATTATGTTGCTGAGCAGCCTTGATTTAGATCACAACAACCAATCTTTTAGATAAGGAATCCACAATGTTTTACAACACTTCTTCCGTGTTTCATCGTGCCAACTTAAATTATTAGTTCCTAAAGCTCTCTTTTTGTCTTTAGGTGATATTTAGATGTATTCTTTCCAATTATACCACATGAATTCTCAAAAATATTTAAATCTGGCAAATTTCCTGTCCACCTTTTCTGGGATTATTCTTGAAACGGTGGTTATATTTCTCAAACTTGCAATACTTTTGGCCAGTAGTGTATACCTCAAAATAAATATATAGGAAAAATAAACCAACATAACTTACCTTGAACCTGAGAAGCCCTATGGGTGGAGTGGCATAAGGTATCCCCCTGAAGGCAAAAAAGTCTCTTCCATTGGAAGTCTTGAGTATTCTACCTATGACTAGACCCTGTTTCAGAGTGAGAGTTGTTCCATACTCTTGACTGGTCACTTTCACAGTCAAAAAAGTCAGCAGCGCGACGCACGCACAGGACAGTATTTTCGTACACACGGTGCCGGTCATTTTGTCTGCAAAATCAGTTCACGTACGTAAAAGTTTCACATAAGCGACAGCGTATCTCCATAAGGGCTACTTAAGTCGTTTGATCTGATTTCAAAATTTAAAAAAAAAAAAAATCGCACACGGTATTCTACAAAAACTGCTACTTATTTTTACAAAAATTTATAAATATTTCGCTTTTATTCCCAACAAATTACACAAAAGTATAGAAATGTTATTTTTATAATGAAAATTTATAAATATTTCGCGGTTATCAAAACGAAGAAAATGATAATAATAAATTAAAAATCTGTCAAAAAAAAAAAAAAAAAAATTCACATAAGTCCACTTTGAAAAACCCTCTGGTCCAATCGCACGTCGTTCACCGGCGAGGTTTCTCTCGGGTATGATATCTCCATGGTTTCGGCCAGGTACGAGAGCAGAGGCCAAGTCCGCCGAACGACAACACGGCGTGCACGTGTGATGGGGGTTTTTGTTCATCCACATCGACAATAATAGTCGCGCATTTCCTCCCCCCCAACCCCCCCCCCCCCCCGCCCCCGCACACATGGCATGGCGGATTGCGAGCGGCAGGCTTGGTTGGCGACCCAGATCTCGCGCCAAAACTAGGAGAGAAAGTGGGTTGTGGAGAGAGAGGGACGGGATGCGGGAACAACCCGTGTTGTGTTGGGATGCTCGTGTTGTAGATGCTTTATTTTGAGTTGGGTAATGTTTTGTGTTTTTTCTCGTTGATGTATTTTTTTTTTTTTTTTGTGACGTAGGATTACGGTCCTATGTGAAGAAATTTTTTTTTTCTTCAACGTCGTCGTTATCATTTTACTCCGTTAGAAAACTAACTGGATGAACTCCCCTCTCAATTTAGAGAGCCCTACACCCGAAATCACAGGTATCAGATAAATATAAAAAATCTGGAGTGACTCCACTCGACTTTCCGAACACTTACGATTAAGATCATTACCAAGCACTTAAATAAATTTTAATCGATGAATAATTCAAACATATATACCAAATTGAAACTCAATCGAATGCACCGTTTAAACGTTTGCGCACTTTCAAGAATTTCTCCCCATATGCCATTATGCCATAGCATAAAAGAAAGTTTTGTGGTAGCCCTTTAGGAGAACTATAAGTCCTATACACACCAAAATCAATACCGGTCTTAGGATGGTGGTTTATAACATGTATACCGAATTTGAGCTCAATCGAATGTATCGTTTAAACGCTAGCGCACTTTCAAGAAATTCCCCCCATAGGCCATAATGTAAAAGAAATCTTTGTCGTAGCCCTGTAGAAAAACTGTAAGTCCTATACACACCAAAATCAATACCGGTCTTGCGACGGTGGGTTATGACATATATATCCAATTTGAGCTCAATCGAATGCTCCGTTCAGGAGCTATCGTGTTCACTCACATACACACAAACACACATACACACACACACACACATACACACATACATACATACATCTCGTAAAAATAGCATAAATGGATTCAGAAGCCCTCAAAACGTGTAAAAACACCAAAATCTCGAAGTCGAATTTTTTCATGATTACAATACTTTCCTTACATGGTACATGTTCGGAAAGTAAAAATTACAAATATAATACTTATCTATCAGTTAATTTTTGGATTGGGTAATGATTTGTGTTTTCTCCTTGATACACACATACATACATACATATATATATCTATATATGGGGGCGTTTTTAAATAATTTCTGTATTAAGAAAGTATTTTTCTGTTTTCTTTCTTACTAGCTTTTCAGATATTTATTCAAGTCCAAGTATCATTGATATGAAGATACGCTCGGAGTATTTGGAGTATTTGGTCCAAAGTAACGGTACGATACTTTGGACCAAAATCGGGAAAAATTACAATTTCTCATTTCTCTCTCTCTCTCTCACTCACACACACACACACACACAAAAAAAAAAAAAAAAAAAAAGAAGAAGAAGAAGAAGCCTGAAACTGTAATTAGAAATTTATTTCGCGCTACTGTCCGATTTCTCCTACTAAAATCGATGTCGTTTATGAGATAGAGAACACGGAAACCGTGTTTGGAAGCATAAAGTTTTTCTTTTATTGTTACTGACTGACTTGAAAATAGGGTTGAAATTTTTGAATCTGTCGCTATAATGTCTATTTCCCTGGGAGTCGGGTAGCTCTGGTGATAAATAACTTGTGAATGTTGTTTTTTCTCGTGTCCATGGATAGACGATCGCACCATCCATGGAAAGAGGTGCCATTGTGTGGGTAAGAAAATCTTATACTCTCAGTGTTTCAGAATTTTTTTTTCCATTGGCGGGTATGCATTGGTCATTAGTAAGACCGGAAGTGTTGGTTATTTGACAGTGGAAAAATCTAGCCAAGATCACCCCACATGAAAAGACGGACAATTCAACAGCCAATAAAAATAATAAGCCACAAACTTACAACCAACCAAGGAGAATGAATTTGGATAACAGTAACTGTAACTTGATTCAAGTGTCTCCCGAAAAGTAAGTTTCCGCTTCCAATAAAAAAGAACAAAACATTAGTACCTGGAAAAATTTATTGTGAAAGATACTTCAAACGTTTTATCTACTTCTCAACATAAAAATCTCAACTTGTCAAACCGTGGGATAAGTTTTTGTAGTCCATTGTCATAGAAGTCTGTGGCCTGAGAAAGGAGCCAGAGTGTCACAGTTGTTTGCAGTCAGGGGAAAAGTGATGCCAGGACAGCAGTTTCTTCAAGGTGCCGATCTTGCTTCCAGTGACTTGCACCTGAAGAAATTCCTGTCCGGACATCCCTTTTCCAATGACGAAGATTGAAAACAACTGTGACATTCCGGTTCCTTTCTCAGGCGACACATTTCTATGACACCGGACTACAAATACTCATCTCACGATGTGACAAGTGTTACAGCTGACGTTATTTTTACGTTGAGATAGCTGAAGCACTGAAGTATCTTTAGCAATAAAAATTTCCAGGTAATAATGTTTTGTTCCTCTTTATTTTGGTCGTGGGGAACTTACTTCCCGGGTGATTCTCGTATAACCGGCTTTAAATACTATTTGCAAGCTTTAAAGCAGAAAGAAAAAAACAAGTTCATGATATGCATGTATAGTTTACAAAAAGTGAAGGTGGGCTATAAGAGTTAAATAAAGAGGAATTTATAAGGAAGTCTCACGTTGAAGGAAAACGCCCGTATATTTAAAACTAAATGAAGATTCAAACTTTTGATAATGTGCAGGCATGGTCAAAGAAAGGTTGCCGATGACTTTAATGAATTTCTCTTTTAAAATAAAGGATTAAAACCAAACACTTAGTAATTTATGATGGGAAAATGTGTTTTTAAATAATGTAAATTAATTTGTAATTTTTTGAACGGGTATAATCAATGACTACACAAAATGAAAGCTTTAAGAAGACAGAAACTACTTAAAATATTCTAAACAAAATCATTCGTAAGAGCAGTTGTAAATTTTTTTTTTGAATAAAATCTATATTTAAATACATACAATACGGATTAAACGCGCCCCCAGCATTGCCGAATGGATTAGGCGCTAAAATAGGTGGACGGCTGAAGTGTGTAGGTCTTGCCAGTGGCTGTCGATCTAATTAACCGGAGTGCTGGTTGGTTTTCTCCAGATGTGACATGAAAACCAAGGAACTCCCCTCCTCCCTAGGAATATGCTGCTCGAGCAGGCTTGCTTTAAGAGGAATCACCAGCAAAACAAACACATGCGTTAAGTTAATCCGTTGTTAGTAACTAAGCTCTATAAATGCAAAGAACACGGTAAGTACTTGTAGTCAAAAGAATAATGCTTTGTACTTTCCCCTCACTGTTTTCTTTTCATCTTTAGAAATAACTATAGTAAAATTGAAGAAAGTTAATTAACTCTACATGTACAAGTAATACTGACTAAAAAACAAAGTTTTTGGTGTTAAAAACAAATGATAATAATTGACTTGGTAATGTATAATTTAAACGATTAATGGAATTGGTGTATATTTTATACATGACAGAGATAAAAACTGTTTTCCAGCTTTTATTACTGTTATGTGTTAAGTCTACAAAGTTGTTTATTTTTTAGTATACTTATGATGTTTTAAATAATGAATACGACTGTACAAAGCATATTCAATTCTTATTGAATAGATCTCTTTAAGAGAAAATTCCTTACTAATTATCATGGGCGGCGGCATTATAGGGCAGGGGGGGCAATGGCCTCCTCTGGATTTTTGTATGCAGTGTTTTTCCTTGCTTTCTTGCTCTTTCCAACATGGTAACCATACTTTGAAGTCGTCTTTGCCCCCTCCCCCGGGAAATATTCTGCCGGCGCCCATGCTAATTATTTAAATTGCTCATTTCATTTATCGCTACGTTGAAATGATCTTTATTTATATCCTCATATTTTTTAAGGGAGCTACTCCTAAAATATTGGTCATTTTATTGTGAGACCACCCAGTAGACGGCAACGTTATCCTATATGAAGATACGAACAAACACCCAAGCCCAATCCAGGAGTCGAATCGGGGCCCAAGGAGTGAAAGAATGGTTCGTTAAGCCACTACACCACCTTGGAGACAACAATCCTTATTATCAAAACACTCAAAATTTGACTTATCTACATAATATCGAAAATCTTCACGCGCAAAATACAACTCAGCACAACTTTCTCTGTTTGTACAGCAGTTTTATACAAAAGAAAGACCTTCCCAAACACAAATAATGAACCAGAAAAAAAAAAAGCAACGTGGCCTTTATACCTGGGCTGCGTGCTTACGTTCTGAAATGGGCCCGCATTTTCCTCAGCTAGGAGCATGGCCGGATACACTCACCTGTACCCGGGCGGAACAAAAGCACAGACCGGCCGCTTCCTCGCTGCGGCCATATTTTCCAGACCATTCAGCCAAATGAATTATCCATCCACCCCCTTCTCTCACTTCGAAAACAGTTTAACTGTGGCGATAATAATAATAATAAATAAATAAAAAAAGAGTGAGAGAAGAGAGGAACACACAAAACCGAACAGAATTTAGGTGCGTGCATATCGGAAGTCCATCATCGGCTTGTTTCGGGTTAGCGTTGATTAGTTAAGGCATCGGTGGGCGCACATGCAGAACTCGTTAATTGAAGATAGCATCCGCCGATACCCGCTTACACGCGCGTTTAGTTAAAAACCATATCGAGTATATCAGGAAGATTTAAAAAAAAATATTTATTTATTCACTTTTTTTTTCCGTGAAGTGAAAATATTATAGTTCTGAGCAACGTTTTCCGGATAGTGTAATTAAGTTAGATTACATCAGGGATGGATGGGGAAATAGATCTAAGGAAGGGCCATATAAAATAATTAAAATATTTAGGCGGGCCAAATAGATTTATTTTTTTTATTTATTGTTTGGACGTACTGGGCCCGTGTGAGAAATGAAATGAAATTTTGAGTGTTCTTTAATCATCTCGTTGAAATTTGTCTCCAAATTACTAGAAGTAATTCGTTAAAACGCTCTCAAGATGTTCGTCGGTCATCTTATTCCTCATTTCGCTTTTACGGAGATTCATTGTTGAAAACACCTGTTAGCAAATGTATGAAGATCCAAACATCGATATAATTTTCCCAGCATGTTTTATCAAATTGGGGAATCGAGACTTCGGTAAACTTTTGTAGAAATCAGGCTTTGGTGAATTTTTAAAACAGCTTCTTTAGAGAATCGTTGCATTGCAGTTCAATTATTTCAAGTTCGGCATGAATCTCCTCGCAATTTACTGCGAATGCTGAAGAAAATATTTGTAAGTCACCTTCTATCTTTTTTAAATCTTCAAATCTTCTGTTGAACACGCTTTCCGAGTGATTTAGTTGGGTAATATAAAAATTAAGATTAGTGGTCAATTCAGCGGGACGGATCAAATCTTGTCGCGGGCAGGATTTAGCCCGCGGGCCGTTATTACCCCATCCCTGGATTACATTATGATTAATACTATAAAATCTCCGATTATGCCTTTAAAAATCTGAAGATTCGAAAGAAATTATTAAGACTAGTTCTAAATTAGTCTTGGTCAGCCCAACTCAATGCATCTCAAGTGACAGATGCAATCTATAGAATTTCAACACACTCTACACAATTTTCGCTTGACGTTAAAAAAATTTGACGGAGCCATAAAGTCAAGCACACCGACAATTGGTTCATTTGATTTTTCAAAACGGTTTCAAAGGATGAAATTTCAATAATGGTTCCTATGACAAAATCTTGCAGGAAATCACAGCAAAGACTGGGGCGAGGACATCGCTGGCGAAGTTAAAAAGAATTTTCACGAGTTTTAACATAGTAGGCCCGGGTTCCATGCACGTTGTTACGTCATATATTCACCAACTCTCTGAGCCTGTAATCATGGCAAATTCCTATCTTTGGAAGGTTGCTCTAATAGACAGTGCCGTTTAATTATTTAATATTTTACCAATAAATTGTTCCATGTTTTTGATTTTATAGTTGAACTGTTCACAAACTTCGTGGCTCAACATACTCAAGTTCATAATTCAACCTGCGCATCAAATGCTAGAACAAAGTTTCGCCAATGGAGCCAACATTTCAAATGCCACGTTCTGTTGCACGAAATTCTTGACAGTACAGAGATTCAGTGTATTTTTGTAAAAGATATATTGTGATAAATACTTACCTTACACTCTCTGAATAAGTACGGTATCATGATAATATTACAAATTAAGAAAATTTATGTGTATTAATTATCATAAGAACCCATTTAAGTGTATTCACTAATAGATTTTACTTGCATTACTTCACTGGTCAGACAGGCAATTAAATGATTACAATACTTGCTTGGGGTTTACTTTACTCCTTAATACGTATTTAACTACCCTTAACTGGAAAGCTTAGGTTCTTTATCAGTGCTATGTTCAAAGCATTTTTCAGAATACACATTAGAGAGATCATTAATCATCTTTAGTTTTACTCATAATATGTTAAAAATAGATTGTAGTTTAAGAAATAAAAGACAAACAGTCTTAAAAATAGATTTTCGAATTGTGTTAATCTCCAGTTGTATCCAACTGTCTTGTATCCAGTTTTGGTGAGCGCTGCAAACACAATAGCCCAAAACTCTTCTTATGTTGAAAACCTTGGACACTTTCATAGACATTGCTTATGGCTGGAAACAAGATCGTGCGTGGACTTTTTAAACTAAGGAGCACCTATTAAATGAGCAGATATTATCAATAAACTTCTTTTCAGCGTTTTCTTCTATATTTACTTCTTTGTGCGAAGCAAAGGGAAGTATAATGATGGTGAAAATTTTCGGTACGCAGATTTTGATGAAAAAAATCCATCTGGATACTTTCTAAATTTACCTTGAAGAGTTTTTGAGAGACGTCTCAACGTACGCATGTATGTTCGTATGAATTCATCTTGACCAACCGCAAGATCATTTTGACTAGTTTTTCTCTTATGTCTGTATGTACGTACGAAACTCGCATATCTCTAACACTATTGGTATTGGTCGTACAAAATTGAAATTTGATATTTAGGATTTTTGTAACGCCTAGTTGCGCACCTCCTGTTTTGGTTCCAATCGACGGGATAGTTTACTTACCGGGACATCCAAAAGAATTTCAATAGGTATATGGACAATTTTAATATACAATAAAACCTTGATGTAACGATATTTGATCCAACGACAAACCCCTCTATAGCGACAAAGTTTTGCGGTCCCTTGGAATTTCCATACAATATAATCTCTCCTCGATATAATGATACATCCCTCTTGAATGATAATTTTATTGGGTCCCTTAAGTATCGTTGTATCGAGGTCTTACTGTATTATGGTATTAATAAGGTTCACATCTTGAGTGGCAATCCTTTAGGCCACATATGGGCAACTGCGGTCGCGGGCCGGATGTGGCCCGCCATGGCTTTGGATCCTGTCCGCGGAAGATATCAAAAACCCATATAAAACATTCAAAATCCCATATAAATACCAATTAATACGGCCCGCGACTTCGCTAACATCTTGAAGTTTGGCCCGCGTCTTCGGCAACTTCCTAAAGCTTGGCTCACAACTCTTCAAAGGTTGCCCATACCTGTGGTAAAGTATGGCGATTTCAATCGGAATTTTGAAAATCCGAAACTCGCTCTCTAACTGACTTACATGCAACAAAATTGCAATCTTTGCTTTTTGGTGCATGGTCATCCCGAAAATCTCGCCAAGCTTGACGACGATGCATCGCCCAATTTGGTGCCTTTCAAACAGTTATGTTGGAAAGCATTTTCCAATTCATGCATTGGGCACGATTTAACTTTTCTGCTTTCCTTGGCCAGTGGCTGAGCGTGCGATACTCGGCAAGGTTCTCTTCCTCAACTCTTTCCCCCAAGAACATCCCTCTTGGTAAAATAAATAAATAAATGAACTTCGCTAAATGGACGATAGATAGCGATCGCCAACGGACCGTGGCGCTCGGGAAACCTCAATTTTACTACAGACTTGGTGTTGGTTAGCGCATCGATCGCGGTCCGAAAGAGTATAGAAAGCGATACGGCCCGATGATCCCAGGTTGACGTCAAGCTTGTTGTGACTACAGAGGAGCATCGCTGCTTTTCGGACGGGCAGTCTCTTATCCAAGATTCAATTTGTTACCAACTCGGTTCAGTTTTTTTTCAGACTTAAAAAAAGGAGGAGGTTATCAATGCGTCAGTTTCTTCTTCTTTTTTGTATGCATGTATATATATGTACGTTCAGTGGTAATTTTTTTACCAAAAGGGGTCAATTTCCATAACTCTTTTTTATTCGAAAGGAGATACTGTATGCAGGCGCGTAGCCAGGAAAATTTTTCGGGGGGGGGGGATATGAACTTATATATGTATAAATAGACGGAATTTCATCACTCATCCAAAAATTTCGGGGGGGGGATATATCCCGATATCCCCCCCTGCCTACGCCCCTGACTGTATGTGTGTTTCCATATTAGTTTGGTCAAGTTCTGGTGATATTTTTTCATTGAGAAAATAGGGTAAAATCTTCGTTTTAATAACCATATTGCCTAAAGCAGGTATGGGCAACCTTTGTAAAGTTACGGGCCAAACTTTAGGATGTTAGCGAAGTCGCGGGTGGTATAATTGGAATTTATATAGGATTTTGAATAGTTTATATAGATTTATACGGGATTCTGATATGTTCTGCGGGCCGGATCAAAGTCGTGGAAGGCCGCATCCGGCTTGCGGGCCGGCGGTTGCTTACATGTGGTGTATATCCTTGATTCGACACCTAGCATCGGTGACATAATTAAAAATGCCCCATGTTGTAAAATCGTAAGATCTCCTACAGTCGCACACTTGCTGTAGGTTAGACTGATGCTCATCCAGCCATAAATTTAGAAAGCTATTTTTTTGGTACAAATTGAATTTTGAAGGACTGCTAACGCTTTCTAATTAAGAAATTTTTAATGAAAAGCAATAAATTACTATTGTTTTCAGTTCTACGGTATTAATGTTCCTTCGTAGAGAAACCGATCCGTAAAAAAAAGACGTTTTGATTTCTTTTTCCATTAATTGTGTGATTCGATTTTGTGCATATTATAAATGGTTGGATTTACAGATCGTATCGAAAGATACAAAAATTTTGAGTGAAGCTACTCTTGACATGATCACTTCTTAAGCCTTCATGTTCTACAGAGGGTCTCAAGTTAATTTCTTCAGCTAAGCTTTCGGATCAGTAGAAGTTTAAAACTTTGTAAGAATTAAAAACTGAATCGCCCAATTAGCTAAATATTAGAACTAAGAAAATGAACGCACACAAAAGCAAGCCTTTTTGCGGGTCCATTTAATTGCGGGTTTAGTGAAAAAGAAAACTTAAAAAGGAACTAATTTAGAATCGCACACATTTCGAATATAACTTACATTTTATGACAGACTTTATAAATTTCACCCGATTTTTAGTTTATAACGTCATGTTTTTGTATACCGTAAAAGAAATACCAGTTAGTTAACACAGTTAGTTTTCAAATGGGGAATTATTGAAACTTACGACGTTGAAAAACAATTTTTTTCCCTTTAAAGAGGACCATTATGAAGGACCATAATTCTATGTTAAAAAATATAAAAACTGAAGTCAGTTTTTTTGTATTTTGTGTCAGTTTATTTTATCTTTTTATAGATCTCTAAATATATTTTTGTGTAATCCGTGTATCCACGGTTGCTTGAAAATTGCGTGCAACTACCAAATGGCTCCTTTTTTTTTGTCTTATCAATTAGAGTTTGTATAATCTGTCACCCAGGTTCAGTTTTATCACAAATCAAAGGAGGAAACACATTTTACTAAACCTTACACTTTCCTTACAAGATAAGAAACAAAATATCTAGATTTATACTTTTCGCAGATACCTTGTGAGTAAAAAAATGTTCATTGCAATTGGAAATATGATATTTTGGGTAATATGCTATCGTGCAGAAAGATTGAAGATGTGATAGAATGTTTGCTTTTCTATAATTAATTTCCTGAAGGATTCGTCACGCAAGCATATCAAGATATCGTACAACTGATCTAGCACAGGATGAAATTTATCCCAGAGATACATTTAAAGATATTTCAAAGGGCGTTGACTTGCTCATAATAATAAGTACCAATATAGTACGTTTTTAGTAACCTTAATTACCCGATTTTCCTTACAAGAGAAAACGGCATAAGGTATTTGATCCTGAACACTAAACTAAGGGTTATTTGAAGTGGTATTTAATTTGTTATTTGAAAAGGAGAAAAAACAAATCACTAAAACCAATCATCCGGGAAAATCTTCCATTAATTCGAGCAGCTATTTCCATGGATTCTTGAATAAACTACATTAGTTTATTTTGAAGTAATTTTATTTTTGTATTTTTCATACTGTATGCCAATTAAAAAGTAAGCTTTTATTATATTAATATTTTTTTGGTTCTGTGTTTAGGGTTCTGTGGTTAAGGCAAAGCTACACTAGGACTTTCTGCCTAAGAGAGAGAGATACCATGGGAGCAGGACTTTTAAGGGGTTCTAACGCGTATTCAAGTTACATATGGAGAAAACTACCTAGAACTCCAGACAGTTATTTCAGTAGAAGAGCGTTAGGCTATAACTGCGGATCTTTACACCTCGACCATCTACCAATGTTCATTGTCTATCCACACGTCCATTGGTCGGCCGATAACATTTTTTGACCAGAATTTTACAAAGCATTGATTGTAAATTACAATATCTTTTATTCTGTTCATATTTATACAAATTTAAATTTTTTCCGTTACATTTGTAACCCTTTCTGATAATAAATGAACATTTTTCGGTTAAGTAAGTATCTTTAAGAGAATGTTTGATTATCCCGTATGTACGTGTATTGATAACTCTAACGAAAATCTGAGAGACTATATCCAGAAATGTGAGATCTCAAAATTTAAGAAATTATATCACTTGGAACGTGGTTTTTGCGTCACTGAGTTGCCTATAATAATAATATGTCTATCTATCTCGGTCTTTCTCTATATATATTTGCCTTAAGTATTTGCTTTCGACAGCGCAATATTTAAATATCCAGAACAAAGCCACCACAATCTATGTAAAAACGAATAAAGATAAGTACTATTGATGGATTCTTTTTTAAAAATCTTCTATTCTGTGAACTTTCCAAGGTGACATTCGTGTACTGACCAGGTACTGACTTTACAACTTCCGTAGCAATTCGTGTATTTAAATCCACATGTTTTATTAGTCAATTATGTGCCATTTACGCACAAATGGCCAAGGTGATGAGCTAAGCAAAATTTTCACTGTCATGTCATTGTCAACAGATTGCGTTACATCACATTCCCTTTCTTTCCTAAACACTACACATATGTATAATAAAAAATGGCATCAGCAATAAATTTAAATTCCATTCGGCAGATCAAAGAAAGGGGGCTTCCATGCATCGTCACTTCCGGCTGTTTCACAACACCAAGGCCGTTTCCCATTGGTGGAGACATCCTGCCTGTTGTGTCCACTTCCGCTGATGTCAGAGAGTAACTGTGTGCTTACCTCCTCCTACAATAAAGTACGTCTTCTTGACTTTGGAGTGATGCAACAAGGTTAGATCTGAAACTGCGTGGGAAAAACAAAGAGTAAATATTTTCACTTGTGTTTCCATTTTCTCTTGTCGGTGATTTGGTAACAGAAAAGGAAAGTCAAGATGACACGAAATGGGCAAGGCAGATTCGGTTTCCTTCCTGTCATTAAGGATATACGCTACAAGAAAGGTTTTCATGAATCAGTGCATACAGTCGCATGCAAGTGTCAAACAAGAAAATCAAATAAAACCTGCTCTTCCTTTATATGGTCAATAATATTAATTATTCATAATTTAAATGGTCCACTTCACTTCTTTAATTACATAAGAAAAATACAAAAGCTAAAACCACTATCTCGATTGACTACCTTCCTAGTTAGATAAGAGTTTAGTACGTTACGGTCAGGTTGCGTTCACCAGAGCTAACCGATCAAGACTTACTGTTTAGAAACGTATTAGAACAATCGGGTCTGGTACCGACAAGCATGCCCGAAGAAGGCTTCGAACCATTTAATTAATGTACTGATATTTGGCGTAAAAATTATTTGATTTAAGGTCACATGTCTTCAATGATTAGTAAAAAAGAAAATGAATAAAATGATTAGGCTGATATTATATTTAATCCAAACCGCTTTAATAAGTCCTAAGGGGAATGTTTATGGATGAAGCAAGTCACATTCATAGCACAGATAAAAGTAAATATGGAGAAAAAAAAAACGGTTTTATTCGTATGTACTAGATCTATTTCAAAAGTTCTCCAATTTTCTGACTCATATATCTACACTTAGAAAACTTTCTTTCAAAATCCCAACTCGTTCTTAATGGAAAATTAAATCGTCTTCATTAGAAATTTGTTTCTGACAGTGGTAGTACCTTGATGGTGGTAAACCTTGTTGGCAGAGAACCCCCTGCTAAATCGTAAGTTTTGGACTAGATCAGGAACGGCCAACTTTTGCATATCATGCGCCAATTTTTTTTCACATGCACCATACAACTCAAACACCTTTTTCGCTTCCTTACATTCAAAGGTAGAGTTGGAAAACATGAATCTTGGTAGGCTTTTGTTTAAGGGAGGAAAAGCAATAACATGTGAACATGAGATTGAAATTGCTGTTCTGAGGAAGAGGATTCTAGAATAAATTTTTCGAACATTTGGTCGGGGATAAGAGTTAGATTTTTGATGACAATGCATTTTAGAGTGTACAAATAGTACTTCCTTTTGACTTAGCACCATAAATTACTAAGTCCACGTGACGTATCGCGCATGCAATGTTGAGCTGAGCGAATTTCGTGCAGTTATCTCTACCTCAAGTTGAATCTTTTTCGGTGTTTATTCCACGATGGTATGTGCGATTTCAGATTTTATTTTTTTAAAGTGATCAGCATTTTTAAAGTGACCTTGACATATGTCATAGGTTTAACGAGCTCGTGGAGCGAGTAATCGAGAAATAGAATAATTCTTCTGATATCTTCATTCAAAGTTAACGGCAGCAGGTTTTCGGTGACTATCCCGCCGTAGTCAACCCGATTGGTTTCAGATTTATACCTTACCACCATTGGTATTTACAACCATGCCAAATTTGAGCTAAATTGGTCAGGCGGTTTAGGAGGAGAAGTGTTACATTGAAATGTCTGAGTGTAATGTAAAAGTTTCGCTCACTTCTCTCAGCTCAATAAGAAAAAATATTTCTGGGTACGAAATTATTTCAGAAGACTTCAATCTGTCTGAAAACAATAAATAGGTACGAGGATTCAATAGAGTATTTTCACGTGACGTCACTGAAATTTTTTTTTAGGTCAACTCGGATATTTAGGGATACAAAACCACGTTTTCGGCCAATGACCATTCTCTAATGAACGAATGCTTGACCAAAAGAAGTTGGTTGCTAAGGTGTGACGTACTGACGTAGTGATAATGACTTAATTGAAACTGCTCTATGGCCACTTGAAATCCAATGCGCCAAGTTTGGGAGCATGCACGAAGATTTTGCCATCCCTGGCCTAAGATTGATGAAAGCCCAACGAGTACGTCTTTGCTTCTTGCCAAGAACTTCTCCATAAAAGTGCGGCTCCTTTCAATAAATACTGAAAACTATAACATCATTGACACACGTGGCACAATTTTCAGTGCCACGATTGTGATACGACAATTTGTGTCACGCGTTGGCCATCCTTAGAATAAATTGTGCAGGGGTTGGGGCTGAGCATTACGACTGGCTCTTATTCTGATCAAACGAAAAAAACAAACGTGCTTTATTAACCGAACAGACAAGTTGAGACAAATGAAGAACGATTCAAGTTTCTGCAGAAATTGGTTTACGTTCACAAACAGAAACGTTCTTAAGAAATAAGATCTTCGAATGCCTACATTTTTACGTTTCCCGTATGGTCAATAGGGGGAGGCGTGTGTGACTTGTGTTTTTACCGTATGTTGCTACACAGTTTTTCTCCTGTTTCAAACAAGGGAAGGGGAAAAAAAATCAGAAGGCGTAACCAGTGGCATAGTTCGTCTGCGCTGCGTGTCATTGGTCCATTATTCCAGGCGCGTTTTCGTTTTACGGAGCTTGTTTTGGGAATGCTAATAATTCCACTCCATCATTTTCTCGGAATACAAATGACCCGGAATGAGTCGAAGAATTAAAACAAGAAGAAAAATAATAATGATAATCAAAAGTATGTCGACATTTTTTTTTTCGTCCCCGTACCAAAAGTATGTTTGAATACTGGACGGAACCTCCCCCCTTCACTCCAAACCCTTTTCCTCTTTTCAGTGTTTCTAGTTGATTTCCATATCTTCAACCTTTAAGTAGTAAATGGGGATTTCAGGAAAGGAATTGTAATAGGCGTTTATAGATTTTTTTCTTTTTTGGCGTTCTCCTAATGATAGGGTGTTGTATTTATTTGTATTTGAGGTGGGTGGATGGTTGATTATAGTAAACAACTATCAGCTTGGCTTGAATTGTTTGACAGGTACAAGGACGAAATGAATCGGCTGATAAAATATAGATTCTTCGTGCATTTTTGCTTTAGCAAGAAATAACTGTTAATCTGAATCATAGTTATGCATGTTGTTTTCCCCCTATCAACTTCATTGTTCGAAATGAAGGACGTTGATAGTAATGACGAAAAATTTTGTTCTAAGATTTTTTGACCATCTCTGTATTTATTTTGATGAGTGTTTGACTGACGTATGCATGTTAGATCCTGTTTGGCCAACATGAGTTGTTAATATATTTTAAACAGTTTTGTGGTGACAATTCTACGTATATACGTAACTGACCTAATTCAAAAACTGTTAACCAGAATCTTGAAATTATATTAGGACTATTGCAACTTTTAGTAGTGTACTTCTTTTCTTTTATTGCAGACTTTTATTGCAACGGGATAAAGAAACACGTAAAAGACTTTCAATTTATTAAGGTTTACAGGCATCTTCAATACATTAAAAGTCTACGATCAAATCATCGAGTGGCGTAACTTAAGTGGGGGGCAATGGAACGCTCGATTAATTGAATCATTATCGGTTAATTTAATCATAACCGAAATATTTAATAATTATAAAACAACTTATCACACTATCGAAATATTTTATATAAAATAAACACATTATTTGTTTCATTAAAAAGGAATTCAATTGTAGGTAAGGGAGATCTGACCTGACTGCTATTCATCGCTAACCAAAATTATCTTTGAGCGTATTTGTACATTTTATTTTATTATTAACATTAGATAATTTTTTTCATTTTATGAGTTATCTAATGTTATAAAACTTGGAGTAAACTTTCAATGTATATTAGCCATTTTGGGAATACTATAATAATTAAGATTCTGTTAAGATTTTAAAAATAGAAAACTTTTTCATTGACTTGCTTAGACTTTTATATTACTTATAAATCAGCTTTAAACATATAAATGGATCTTTATAAATTATATAATATTTTTCTTTAAAAAATGGCTTTTTAAAAATCTTAATATCAATTTAAAAATGAAACAGCCACTGATTTATAAGTACACATAATGAATAGCAAATTTTAGAGTTTTTTCTTAAACGACTTTATATATCAGTTGAATTCTTCGATTTTTCTTTAGAGCAAACTCGTCTATACATTTTTCAAGAAACACAGGATTATTGGAAAGTTCTCTAAGCAATTCTTTTTCTTTTGCTAATGAGCTGAAATCACTTAGACGGTCGTTGCTCATAGTATTTCTAAGAAATGTCTTAATACGTTATTTATTAAGTGAATTTCAGATTAAAAAAAGTTTTTAAATTACTAAATTATTAGACAAATGTTGAGGAAATATTGTATAGTTAATACTAAATAGCTTTTTACTGTATAATTTTATTTGTAAAGAAATAAACAAAATTCTTTAGTCTTTTACCATACTTTTAAATATGGTAAGATAAAAAATTCTTTGAAATCGATGAATCTCTAAGAATTGACCTTAAAATTGACTGCTCATAGAACTTAATGAATCGAAAGAATTTTGGATGTCCCTGTAAATAAAATATTCATGCTATATATTCGATTTTCAATATTGTACATGGTATGCTTGCTGGAACATACAGGGTAAGGAGGAATAAAATGGGCTGAAAACAGACTTAAAAAAAATTCGTTGGTTGTTTTTTGTTACATAATGTTAATCATGCAACACTTTGTATTATTTTATCCAATGCATTTATCCCCTTCACACTTGAAAAGATTTTACGCAATCATATTAGTTTTAGATGCAAAAATTTAAACCTTACTAAAAGCTGTTTTTCCTATAAAGGTGGGTAATAGATTAAAAGAAGACAAAAACTTAATTCGTTTTATGAAATTTTATTTGATTCCTACCGTGATTTACAAATCAATCAAATTTAAAAATATTATAGGCAGAGCTGTTAAACTTAGGTTATTGTTCTTTGAAACCACATTGTTGTTGGGTAAGATGGCGTGAAAAAAATGATTAAACATTTCTGTTTGATCAAAAATATAAATACTTTGCTTTAAAGAATTTTTCTTTTCAAGTCTATGATTTTGGACATTATCAGTAGGACACATTTATACTCATTAAAAGCGTTGTAGAAATATTTAGAAAGAGCCAAACTGTGCAGTCATTTTTTCCTTCACCATGCTTTAACATAAATAGAAAAAATAATATTATTGAAAATTCTTACTTTTTTCTGAAAATAAACTGCTTAGTCTTTTTCTAAACTAAACATGATGACATAATTTCTCAAATTTCAGAAAATTAATAGTTTCTTTTCTTGAAAAGTTTTTGGAGACACAAGGAAATAACACGTATTCAATAAGCAGATGAAAGCTAATATGCTTCTAAGATTAATAAACTTTTAAATGAGTATAAATCTTAATAACTAGTGTCTGAAAATATAAGCTAAAAAAGAACTACCCTTTAAAAATAACTTATTTTTATAAAATAAATAAATAAATAGATAAAATAAAATAAAAATCATTTTTACTCATTTTACCCAAAAATTTCATAGTAATCGATGCCCTAGGGGACGTAGCAAGAAAATAATTTCAAAAAGGGCGCAAAAGGTTAAAAAAATAGCATTAATCACCAAAAAGTTTGATTATTGGGGCCTCAGGCATCCGTGTCCCACTCCCTAGCTACGTTCCTGCTATGTCCGTTGACGGCAGTTAGAGCCCAGACAGACAGACAAACCGAAATCATAAACATTTTAAAACTTTTCTGGAAATAGCTCCAAAAAACGTATAAAAAGTAGTAGTTACATATTGAAATAACATACATACATAATAATAATATACATCTGTAGCAAATACTCATATTAATAAAATACATTGTATATTTTGAACGCATTGTGGTAGTGTTTCCACACTTGCATTTTATTTGAAAGTGTCAATCTCCTCGTCATTAACTATGTATCTTACTTTTCTATAGTATACAGGGTTCTCATAATGATTGGGACAAACTTTAAAGGAGTTAGAGCGCATAATAACGATTAAGAATCACATAGGAATGTGGGATCAAAAATGCTTTTCCACTGGTCTGTTAATCATTTTTGAAAAAGTGATGAAGTGTTCATCTCATTTATTTACCAGTCTCATAACCACAGGTTTCATGAACAAAGGGCCTGTATCCAAAAATTTCGTCAATGAAATTAAATAGGTTTTTTTAACTATCAATATTAGTGAAGTGTTTTCTGTGAAAGATACTTTAGCTCATGGCGAACAATTAACGGAATAAGTTCACCGTTATTCCATCACTTGCTCCAAAGTGATTATTAACAGCTACATGGCGACGACGTTTCTGACCCCATATTGCAATATGAATCTGAATCCTTACTATGGGCCCAACCTCCCCTAGAAGTCTGTCGCAACATTTACAAGACACCCTGTATATTAGAAAAACATAATTAATAAAAATTTTCAGAGATTCTATTTATCTTTTCAGCCATATAAACAGTGTGGGATTTTTAAAAAATGGAACAGCTTGGATATTTGCCACTCATGGCGACTTTTCATTTTGTGGCGGTTTGCGCATGCGCGTAATCAATAATCATTATGGTTGCCGTTAAAACATTTCTTCATGTACGAGTATTTTTAAGCTTGAAACTACAATCATGGGATAATTAACGCTCTTGAATATTTCATGATGCCAACTGGATGGCAAAATATCCAAGCTGTTCCAGAAAACTATAATCCAGTACCCAGGACTAGGAACTGAGGATCTAGGGGAGCTGTGGCTCCCCCTGAAACATTTCAGACGGGCTTAGCTCTTCTGGAGAAATTCTAGTACCACATCTGTTTACGGTACATTGTTTACCTCGAACGGTTTCAAAAATGAAGTCTATTTCTCACCGTTTACAACTCTCTCCATTCCGATTCCAGGACTAATGTAGTGAAATAATTAAAGTGGCTCATAGAAATATATGTATATATTTCAAGTTAATGTATAATAACACACATAAAAAGGTACTTATCAGTTGGTACTATCGTTTCTTCCGAAAAATTTTCAGCTGTCAGCACACAGTTTCATAGAATTCTGTGAGATTGTGAGCTAGTATTGATAAGTACTTTTTTGCGTGTGCTATTATACAATTTTATTTAATCATCTTTTAACACCAGTTCTTTGAGTGTTTTCGTTAATTAAACCCCATATGATACCAGGTGTCTTCTGGGATTAAAGTCGTGTTCTGAATTTTTTTAGACGGTCATTTGTCTATCAAAACTGATCAATATGCCATCAAAACTGCAGCAAATTATAACCCAATTTATAACCCCACAAAGTGCTCCCCAGCTCCCCCTACTTTCACAAAGTTCCTACGCCACTGAAATTCAAGTTTAACACGTAAGTAGGAGCTTGTCTTTAACGGTGTTATTCGAAAAAATCATGTGATTTTGGTACATAATTACAAATAAACTAATTATGCCAGGCACTTCAAAATTTTGAAACTGTCTCTTTATAAGCTGTATTACATACTGCGAAGACAGGCCAATCTGTATCAGTTTCAATATTTTTAGAAAAAATTCTTAAAAATCGGAAATTTTCGCAAAGCGTGTCACTCTTCGAAAAATCTTGCAGCTCAAATCCATGTTTAAGAATTTTTTCTGAAAATTTCACAAAAGCCACAGCGTTTTCGCTTATCGTAGTGTGTAAAACAGCTTATGAAGAACCCTCTGGAATTTTTTGGAGACCATGGTGCTATTAGTTTATTTCAATCTGTGTACCAAGACTAAAAACAGAGTTCTTTTTTTTCGAAGAACAGCCTTAAAACGCGGTATAAACGATCGTGCGTCTGAAATGATCGAGGTTACTAAGTCTTCCTTCAGCTTTACTTGTCTCGTTGAAAAACGCTGCGTCTTGGAATATTTTCATCAGCGAGACAGTGTCTTCTCAGAAAGATGTTCATTAGGAACCAAAGGAAGAAGAAGAAAAAAAAAATGTGACTTAAATGGGTTGTGTTGCCTAAGAAAAATATTTCCTCAGCTCGCAGAGAAAGCGGACGATTCAGCCCGCAGAGGGGGGGGGCGCAATATATATTTATAGAAACTTATCTTTTGTGTCTCATCTAGAATCAGCTTCTCAAAAAACATGATGAATGTCTGTTCTGGATGGGAGTCGACGGTTTCACGTGCGAAGATGCTTTTTCGTTATCTTTGAGGAAAAGCCGTTGTGGTGGCTCTTTGTTTTCGACTTACTGGAGGAACTCTTGCGAAAAAATATCATCCCTTCCCACCGTGTCGAGTTACATGCTACATTTCAGTGTCATCGTTGAGCTGAGGACAAGATAATTTTGCAGTTTACCAACAGCGCCTTACGTCTTCTGTTAACCCTTTAACGCGCAGTGTTCCCGCTCTGGGAACACCAAACTCTGACGTTTTGACTGTTGCCAGTTACGAAGAATAGATTTCATTTCTATAAAAGTAGTTGCGGGTGATACAGCTCCACGAGAATCCTTTACTTTTTAGCACGTCATTTCCCGTAAAAAAATGGTCCCGATTCTTTTTAACAGCACTGACATCTGCTGAAAAATGGAAGCATGCGAGAACAGCTGGATAGATTGCCCAATGCTGAAAAAAGGGCAGCCGTTGCCATCGTTCGACTTAACTAGCAGCAAGATGGCGGACGATCGAAACGTTCATCGCGTGCCACAGATCTAGAGACCCTTTTTTTGACGCACAGCCAGCTGTCGTTAAGAAAGGGTCTCTAGATCTGTGGCATGCGATGAACGTTTCGATCGTCGCCATCTTGCTGGTAGTTAAGTCGAGCGATGGCAACGGCTGCCCTTTTTTCAGCATTGGGAGAGGGTTGCGCCTCAAAGGGTTAAAGAATATATTTTAACGAAACTTAGAAAGCATTCTGAAGAAGATAAGTATTTTTTTTAAATCGGTGCTTTGTTGTCAATTTCTGCACGTAACTTTTACAATTTTCAAACTATTCAGTAACACATGTTTTACAAAGAGCAATTTTAGGATACTATTTACTAGGGGAGACTGGGGAGACTTGATCGTACATGAGCCACTTTCTTTTTCTCTTCAATAGGTTCATTTTTCTTTACACTGGTAAAATGGAAACACACAAGAAAAAGAAAACATACACCTCTGTTCCATTTTCAGCGTGTAACGAATAGAGGCCTGCGGCGGCGGAGAACGTTATTTTACACTGCGGAGTACGATCGGCTTAAAAACTTTTTAAACAATTGTACCTAAGCTTTCAACTTCTTTTTTTCCTTCCGGATACTTCTAAATGCCAGTAACTTGTAAGGACGCAAATTATTTTTTTCGCATGAAAGCAGGCCCGTAGCCAACGGGGTGCCAGGTGGGGCCGAGCCCCACCTAACAGCATCATTTGCCCCCCCCCTAAAGGATTTCACATTAAAAAGATTAATGTAGATGTTTTAAGTTAAGGTTATTAAAGTTTTATATATTAATAAATTTTTCTTTATGATACTCTGTTAGAGTCATTTTTATTTTGTGTCTTCTCATCTTCCAAACATAAACTTTTCAACTTTAAGTCCATTCTGTTTAAGCCGACGAACTTTTACTTCCTGGAAGCCATTAGGACTTTAACGAATTTGTTTAATTATAAACTTATGCTAATATATTATGTAGAAGTATAGATAAAAAAGTTATCATTCAAAAAAATATATGATGTCACCCCCACTTAAGTTGAGGTGCCACCCCTCAAAAAAGAGGGTGCCCCACCTGAATAGAAAATCTGGCTACGGGCCTGCATGAAAGGCGTAATTTGATTGCTTTAAAAACTGTTTAAACATTGCATTATACCTCAAAGTAACATTATAGGTTTGGAATGGTTCATGAGAAGGTTGTAGAAGAAAAAAAAACGCTTAAAATGCAAATAATGTATCAATCGTATATTGATAACTAAATGTATCGTGAATGTGCTATATAAACAACATAAACCTATCCGATTTTGATAAAATCTATTGTTTCAGTTTTGCAGTAGAAATATTTTAAAAGTGTACCACAACGGCAAGCTCATACTCTGGAGCTCCACCAGTGGCCGAGCGCATAGCGCTCTGAACTGGGAGACGAAGGTGCCTGGTTCAAAACCAGGTCGCGTCCACCGACCTAACCGTTCGTAGTTTTCCGTGGTTTCCTCCGAAACTTAGCGTAGATACGGATAGGACCCCTTAGAAAGACCCCCACGGAGGGCACCCACTAGAGATGAGTTCGGGCTCATTTTTTAAAGCCGAGCCCGAGGACTTTTAATTCGAGCCCGCCCGAGCGATATTATTTAAGTCGGAGCCCGAGCCCGAAATTTCAGCTCATAGATAAATAAAAGTCAATTACTTCATTGATAGAATATCATAAATTTTGCCGTTTGTGCAAATTAAAGACAAATATAATCGAGCCACCTGAGTCCGAACACAATCGTGATCTCTACACCCCACCCCTCGGCCTAGAGCCCACGTGTAGCTAATTGGCCGTAATCGCACAAAAACATCATTCTCAAGACTAGTTTTCGATAAAATTTAGTCTTCATTCTAGTCTTTAAGAAAATCTCATTTTAGCGCCAATATAGACATATATGTCTCTGTGTGTATACGCATACACCCATTTTCACTATTCTCTTTTACAAAAATTTTCCCACGCCGCCGGTTTTCTGAGGTCATTACGCCGCCGCCGCAAATTTCCGTGTGGCGGAGACCTCTAGTAACGAACACAAGTGCGGATTAAAGGGGGGCGGAGGGGGCGACCGTCCCCCCCCCAAGACAAAAGAAATTAATGTAAAAGATCCTATTTTACTTCCATAAAATGGACGTATATGTCAATCTTCTAACTAACCGCCCCCACCGACAAACGAACCGCCCCCCCCCGAGAAACTTGTATTAATCCGCCACTGAACGAACACTTATTTTTTCTTTACTGCAGGCACATGACTATGAGGGGGAAGGGTGGTTCGCTCTCCCTGTGTATGAGGATATTACTGTAAACGTCGAAATTTTAACAAATTTTGTATTCACAGCTATTTTTGTAGGAAATTTCGTATCTTAAACAAGAAGCAAAGTATTTCTGAAATGATAATGAGGAATAAAATTTATTATACCTGCAATTTGTAAGCATATTTTCAGTGCCGGATCAAGCATCTTCACACTATATGGATCATGTAATCCCTCTCACGGGACCACATCATCTGAACATCAATGGAAAAATAGTAAGCATGTTTTAAACAATAGAAATCGATGAAAATGGCACTTTTCCTCCAGTTAATAGTAAAAAAATACCAAACTTTTTACTACAATATTTTATTTTGAAATACGAAATTGTTAAAAAAAATGTATATAAATAAAATTAAAAAATTTGCTCAACCATCCCCAGTCTTCCTTAATTCTAAATTAAAAAAAAAAAGCGCCACAAAAATACTTGATTGATACCATTGCAGAGTTATGTAGGCCTATGGATTCGAGGCAAAAATCTTTCAGTTTCTACAAAAATAGGACACATTTATACTCATTAAAAATTTTATTAGGAGCAATTTGGAAGCAGCTAAGCTGTGTACCCATTTTTTCAACACAACATTTACGCATCTTACATATGCTTTAAATGTATGGGAGAGTATGCCGTTAAGGCCACCAATCATTTGAAAACTTCACGTTTAAGATTGATCCCGTTAACTTTCCTTTTCCGAAGGAACTAGTGAACGTGTTACTTGGTTTGTCGTTCTTTTAGTGAACTTAAATCAAGCTTAGAAATTTTTGGTTAATGTATTTGCTCTTTCGACTGAAAGCGTTTTTAATTAAAGTTTCATTTATTTATTTTACATGAAAGATAGTTTTATGATTATGCTATACCGTTATATAATATACATATTACTGAAATATACACCCAAAAAAAGAAAATTGGCCCATTACTGAGAAATTTCTAGGAATTAAGGCTTCCATGTATTTCCTAAGTATAGTCACGTACACCATAGATATACTTGACTTTCTTTAGTAATAGTTGATTCTTAGAGATTTATTAGTGACCGATCGATTTTTTTAAAGAATGTACTTCATATGCTTTCTTGCAAATTTGCTGACATCCGGACCACTATTTTTTGCTGCACACAGCTCTGAGGAGGGACCGTTAACTATGAAAACCCTGCATTTAGGGTGAGTCGGGCTTAAAATTCAACAAAAGAAGTGCAGAAACCCTAATTTGTCGTACTATTAATTACTATTTTAATAACTTTAAATTTACAGTAAATTTAAGTAAAATTTTTCTTACAACCTGTAATTACATCCAGTCCAGTAAAATTAATATCAGTAGCAATAATTATGGAGTCTCCTATGCAAATTAATCCCTGGATCTGAGTCTTACACTCTAAAAAAAATTCAGTTCATCAATAAGAAATATCTTGGAAACAAAGATGCCATAACTCTTCTTAGCATTACTTCTAAATAAAGTCATGTAAATCAATTGAGATACATGGTTTTATTTAGTAGTTATACTAAAAAACGTTATGGCATCATACTAAAAATGTGATGGAATCCCTGTTTCCTAGAGATTTCTTAGTAACCAACTGATTGGGAAAAAAAAAAAAAAAAAATTAGAGTGCACAACACAATTAAGATTTTACAATCGCAACTCGCAACAAGTTTTAACTTTTCTTTTTTCTTCAAGGGTTTTTATATTTTTTAGTCCCATAATAATAAGTTAAACCCTGTTCGAGTATTTTGTTACAATTCAATAAACAATGCAATTCGCTTTCGCACTTTTCGACTGATTAACATAAGGGATGCCACTAATTTTATCAGTTGAAGAAATTGAGCATAATGGAAATTGGGGAGTAAATATTAAGTATTAGAAAAGAAAAATCAGAATATTTTCCTGCAAGTTGTGCAACTAAGTCTTATAGACATAAACCTCTATAATTAATTAAACTTTTGAGAGAGAAAAATCTTATACCTTTTTTTTTTTTTTAAATTAGTGGTCACTTGTTGCCACAAGCCTTTTCCACCACTAAGGCCCGAACTACTGCCCATTTCATTCTGGAGGCACCCAATAAGCGGCCAGCGTTACCCCCTATGAAGGGACGGACCATTTAACACTCAAGCTCTAGCCGAGAGTCGAACCCGGACCCAAAGTGTAATAGAATGGTTCTTTAGCCAGTACTCTATTTGGGCAGCTTCTAGAGTAACATTCTGAATTTTTAAATTCTGTGCATAAAAATTGAAGCAAATAATAATAATAAAAAAATAAATTTAAAAATTAAAAAAATTAAAAAAATTAAAAAAAGGAGTATCATTTTAAAATTAGTTGCAAAACTGCGACTTAAAAAAAATATTTTTTTACAAATTGGGTTAATTGTGTTTAACATTCATAATAATAACCAATAATTTTTTAAATAATAATAATAATTATAATATTGAAGTGCCTACTCCTTAAAAAAAATCAATTGCTTTCTTTTAAATAACTATTGTGCAACATTGAATTTTCTTCATAAACACTTTCTGACATCATACGTTATTTAAAAAAAAAAAAAAAAAAAAAAAAAAAAACAGCGAGCGAAAAATAATTTTTCTTTCCCTTGGCTCTTAATGTAATACTCGAACAGGTGTGCAACTTCCGTCCTGTTTATATCACTTCCATTTTTCCTCACTTCGCTTTCAAAATTCAAAAGATACCTCAAAATAGCAGCGGATTCACAACCAACCTACTCTTCATGTCACAAATGACAGATAGACTAAACTGTCAAAATTTCTTTCAAACATTACAAAAAAAAAACTTCCTCCTGGATTTGGCGAGGCGCGAAGTTCTGTTCACTGGATCTCCAGTTTTCATTGAAATGTACACACATCTGTTGATGACTAAAATGCGTTTAATCATAGTAACCTGTAAACTTTGAAAAGTGGCAGTGATTTCTCTTAACCCTTTAACGCGCAGTGTTCCCGCTCTGGGAACACTAAACTCTGACGTTTTGACTGTTGCCAGTCACGAAGAAACAATTTGATTTCTGTAAAAATAGTTGCGGGTGACAGAGCTCCACGAGAATCCTTTATTTTTAGCACGTCATTTCCCGTAAAAAATTGTCACGATTATTTTTAACAGCACTGACATCTGCTGAAAAATGGAAGAATGCGAGAACAGCTGGATGGATTGGTTAATGCTGAAAAAAGGGCAGCCGTTGCCATCGCTCGACTTAACTACCAGCAAGATGGCGGGCGATCGAAACGTTCATCGCGTGCCACAGATCTAGAGACAGCCAGCTGTCGTCAAAAAAGGGTCTCTAGATCTGTGGCACGCGATGAACGTTTCGATCGTCCGCCATCTTGCTGGTAGTTAAGTCGAGCGATGACAACGGCTGCCCTTTTTCCAGCATTGGGAAAGGATTGCGCCTCAAAGGGTTAAATACTATATCTGCTGTTAAAATTAATGGAAAATTTTGTTAAACAAAACATATTCATAACAAAAGGATTGTTTCGGGAAGCGCAAAAGCTCCGCCCTTCTTCAGTTGCAAGCACAGACGATCCACCATTACCTAGGACGCAGGATGGTTAGAACTGAAAGTATGATAACTGCTTATTTTTTTGCAACTGAAGAAGGACGAGTTTTTCATACCGCCCGAAACGATCGTTTTCCTAAGTATCGTTTTTTATGTGTGCTATTTTACGAAGTTTTTAATTAATTTTACTTTTTAAAACCTTTTTAAGCTCTTTTCAACAGGGTTGAAGAGTGTTTATGATTTCTGTTTGACTGTCAGTGCTATAACCGTCGTAAATATGCATCGATTACTAGGACATTTATATATCCTATTCCCAGGAGCGTAGCCAGGCGGGGGATATCGGGATGTATCCCCCCCCCCCCGAAAATTTTGGATTTGTGATGAAATTCCGTCTATTTATACACATATCAGTTCATATCCCCCCCCCCCACACACACACCCGAAAAATTTTCCTGGCTACGCGCCTACCAATTCCTACATACAGTGTTATACTATTGAAAATGGTGTATGTGGAATTTATAGATGTTTTACAGGAGCACCTAAAAGAATTCCAATACATTCCGTTCTATGGGCTGTCATTCTTTAAAGCGTATTTTAGAGATATTCGGCAATTTCAAGCAAAACCAAATTGATAATATGTTATTGAGGATTACAAAATAAAGCTCTCCATAGAAAACAGAATATGTAGCATTTAAAAATCTTTTACATTAGCACCCACCCAAAATAATTCCAATACATGATGCTCTGTGGGTAGTCCTTCCCTGTAAAGCGATATTCGATTATTTCAAACGTGACAAAATTGATATAAGCTATTAAGGATTGCAAAATAAAGCTCTTCTTCTACAGGAGCATTCCAAAGAATTCCAGTATACGGTCTGTATGCAGTTTGGCTTCATTAATCTATTTCAATCACAATTCATAAATAAGTGTGAAAGGATTATACCTGCTTACTTTTTATTTAACCCTTTAAGGTGGTGCGGTGCCTTCCCCGTGAGGACATATCTGATATTTTGAGTATTTCGAATCGCGAGGAGTAAATTTGATTTCAATAAAATACTTAAGGAGGACATCGTTACACGAAAGTCCTTTTCTGTTTAGCAGATAATTTTGCGTAAAAATGATCGATTATTTGTAAAATGGATGTCAAAATTATTTTTATCAGCACGGCATCTGCTGAGAAATGAAGAAAGGGATTGAAAGTACACATCGGCATAGAAGAAAAACTAGATAGACTGCCCAGTTCTGAAAAAAGGCAGTCGTTGCCATCGATAGATTTAACTACCAGCAGCATGGCGGTAGATCGATTCGCTTATAGCGTGCACACAGAGCTCAGAAACATTTTTGACAGAACTGGCTGGTCCGCCAGCTATGTCAAAAGATTTTTTGAAAAAATCGAGGGTCGGGTGCCCCCCTCCTTACCTCTGGATGTTCCGCCTATGATCAGTAGCGGATCCAGAATTTTTTTCTTTTTTTTTGGGGGGGGGCTAAATTTTGAAAAACGCTTATTTCACCCAAACAATATGTACAAAATAAAGCAAAATTTCAGTCCAAAGTAATGTAAAACTTTTTGGGAGGGGCTTAGTTATGAAAAAAGATCATTTTATCTACTTAAAATGTATAACAAAGTAGAATGTTACCCTCTAGCAATCTCTTTATTTTTTTGGAGGGGGGCTAAAGCCCCCTAGCCCCTCCACTGGATCCGCTACTGCCTATGATAGCAATCGATGTTTAAACAACTTAGAGAGTTGACGAAAAGACATTCGGACAGGCAAACCAAAAATGAAACACATTTCATATTTGTTAGTTAGTGTTAGGAAATGGTTAAACAGTAATTAGTTTTCCTCCCTCCTAAACGGGTATGAGGACAGGTGTTCGATTTCTGTTCTCTTCATATCGTTTCTTTACACACGCACACAGACACACACTAAAGAAAAAAAAGAAAAAAAAAACCAGAAAAAACATAAAACCTATACCTAAAATAGCAAACTATAAAGCCTTATTCGTTGCATCATAATAGTTTAAACAATTATTCAACACATTCTGAGGAAAAAAAAAAGAATATGTATAAGCAACATTAAAAAGAAAAATAAAGAAAGTAAAAGAGATTCAGGTCAGAACCTGCATCCCCGCATGATGAAAACGGGGTCGAGTCCTGAGCTTCATTTATACTTTACTTTCAATTTTCATCGTGCGGGTATCAGGTTAAGGGCGCTCCTATGTATCTTTATGCTTTATATTAGGGTCGCAGGAGAAATAACCTTCAAGGTTTGATGATCACCCGGCAAGAAAGCTGTCTGGGGTGCGGACAAAAGGGCTTAATGCGGCTTGAAATAGCTTCATGCTGTGTTCACGACGCTAACAGGTTGAAACTGATTGAAAGAAGTGTGAGTCGATCCGTTAAAACGGGCAACAGCCGTTTATATTGTTGGACAACTACTTTTGTTTTGGTTGAGGAAGTATATCTATGCACAAAAGTATTTTATTTTATTTTCAAAGTTTTTTGCTTTTCGTACACTTTCAAGAGAACGGATAAGAGTTTCTTAGTGAGTTGCATCATTTGAATTTGTTGCCACTATGCAGTAGTGGATTCAAAGGGTGCGCGATGGGGCGACCGCCCTTCCTCTCTGAGGGCACTTAACCAACCCTTTGAGGCGCAACCCTTTCCCAATGCTGAAAAAAGGGCAGCCGTTGCCATCGCTCGACTTAACTACCAGCAAGATGGCGGACGATCGAAACGTTCATCGCGCGCCACAGATCTAGAGACCCTTTTTGACGACAGCTGGCTGTGCCGGCACAGTTAATAAAGTTAAAGGATTCTAAAAGCTATGTCACCCGCAACTATTTTTTATAGAAATCAAATCTATTCTTCGTGACTGGCATCAGTCAAAACGTCAGAGTTTGGTGTTCCCAGAGCGGGAACACTGCGCGTTGAAGGGTTAAACGCACTACTGAACCTATTTTTAACCTGTTCGATCTCATCATTAGAAAGACGCAGCAGTGAAAGACTCTCCTGCTTTGACCGTTGCTATCATACCCAGAATGCAGCCTGCGAGGTGTGGACAAAAGGTAATCCGTCCTCCAGCGGAGCATTCAAAGCACCAAACTTGGAAGCAACATCGGCCAAAGAAAAGGAGTCTTCTCCGTTGCCTCTTTCTGATGATGAGAGCGAATAAGTTAAACAGGATCCGCGCGCCGCTGACGCGTGCACCTAATATTTTTTGTGCATATTGGCAGTGCTTAAAATGAAATACTTTAGTGTTTTATTCGATTAAATATGTTTGTTTCCTTTCGTTACAAACACTAATAGGCTTAGAATCCACTTTCTATCCCATCGTTGCTTCCCAGTTGGGTCTATAAGAGCTTCGCTGTGGCTCAGGGTTGCTAGTGAAAAGAATGTGCCTACTTGATAAGATTATGTTGAAAAGATTTTATAAACCATACGTCCGGCATAATTTATCGTTCTTACGTCAATCAAAATCATCTTAATTCGTTTAACCAAGTTAACTTAAGATGTAACATAGCTAACAGTACTTAACCCTTTATGCCCCGACAGGACTTTAAAGTCCCATCAGGAAATTTTCTTAATAGGACATAAATCTCCAATAAATGCCCATCGAGGTCTTTAATTTCCTATACTTTAGTATTTAATTTGAGATTTTTGTAATACCTAAAAACATTACTTAATATGAGATGTTTCCAATACCAGATAAAAGAGTTTCAAACTTAATTTTTGGAGAAATAAATTCATTTGGGTCATAAAGGGTTAAGCAACTTAAAGTAGAGTTTAAACTACTTAGTTGACGAACAGACATCAAGAACAACGAGAACGAAAAAACACACAAACTTGTAACTTAACTAAGTTGTGGAAAAAACAACATATATTGATCTTCTTTCCCTATATCATATGCAGGTTTTGATGTCTATGCCATTCAGTATATTAAAACTAGAAACTTTACTAGCGTGTGCAGTGTGCATGTTAAGGTTTAATTTGCATAGAAGATCACTGGAGCTCAGATCCTGTCCTTTTTTTCTGGTGAAATTTTACATACTTTGGAAAACGCAGCGGAGCTCAAGAATATCGAACTCTGTAGCTGACCAGTACATAACTCATGTTTTCACACCCTCCCGCCCCCTTTTCACTTACAAACCAGTGGCGGCCCGTGGTCAAAACTGTTAGTGCAGCCGGAAGCATATGAGCCCCCCTCCCCCTTTCCACCGGACAGGATTGGAAAATCTTTGTTACTGAATTCGAAAGCTGGCGGATTAAGCCCTCACCGAGGGAAAAAAAAAATAATAAGAAATTACATAAAAAATGTAAGAGATCCTATTTTACTTCCATAAAATGGACATAAATTTCAACCAGCCGCTCTTATCCTCAAAATTGCATTCATCCGTGTCTGATTCGAAGTTTCCTTAGAATTTTCTTTTGTAACGATAACTTGAGAAGAAAAGAAAACTTACTTATTTTTTATAAGTCAAATCAATCCTCCTTTCTTTTAAACGTGCGAATCGGTCAGTGATGCTCTCATAAAAAGGCGTTGTTTTAATTCAGATATCCATAATTTTAAAAGCTCTTTAAAATTTCCCATGTTTAAAGAATTTTCTCGCTCGCCATGTCCTCTAAATGCCAGTTCTTGCTTACTTAAAAAAAAATACTGCTTTGATGGGTCATTGTCCATTCATAAGCGTCTATTCAGGCTTACCTTCTTGATAAATTCAGCAATATAAAGTCGAGAGTTTTCCAAACATATATTCTCCTTACCCCCTCCCTCACTTCTCGTCTGAGCCAATGAGTTAGTCGAGTTCTCAAGTTCAGCCGCCGTTAAAAAATCTTCCATCCGCTGTATCAGTTGCATACTCCCTATGCCGGAGAGGCTGCTTACGTAGCCGTTGTCATGGCAACGGTGCTGCCAATTTTCTTTTCAGCGCTCTGGGCTGAACCAAAGATTTTCCCAATTGAATTGCGGGAAGATTGAAGTGCTTTTTTTCTGAATGAGCGATCCGGCCACAATACGTTTTTTTTTTTTTTTTTTTTGGAGATTTTTTTAATTTACCGTAGGAATTCCACAATTCTAATCTGAATTTAGGAAAATTAGTAGAATAAATTATTTTAAAGTATGTGCTGATACTTTCAAGTGCAGCCCGGCTGTACTTGCTGTATCCCACGAGCCGCCACTGTTACAAACCGATTTGAGCGTCCTGAGACCACTCATCAAAGTGGGAAAAATGAAACCTTTTTCATAGTATGGTTCATTGGTTAGATTCGACCGCAAGATGACGTATTTAAGTGCTGGAATCAAGCATCAAGTGAGCATCCGTAGGACTCTTTGGATGACTCATCGGAGTGCACAAGCAGGCCCGGTAGAATTTAAAATTTTTCAGTATAAACCAATCATAATTGGTTTTTTAGAAGAGAGATAGATATAATCGTGTGGAGCCCAAATTTTTTCTTCTGTCCAGGGCCCATAGTTGTCTTCATCGGTCTCACACAAACACAACTGACTGCAACACATAATTTTGTTTAGGAAAATAATCACAATCGATGAATCATTTCTTAACTTAAGAGCACCTTTTAAGTGGTGAAAAACCGATAAAATTAAGTTGTGTTAAGATTTACTTTAAAGATATATGACTGAGAAACAAGTAAGTATTAAAATAGTTAAAAAAATTTTTGATGTGTTCTTATAGTTTTGTATTTTTTTAAAGGCGTTTTTTCAGTTTTAATTTTTTCGCAAAATCGTTGTACTGTGTAAGTGTTAAAATTTCAAGATATATTCATTAATAAACTTTAATTTATTAATTATTTTATTGTATTTTATTTATTTATTTATTTGTGTGTTCTAAATGATCTGATTCATAAAATTTGGGATGATGGGTTTTGCTGAATCTTGAAAAGATAAAATATTGGGTTGGCAACAAAGTAATTGCGTTTTTCCGTATGTCAATATTTCGCCTGGCCAAAACTACTGAAGTTAATTATTCGAAATTTGGCACGTACGTGAGTTCTTCAACATAGGTGCTAGATCAGAGAGCATTTTCCAAAATTCGTAATCTTAGGGGGGGTAAGGGGCCAAAAAGTTCTTTTGACATATCCCGCGTGATCTCAAATAAAAATAGAGATATCCGTGAAATTGTTTCTGTAAAATACAGCAGTCACGAATACCTAAAAATTAATTTCAGGACATTTTTAATAGTGTCCTCTAAGGAGGATAGAAGCGAAAAAAGGGGGAGGGTGGCCATCTTTTATGGACGGAAAAAAATACTGCCAGTGAAATTCTTACTTTAAAATGTAACAAATATGAATCGTATGCTCAGGCACAGCTTACCTGTAATTAAAAACTGGTTGAAAACTTATTTGCTTGAATTTTATACAAGAAAACGCAGTTACTTTGTTGCCAACCCAATATTTAAAATGAAAAAGTAACAGAAATCATAGTTCCTTTTCTCTGTTTTCCTGGGAGTATAAGCTTAATTTTTATTTTTTCTCTTACAAACAAATTCATTAAAAACAAAAACCATCCCTAACATTGTAAAGCATACTGTTATAAATATAACTTGGGTAGCAAAAATATTGATGGAGAAAAAAAAAAGCAATTTTAAGATCCTTATTTTTTAATTAAAATTAAAAAAAATATGATATTAATGTTTGTTTTTCATGTAAAAAATATTTTGTTTTATAATAACCCTTAATGATATCATCGAAAGATAAATAAATACACTTAAATAAAAATGATTGGTCAAAAGGTGCCGAGTTACGTTATTGAGTGCAAAGTAGTGCTTCAGTTTACTTTCGCTAAATAAAATTGCTTTTATGGAATTTTATCATTATTGTAGTGTTAAAATCGCCGATGCAAACTTTTCCTGCTAGAGAAGGTTGTAATTTTGATTTCTTCCTACTTTCAGCTTTAATTTTGAACGCATATTTATCCTGTTCGTCCGTGGGGCGTTCAAAGATCACCGTAGGGAAGCAACACTGGGTGCAGGAAGGAAATGTTCATCATTGTGTTCTTGCAACAAATAGTAGTTGTATAGAAACGGACTGCTTAAACATTGAACTTAGATTTCAGGAATAAAGGTTAAGTTACAAAACCCTTATACAGCTTTTCTGCGGGTCAAAATATGAAAAGTTTTCAATATAATGTTTTAAGACATCTGCTTAAATTGAAATGATCATTTTTGATGAAAAAATCGAATTTCTGATTTTTGTATTATTTTACAGAAAACTTATTCCACATTTCCAAAACACCTTTATTTTTGTTTGTACGGTAATTAGAAGCGAAGTTATAGCCAATTAAGTAAACAAGTATAGAACATAGTGTTCCTTTAAACTGAAATCCTTAAAAGCGTTTTCTGTGAAACTGTTTTCGGTTATTTTTCCTCACAATAAAAATGATTACTCCAACAGTTTTAAAGAAATTTATACTCAATTTTTCTGCATTCTTCTATATACTCCTTTCTATGTTTTGAACTAGAACGTAAGATCTATGTATAACCTTCATGATTTCATAGGTGTTCATTAATATAAACAAAGAACTTAATTTTTTTCTTCTGTGTGACTTGAGAAACTTCAATCAATTTAGGGAACTTCACAAAAATTTAGGCGATCTCGCGCTGCCACAGACGCACCATTGATAGGGGATTTATTTTATTTTATTAAATTTTGGCAATTTAGCTGTATTGGCCTGATTTAAAGCTATGACCGTCAGCTTCGGAGGTCCTTCAGTGTGTAGATCTGCGTTGTACCTAACAATATAGATCATCACCGGAAAGGAGGTTTGGCAGGGGATTTTAGAGAGCCTTCTCGAATTTTCGGGTGGCGGGCTCGTTTCGTTTCGTTTTATTTATTTATTTATTTATTTATTTTTTTAATTCTATTTTCAAATTTATTAAATAACCACGGATTTTCGAAGTTTCCTCATAGCGTATATTTGAACTCACTGAAGTTTCTAGGTTAGCAAAAAGCCATTGACAACAGATTATCAATGACGGCTCCAAAAAAAATCAAGTTGGGGCCTATGCTTCATTAATCACAACGGCCAAGCATCATTAATAATAATTAATAATAACTTGTTAGTGTAATTAAAATGCAATTTTTAAAAATTAGCTAGAAAACGTTGTTATTATTAATAATAACAAATTAATCACATTAACCGTAGCATTTACGTTCATTAGTAACATGAATAAACTTCGTGGCATCGTGGCATGATAGTGAACGAAGTATATGGGTAGATTAATAGCATTCATAAATGTTTTACACCCTCGTTAGTTAAAAATACGGCAAAAATGCGCAAACTCCCCTATATTTAAGCAAAAATCTGAATAGAATATTACATTTCATAGAACGGTTTTGTGCAATCCGTTTTTTGATAGAATTTGATGGTGCTGCTATCTATTGCCAAAAGTTAGAAACTGTTATATGGAAGGCTGAGCTTCTTGTTTAATGTGAAATTATAATTATTTTAATTTTAAATAATTTTATTTGAAGTAATAAAATAGTATAGATTTCGTTAGTGGAAAACTTACGAAAAGGACTGCAAGAATAACAGAAACACGGTTAAATTCTCCATATTTTGAAAATTCGGAGCATTATGATAGCTCATAAAAGTTTTAAATCTGATTAATTGAACCAGTTACATGGCATAGCGTCGTTGTCTCAAAATTTTTGAACAAAAAATTCTCCTTTCCAACTGTTAATTTAAGTATGCACTACCCCCCAAACCTTCAAAAAAAATTTCGGTTTGCGCTTCCCTTATGACTAGGTATTCTAATTTCCAATTTAAAACATACGCGTACTTTTATACTGTGGTACTTTTTATTATATCTGTCCAAAATTAAATTTGTCCAAAATAATTTTGATTCCTATAATTCCAAGTGATATTAATTATTTTTATTTACTATTTCTTTCTTTTATTTTGTTACTTGTAAGCATATTTTAGCCTAAAATGCAAAATTTTTAACGAAAATAAATTAAAATCAGTACTTAAAGGGGAAAAAAATAATATAATAGTTAGCAGATAGTAAGCATACCGTTGTTGTCAAATGAATACCTGGTATGTGCATTTTTTAGAGATTTAGACATTTTGACTATTATGACTAGTTTAATAACCAAATTTTCGTATAAAAAGACTTTTATGTGACTCTAAGCATTATACGGTGAACTGTGATCGCAAAAAATATGCTATGTGCATCCAGCCAGTCAAATAATAACTGCTAATAAAAACTGGTAGTAGTAAATAAAGTTTTTGCACATAGCAGATACTGGTTTGGCAACGACGATATATTGGTTTTATTCTACTTGAATTAAAATCAAATGCTGATTTCGGTTCTTGCTCCCGTATGTCGGCTCGGCAATGGTGGGATAGATCATCGGCATGGGGGGGGGGGGCTGTTTGACTGCTGGCTGAAATATAGCTTGCATTTAACTACACTGATTTTCGTAGTTTGCGTATTGCTAAAAAAAATTTAAAACTTTAATTTGAATAGTTTGATTAATATAAAAAAGTGGACTCAAAATGCTCAAATATAGTACCTAGACGTTTGCCTATTCAAATACTTTTGTGTAGTCCTGTGATATGCTTTTTAAAGCAAAATGCATTTTCTAATGTTACCTACAATAATGGACATTTATGCCTCTTTGTTTGAAATGAAATAGCGCAACCATAAAAGTGTTTCCAGGTAATAGATTTTATATGCAATCTAGGATTTAAAGGTCTAGCACTTTTAGGTTTTTATCATTAATGTAATCATCATTGCCAGTGGCGTACCAGAAATTTTTCATCTGGGAGGGGAGTTACGACTACTACAACTCCTATATATGTATGCGTGTGTGTGATAAGGGAGTGAAGAATATACATTTTGTAAGGCAAACAAATTTTCATGTGGGGGGGGCGGGTGACCCCCCTATCCCCCTTCTTGGCTACGCCCCTGATCATTGTCGTTAATTGTCATAGATCGGATCGCCTGAAAAACCCATTGTCTGAGTATACCCATTCAACAATTTCTGACCATAAACAGGAGCATATGGAAAATCTCTGTAAAAGAGATAGATTCCAAGCATGCTGCTTTAACCAAAAAGCAAAATAGGATATACTTACATCAACAAACATATTTAAAGTTTGCGGTAATTCAAGCATATTTACAATTGTCAGGAAAGCGTGAAGGCAAAAACAGAGATACTGAACCTTACTGAGAAATGTTTGACTTATTAGGTATATTGAACAGGTAACCGGGATGTGTCTATGTAAATTCTCTCTCTTATAGCTCGATGTGTGGCCATAGCTAATGTTTTATGGAACCAGCTGTAATAATTGCTTCAGCTGTGACGTATTTGCTGACTGCCAATGTAATAAATGAACCACTAGTTTATTTCCCAAGAATATCGCAATTGTGTCAGTTCAAACCGGAAAGACGTGACCGCTTTATTGCGAAAATGATTATACGAAGGATGTTAAACTTTACTTAACCCTTTTGAAGCGTAAACCATTTTCAGATCGTTATAGATCTGGATATACACCCAGCGCTGAAAAAGTGCAGCCGTTGCAATCGCTTTTTTGACTCAGAACATTTTGCTAAAGAACTTTTTTGACGCAGTTGGCTGTGTGACCGCACAGCTTGCTGGGTCAAAAAAATTCTTTAGCTCTGTGGCACGCGATTGGAGATTAGATTGTCCGTCATGCTGTAGTTAGTTAAATCGAGCAATGGCAACAGGTTCGCTTTTTCAGCTTTGGAACCATTTAACCCATATTTTTCTGCGGCTTTCAGTGAAAACAGTGAAATTTGATGGTTGATGGTGCTACCGCTAGACAAAAGGGTTTCAACCTCTTGGTCCATCGCAAAAAATAGAGCATTCGAATGAAAGTTAACCCTAGCAGTAAACAGGTATCGGTTCCTTAAATGCCGATCATCATTTTGGAAGGAAGCGCATCGGAAATCTTGCAAGGTTCTTGATCACACCGGGGGGGGGGGGGACTTATCTGGGAGCTTGCTCCTGTATGTCCGCTCGGCAATGGTGGGATAGATCATCGGCATGAGGGGGAAAACTGAGCGTAGAGCCAATGTGATAAGTTATCAGTTATCTATCAAAATTAACTCAGGAAGTTTGACATAAACTCGAATATACTGTTACGAAATAATAACTTAATTTGTTCTTGTACTGCATGTTTCGTCGTGAAACTAGTTTTACAGGCATAATAGCGACGTCCTATAATAGTAAACCTGTGAAAGTAACATTGTAGTCTTGGCGACGAACTTGGCAATCGCCTTGGCGACGGATTTGGCGACCTTGGCGACAAATGGTAGCTTCTAGAAAAATTCATGTCTCGAGACACTATGTTAATTAGGGAAGATTTTTCCAGAATATTCTCATGCCGTCATCTCTACTTATTATAAAAGAAGGTGTCTGTGTGTCTGTGTGTGTGTGTGTGTGTGTGTGTGTGTGTGTGTGTGTGTGTGTGTGTGTCTGTCGGCAGCGTTACGGACAAACGGCTACACCTAGAAACACCAAATTTGGTACTCGGGAAGATGTAAATATGTCGTTGTGCACCTCGAAGCGATTTTTTCAAAATTCGACCTAGAATTTTTTTTATTTTATGTTTTATGCGATTTTTGGCATTTTTTCTCACCTAATTCGTAATAACGGCGGAAATTACGCTCGCAGCAAAACGGCATTTGTATCATCGGATAGAGGAGGAAATTTTCTTTTAAAAACAGTTTGTTCTGAATACGTAATATGATTTACCGATTTTTAGGAATTTTTTTACTAAGCATCTGCTTCGATTGTTTTTCGTAAAATAATTTTAAAACTGTCGCATCTTGAATTCTATCCGTCATAACTTTTAGATATTTTGACAAATCGTGAAACATTCTTTTCTCCCTCTTTTAAAATAAAAACGAAAAAATTATGTAAATTAGATGATTTTTTACGAATTTTAATGCAGCCTAATGTTTAGAATTTAATAGCATCAACGCGATCTTACGCCATTCATTACATTGCGATCACGGCACGAGAATTTATGTTCGGTTGTTGCCACAGAAAGGATTAGAAAAAAGGATTTTTTCAACCAATCGAGTTTTTAAATGGGATATCAGAATTTCAATTCGCAAGTGAGGATCTATGACGTCAAATGCTTTAAGATACGTAAAAATTACTCCATAATTTTAACTCATTTATTCCAGCTCTATTTTCAACACAGGGAGACGATATTTTGATTAAAATTTACTGTAGAAATAAACTAAGAAATTCACGATTATTATTATTAGAAGTGGTATTTTAATCCGGTGCTTATTTAAAAATTGAAATGTTTTCACGGCGCTGAAAATGTTCATTTTAAAAGTTACAAAGTTCGTTTCAAAGCGCGATATATTAAATTTTTTCTATTTACTATTTTTATTTTTGGCATTTAATTTAGCGCAGGCGTTGCCTAACATACGCATGCAGGTTGCGAGTATAGTTTTATTTTAACGTTGAATTACGTTCCTCCATAAAGGTTACATAACGCAAAGTTTTAATGATACCGTTTGAAAACAATTATGCGAAATATCGAAATTAACTCCCTCAACCTACCGGGGTATCCTTTACGGCAGTCAAACAGTGACGTCATAAATAAAAAAAATGCGTGAAATTTGTAAACTCTGCAACTCTAACGCCCTGTCACAATTAAAGTGGGAATAAGTAGCTCCTCGAGATTACACAGTTTGATGTTTTTCAGGAGACAGGACTATGGAGGATATAAAAGATATCGCTATATTAGATACATGGATATTTAAAATGGCACCCCTTGGATATTTTCTCCCCACAGTAAGATGAAATGGTTTGCGGCGCTAAATACGCCAATCTTATAAAACTATGTATAAATTAAATATATATGGAGAGTTTCCTTAATGGCAACCATTATGTGAAATGATTATTATTTATGCTAATGCGTAAATTGCAAAGAATCGCCACAGAATCAAAAGATCCCATTGAGGCCAAATAATCTAAGCTGTTTCTTTTAAGGGAGCCTTGAAGAGGGAGAAGCGAATATAGATAGTATTAATGTACGTAATAGGTAGTATTATTAGATTTGTAAAGATAATATGAATAAATCGCAATGTACCACGTTAATAAATATTTCATGAAATTAAAAGTGTTTATCCTGTTTCAACGGTTGTCTTACAACCAACTAAACGAAAAGTAATTCTAATTTGCGTTAATATATCCCGCAGTAATTTCAACAGAGGAGATTACTTGAACTTTTTTAAAAATGAAATTCTGTTTTGTCACATGCAGATATGATTTTAGTAGTAAAATATTCCCTTCTTCCCGTATGAAGAGCGGGTGCGCAGCTATTTTAAAAACATCATAGCATAAATGAATTCAGAAGACCTCAAAACGTGTAAATACACCAAGATCTCGAAGTCGAATTTTTTCATGATTACAATACTTTCCTTATATGGTACATGTTCGGAAAGAAAGAAATGGTGCTCCATTTCATGTAGTGTCTTAGGTATTTAATGCTACAACTTGAGCCTAAAAAACAGTATGATGTAGAAATAAGACATTTTGAAAGCCAGGAGTTCTCTGTAAACCATTAAGCTTTCCACTTTTTTCATAGCGAATGACACTGACGTAGTTTTTTGAGTCATTATACTGCAATGATCAGGTTAGTAATCATGACACAAACTTTACATTAAGAGTCAAATAATTTTGCTCTTTTTTTTTTAATTCCACATCACGAATAATTTCGAATTACACATGTAAGGAAAATTTTCGTTTCCTACCGTGCGAAGAACGGGCACGCAGCTAGTTACCTCTATAAATGGGATTGTTTCTCCCCGTAGAGGGGAGTTCAGTGATAGACCTGGAAGCAGCGCGGTTGACTCAGTGATATGACTCTGCGTTATTGTTATGCTTATTTATCATTTTCTTAAGCAGATGTTACTGATTCTTGTATTATTTTGAGTTATTGGGCGGCGAGCCGTAGAATAAAGTGCTATATTTGTTTATTGTGCTCATTTGGCTGTTTTAGAATACACCGACGTGGCAAATTTTGTAACAATACTTGATGACAACCTATTGAATGAATGTGCATCACTTGAAATTAAAATAAATTAAATGAAAATGTTCATGCAGTAGTCCGATTAATGATGAATTTTAAGAAGTTTTGTTTTCTTTGTACAGTTGCCTCATTGCTTGTAAATTCAGTTGTTTTACTGCCTATAAATGATCTAGGTGCATACTAGAAATGAAAGGGGGTTCAGACAGAGCCCGAGCCCGGCCGGGCTCACACGATTGTATCGAATTTGAGCGGGCTGCGGCGGGCTCCGATTCTTGAAAAAATTCTCATTCATTGAACATACACTTTGTAAACAAATTTTAAAAAGTGATTCATGGAAGAAATAAAGAAAGTGCATTGAGAGCTAGCTACTACATTTGCCTTTGATTTGCACAAAGCGGGAAAACTCAGACTATTCTATCAATAAAGTAATTGACTTCTATTTATTAATTAACTGAAATTTCAGGTTCGGGCTCCAGTTTAAGTAATATTACTAAAGCTCGGGAGGGCTCAGATTAAACGTCCTCGGGCTACGGCTGGCTTCTTTAAAAAATGAGCCTGTACTCAACTCTAGTGTATATTTCCCCGTTCACTGAAATCTCATTTTCATTGCAATACACGAGCATTTAATTAACTAAACATGCTCACATATATAATAAACAATTTCTCAACGTTATAATTTTAAGAATATGCTAAAGAGTAATTATTGTTCACACTTTTTTTTTAAATCCAAATGCTATTTTTTTATATTGTTAAAAATGTGTTAGCGTCAGTAATATTTTTCCTGGAAGGGTGGCTCATCCTCCTTTCGCTTCTCAATTTTTAAATCTTCAAACCTTTTAAATCCTTTCGTTCCCAACACTGCACATGCGGACCAGTTAAGATTCCCCTTTTGTGCATGGCTTTGCCCTCACACATCGTTCTTTGAATGTGCACTCTTGGAATCAGTTTATAACCTGTCAATAAATTTTAATTCCCTTCTCTTAACCCTTTAACGCGCAGTGTTCTCGCTCTGGGAACACCAAACACTGACATTTTGACTGTTGCCAGTCACGAAGAATAGATTGGATTTCTATAAAAACAGTTGCGGGTGACCTAGCTCCACGAGAATCCTTTACTTTTTAGCACGTCGTTTCCCGTAAAAAGATTATTTTTAACAGCACTGACATCTGCTGAAAAATGGAAGAATGCGAGAACAGCTGGATAAGATTACCCAAGGCTGAAAAAAGGGCAGCCGTTACCATCGCTCGACTTAACTACCAGCAAGATGGTGGACGATCGAAACGTTCGTCGCGTGCCACACATCTAGAGACACTTTTGACGACAGCTGGCTGTGCGGTACAGCCAGCTGTCGTCAAAAAAGGGTCTCTAGATGTGTGGCACGCGACGAACGTTTCGCTCGTCCGCCATCTTGTTGGTAGTTAAGTCGAGCGATGGCAACGGCTGCCCTTTTTTCAACATTGGGAAAGGGTTCCGCCGGGGCCACGCGAGATCAAGCAAGTTTGTATAATTATACATAAAAGAACTGTTAATAAATAATATAATTTATTGATGAAATCGATATTTAAAAATGATCATTATTTTTGATTTGCCATTTACTAATTGAAGTATTTATCTATGTTCAATAAAATTGTTTCTTTAATCAAATAGTGTCTCTTTTACTTTTTTAGTTTACTGTTTCTGTGATGCTTAACAGCTTTAGTAATTAGAATAATAAAAATATAATTAATTTAAGAATTAGCATTTTCAAAGAAAAGTTGTAGTCTCCAGACCTTCCAAAATATTCTGTTTCAGAAAAAAAAAAAAAAAAAAGATTGTTTACATTTTGCAAATATAGCATTATTACAATCAGTAAGTCACATTTCAGTCATTCTGCAAGCTACATTTATTTATATCCATTTACTATAATTAAAATAAACTAATTTCACCTCCGATTTCTATACTAATCCTATGGACTAAGCGCTCGAGAAAGGGTGTCTGCTGTGACGTCATGAAGAGCAAGGTTTCGGCCCGGTAGAGGAAACTTGCTATTGCTATCTCGCGTGGCCCCGGTTGCGCCTTAAAAGGTTAAAGCACAACGAATTTTGCATCGCTCGCTCCCCAGTTTTCCTAGATTGTTATATTTCCGACGAAAATATCATGAATAATATATAGTTTTTCTTAAAGATTGCTGTAAAAAATTGAAAGCTTCACCCGTCAACATTTTGTTGTTTAGTGAAAACTATAGATGCTATTTATGAAGCAGGTGTAGGAAATTTTACAAATGCTCTTTTACTTTTTGAGACTAGCAATGAAAGCACTGGAATTAGGTGGTTTCACGGCACGACAGGCGTCGCAGTCCGTCCTATTTTTTAAAAATTCCTACTTCTATAAATAATAGAGTGAAATGTTCTGCTGCTTCATCAGTTGTAAAATGTTTTTTTAGATGTTAAGGTTTCGCCTATCAACCCATTAAAATACTAGGCTATTGTAAATTGCAACTTGATGAAGGTAGGAATTAAAAAAAAAATAAGGCCGACTGCGACGCCTGCGGCACGACCACTACATGCTAAAGGGTTAAGAATCCTATTTCTACTGAGGAGCTATGAATGCTTATGAATATTGCAAGAATGCTTATGAATATTGCAAGAATATTTTAAAAAAGAATGTGCATTTTAATCATACGTGAGTATTTAGAAATCTATATTTATACATACAGGGTATCCCAAAAAGATGATATGACGTTTTAATGTTCATAATAAAATAAGGAAAAAAGACTACGTTAAGAAAAAGTTGTTCTCGTTTATTTTAAAAAAGTTACACTTTTTAAATTTGCTCAAGACCCGCGTCAAAAAAAAAAAAAAAAAAAAAAAAATCCGAGTTAGTAAAATGTTCCCCATGCACTAATGAGGTGATGTACAAAATTTCAGCTGTTCATCATAAAACTTACGGATTAATGCAGTTTTGTGGATGGAGTTAGTTGGAAGATTCTCATGCACATCCATTTTATGGAAGTAAAATGGGATCTTCTACATTAATTTCATTTTTCTCGGGACGGGCGGTCGCCCCCTTTCCACCACCCCGACCCCTTTAACCCGTCCTTGCATCATAAAACGCCTAAGAGATATTTTAAAAGATTGCCAGGGGCGTCACATGAATTCGAATGTAAACGCTTACTGTTGGAATGCAAAAAAATAATTTTCTTTTGCAACTTTTGTACGACCCCTGAAAAGCGAACATTCGATCTGATTTTTCCCTTCGACAGCCATTGAAAAGTGGTTTAGGTCAGCACATATTTATCTTCATATTTCTGACTGTTTTTAGAATATAATTCTAAAATTCTGTACTTCACCTCATTAGTGTACGGGGCAAATACAAATTAAAAAGGTGTTTTCGGAAATTGACGTGAGGAAGCTTTTTTTTTTTATTAATTAAGTAATATTTTTTCTTACCTAGTTTTGAACATTTTCCCAATTTACATAGCCCACGTATCTCTAATAGATAAAGAATCGACGTGCGTTACCACTTTTTGGGGGCCCTGTATTTTAGAAACATGTGAAATTTCAAATGCTTGATAGAATTCGTAACACTACCCTTTATATGAAAAAGCATTTAAAAGCAATCGTGTATATTTAAACTAACAGAATTTTATGCTTCGTATTTGTTGAGATGAAGGTTTCCCCCCATAGACTTAAAGATCTTCGAAAGATGCCAAATATTTTTTTTTTTTTTTTTCATGAGGAGAAATGTGAGAATACAACCTATGAACGAGCAAGGTTAACTCAGTACCGTCTTATTACTTAGACATGATAGTTCTAATTCATCAAAACAGGTGTAGTTCGTACTTTGATCGCTCCTTTCAGAAATAAAATTTCTTGGTCATATAATGATGCTTATATTTTTTTCTACCCCGAAGTGAATATTTCCAGTTGTAAATTAATTGATACTTATTCATTCTGAGGATATTTTAAAGATATCAAGAAACATTTTTTAAACATATGCTGAATGCAATGCCAAATCCTTCCAGAAGTATTTAAAATTTAAAGTTCAATTTGAAACATATTGTGGAAAAAATGTGACACGTTTTCTCTGAATATTTAAAAATTTATTTCTTAAACTTTCATCAGGTATTACAACTTAAAACAATGTAAATGCATTTACGATAGCACATATCTGCATAAATACCTCTAGGAATAACTGAAGAAATTGTATACATAAGAAAAAATTCTTTATTTTACCAATAAAACAGATTTGAGCATTTAAAATAACTTTACGAATGTTATTTGTACATAATCTGGAGAAATTTTACGAACAAAATTATGTATAGGAATGAGATATGGAGTTGTTCAACTTTGCTTCCCAGTCAGTTTTACACAAATAAGAATTAAACATTTTTTAAAAATATATTTTGTAAATAAAAAAAATATATTTTGTAAATTAAAAATATATTTTGTTAACATATGCATATTATATCTCATGATCAAGTATTAAAAATGCTTTAAAAGTAAAATTTTTAAAAGACCGTAGAAAATGTGTCAAATTGTAATTAGAAAATTGCTGCTTCTATTAAATTATAATAAATTTAAATATCTGTTTATTTTAATTTATTTTTTGAAAAACAGATGCTATTCTGATTTACCGAGTAACAAATGAAAGTTATTTTGCATATGAGACCTGTAAAAAAATCCTTAAGTATAATACAGTTGTTATACTGTAACAAATAATGCTCTATTAAATATTTATAAACCGACATAAAACTGCATTATTCCAGAGATTTCAGCTTTCTTACTTTTTTTTTAAATTTTAGTCTGTATACCTTTTTCTATATTCAGAGCTGTTTTTTTAACTAAATACATTACGCATATTTTTCATTTAGTTATCAACACTATACTTTTAAATTAAAATACACATAATACATTTTTGCTTGAAATGTATCCAATAATTGTAGAAAATATTTTTATAACATAACATTTAAATTAATAAGATAAAATACTTGTTAGTGCTAAAAAAAAAAAAAAACCCATCATATACTATATGTTATAGAGGGAAAAAAAATTCTTTTTGGCCTAGAATTTGATATTTCAATGCATCGCTTTTTTTGCAAGAAATAAATGTACTTTTTAAAGATTACAAATTACAATAGAGTAAAATTTAAATACTCATTTAAAATCATAAAAAATAACTCACATGAAAATTAAATTTGTTGGAAAACTTCCCATACTGAAAACATACTTTTGAAGCACACCTATAAGAAACCTGGAAGTTTTTATTTTCTTTCCTTAAACTCCTTTCAAAATGTAAGTCATTGAGCGCAAGACATTTAAAAGGTAATCAATAGCTGCAACTTCGTTGCAGTAATCAAGGGGAGGGATGTTTACTAGGGGAGCTAGATCATTCAGTCGGCCACAGAGCTCAGCGATATTCACGTTTTCAGACCTGATGTAAGCAATAGTGGAAGCAGCTATTTGAGAAACCTCCCTGGCAAATGTTACCGAAGCATCTTCATCATTCAGATTGTAAGCCGCCGTGCCAGATGTCTGCTGGAACTGTGGACTTGACGAAGAGTCGGAATACTCAGGAATAGGATTTTGAAAGCTTGGCTGCAGTTCCACTAGCTCAAGCTTGACGTTTGTTTGAGGGTCAAATTTATCTTCGAATGCAACACCGGATCCAGGCTGAGCCTGAGAATTTCCGTCTTCTGTTGAACTGCCTGACAAAGTCGAACTCTCATCCTGGAAACCTTCATTTTGCCCAGCCTGGACAGAAGGTGACGTCAAAATATCTGGTTGTTGGGTGGCTCTCTTTTTTTTCTTTCTTCTCCTGTTTTGAGAACTTCTTGGACGATTTTTCGCTTCGACCTGAGAATTAGCAGGAGATTGCGGTTTATCACTTTCACTGGTAGCAGCAGTGTTTTCTGTTGCTGCACTTACGACAGTTCCAGCGCTTGCTTCTGTTTGCTCTTCATCCTTTGATGTATACGCTGCCAGACCAGACTCAAACGCATCATACAGATACTCGGCAAGTGCTTCTTGATCGATAACATCTTCAGAAGCTATTTCTGTCGGATTATTTGTAGCATATGCTGCTGACAAGTCATCGATTGTATCGGACAATGTCATAGCTCTAGTAAAATCTTCTTCGGAAATTTCGGTAGTGTAAGTCGGGGTAGTGACAGAACTAGCAGTGTCGTTCTTTGTTTCTTGTCTTAAACTGGTTTCTGTTGATGATTTCTGCCCAGGAGCCGAGGAATTCGAATATCCTGGAGGCCGATTAAAATAAATACTAGAAGCATTTACATCCAGTTCTGGCTGTTCAAAACTTTCTAGAGATGACTGGATTGCTGGCACAGATGAAGAATTAGAGACATTTTCGGTTTGTTGAGCTTGTGCCAATATAATTTTCTGCTGACCTAAACTAAATTCCATTTTCTTTGCGATGTCCAAAGCGTTTGCGTTGTGGATTCCATTTTCATCAAGAACTTCTGCGATAACTTCCGCAATTGTAACGGCGTAATTAGAGCACAGATTTTCTTGGGATAACTCAGACAGAACACTAGAAGCAATACCTGCTGCCATTGACGATATTTGTAAACCATAGTCAATTAAAGAATCTTTAACAATTGTGAAATATATTTTAACTCTATCCTCTGTGGTATTTTTACTGCAAAAAAAATTAGCAAACTCCTCAGAATTTGATAGGTATCTTGCAAGAGACTGACTCACTATTTCTTCGTCAGTATCATCCGGTGATAGCGGAGGAGCTTGGAAATCAAAGTCAACTTGCTTTTCTTCCCAATCTGGATAAGAACTTTCTTCTGAAGGATAGTTTTTACGTGGTTCTTCAAAGCTTCCTTCTTCTGGTGGTAGTTTATGAGACTTATCTAAATTAGAAAGGAAGCTATCTGCTATATAAGATCCTTCAACAAACACAGGTAAATTATTAAACTTCAGAACAGATGCCAGCGCATTTGACAAAGCAAGAGCATAATTTTCAGGCGAACTAGTTGCTACTTTTGAAATCTCGTCTGATACAGAAATTAATGCTTGGTTAATTAAATTGAAATCGTACCCAGCTAGACTTTGTTCTGTAATAGATCTTGCTAAATTAATTGCATTTTCCTTGGGTATTTCAGGACTGAATGCTTCTCTAAAACTACTCGAATTTGTCAACAAATTAAAAAGAATATTTTCGAATGTTGGATTGCCTGAAATATTTGTATTCTCTTCGCTTATTTGAGGCAGGGAAGCAGATGCCGTCTTTGGAAATGCACTTTCTTGGCTAGGGTACACTATATCACCAGAAGGTGGATAAATTATTTCACTTGTTTCGGTCTGGAAATTTTTCGATACATTTTCAATTTGCTCTGTCTTTTGAGGATCTTTTGGTGGTAGCACAATGACTGAGGATTCTTTTGTTTGAGGAATACTTAAACTTTCTAAAGATGCTCCACCGATATCGCTTGTATTATTTCCCACTCCTGAAACTTCGGATGGTGAAATTACTATAAATTCACTTCCGGATTCTGATAAGCTACCAAAATCAGGGCTTGAAGGAAGGCTTTGCAACTGAGGTAACCTACTTGCGTCGGAACCTGAAAAGATTTGTGGTGGGTTATTAGCTTCAAAGTTTGAAGAACTACTTCCAGGTTGGGATACATCGCTGGTATCGAAACTCAAAGGAAAGCTGTCGTGCTTCTCTTCATTCGAAGGCATTCCTGGAGGAATGTTTTCAGGCTGTGAGATACCACTGGTGTCGTATACTGAAGAGTAGGTGTCATACTGGGGCAAGTTACCGGTGCGAAAACCTTGTTGAGGAGTAGGTGAGTGTGATATGCTGCTTGTATCAGATTGTTGCGCTGTCATACTTCCAGGCTGCGGTAGTCCAAAAGCACCAGATCTTGCTGGAAGACCGATTTCGCCTGCGGATTGTACAGGATATCCAGAATTCATACCAGATTGAGATGAACTTGAGAACATAGATCCATATGGAACTTCAGGATGTTCGAAAGTAGTTTCCCCATTTGGATATAAAACGTCTGGTGCATAAAAAGGTTGCACTCGGGAAGGCTGCACTGAAAGTGGATTGAAAATATTGCCTGCATGAGCGTTAGCACCATGTACTCCTCCAGTAGAGAAAGCACTCGTTTCTACGAACTTCGATATTTTACTCCTTTCTATGGCAGACATGATTCTCAGAGCCTCATTAACAAACTCTGTGTCAACGTAGCCTGTAGTTGAGAGTGAGCACTGCTCTAAAGCTGAAGCGTACACGTCTTTCCTGTGCGCATTTTTCGCAGCTTCTTCGCTCACAATGACGTCTGCCATGGAGGTGACGAAAGCGACCACCAGAATTTTTCCAGAAAACACTGTTTGTTGTTTGTTTAGCAACGCCTGCGACATGACATCTGCCACTTGAGTCATGCTGTTGCGATCGCCGAAAGTGAAGAATCGGGACTCGCTCATTTTCTCTATCAGGCACTGCGAAAATTTCATAGCCAAGTGTGGGGTGGAATACACGGCACTTTGGACAGTCAGCATTTTCCCGCTGATGACGAGAGCGCAGAATATAAGTCGGACCAGCGTCCCCATTTCCCTGCAGTCTATACGCAATAGCACTCGAGTCCGAAACGGCTATTCATATAAGCTTTGTGCTTTTTGGAGCAGTCTGGCACACGCGACAGCTGCTCGTGGATTATGAGGTTTCTGAGGAGAAATTTGACTTCAGAAATCGGAATCATGACGTCGCCGCAGAAGGCGACTAATTAAACAAAGTAAGGTAGTAAAGTAGGAGCGACAGTGTCACGGAAAAACACTTACTTACAGAGTTTTCAAAAATAACGGGTTTATGTGCTAACTTTGAGTCGAATAAGTCGATTCAAAAATTGCGCAACGGGAAAGCTTATTTTTAAAATAATTACACACTGCTCTAATATTTTGGGAAAATAAAAAGAGTGTACCGTACTAGTCACCACCATCACAGATTCGTAACAAAATATTTCATTGCCTACGTTGTGTTTCATATTCTTCAAGTCTACATTTTAATTTAATGCTCTTTTTTATAAATTTTTAAGAAATCTTAGCATGTAGTTTCCCAGAAAAATCACGAAAAAGTTCACATTCAAAAAATTAGAATGTCACCCTTATAGCTCTCATAAAACAAAAGAAAGTAATGCACCCAATTCGACTTTATTTAGTTCTATTAATACTCTTTTTTGATAGTTTAATATTCATTTTTATTTATAGCAATTAAAATTAGAATGAATCAAAAACTAGGGCAAAACTTTATTCAGCTGTATGCACAAGCTATGAAATCATGTTTGTTTGCTCAAAAAATAATGTTGTCATACATTTTTAAAAACTAAAAATTATTTTCATAATGGTCTTATATTTATATTAAATGCATATTTATACAAAATTTTCTTTTTTGCGTAAAATTGAGAGTCTAGGCAATTGGCTGCAGTGTTCACTGTAGGGTTAAAACTCTGCAGCACGCACAATTAATAAAAGCATAAGTCTATCTATTGTAAAATATTAATCTTATATAAATTATACCTAATGTTCATAACATACGTAAGATTCGCCTTACTAAAATACAGGCGGGGTGAAGTTCTGGATCAACAAGTTAATTTCCTAAATTGCAAGCATTACTGTAAACCACAAAATTCATTATTTTTCTTACATTTAGTAGTAGAGATTTCAATACAGCTTCAGCTTACTGTGCTTTTCTAAATGGCTATATATAAAACTTATGAAGAAAAGTTTCCAATTTTTAAGCGATATTTGACACTTCAGAAAAGATATACATCACGCCATTAAATTTTTGTGTTTCAAACCAGAAGCAATATTTTTCATAACATCAAAAATATATACCAAAGTTTTATTTTCAACTTAGAGTGAACAATAAAAAATGTAAATAAATGAATAAGAACTTTAAAGGGACAGGGGGAAGTTTAAGAACTTTAAAGGGAGATCTTTTCAGTGTCATCTAATTATAGAGGGTGTCCCAAGAAGATAAGTTCTGGACAACCGAGCACAAAAAATATACCTAATGTACTATGCCTCTACGCAGGCGCGTAGCCAGGAAAACTTTTCGGGGGGGGGGGATATGGACTTATATTTGTATAAATAGACGGAATTTCATCACTAATCCAAAAATTTCGGGGGGGGGGCGATATATCCCGATATCCCCCCCTGCCTCTACGATTAGTTGTTTTCGAGAAAAATGCGAAAGAAAAGTAATGACGTCACATCCGATGCAAGAAAAAAGCTATTCGAAACATGAGCATTGGCCGCTAAATTAGAAATGGAATCTACGATTCATGGCCGCCACGATCACCAGATCTGAGACCTTGGATTTATTGCTTTGAAGGCTTCTGAAGGAATGGGTCCGTTTAGCTACTGCAAAAGGTGACTTCTACCCCCCTTTCTCACTGGCTGTACTTTTGTGAACAACAGATTGATGTAACGTATGCCAGTTACCCATGACACGGCGAACAAATAATATGCATGGGAGACATTTTGAACAGGGTTTTCTGTAAACTTGGACTTTTTATTTGCGACGGGAGGGGGGGGGGACTTGTTTACTTCTTTTTCGCAATTTTCTCGAAAACTACGGGGAGTTCAAGTTTTCTGAATATTTTTTATGTGCTCAAAGCGAGAAATGTTATTGATCAGAGTTTATGCAGCCTTGCTGAAACACCCTGTATTATTAGATGGCGCTGAAAAAGATGATCCCCTCTTGAGCTTTTGGCATCATAAGCACAGCGTGACCGAAAATTTTGTTGGAGATGCATACCAAATTATTCAAGAGTAAAAAAAGTATATTTTCTCTTAAATTTTGCAACGAGATAATTTTAGTCAAAAGATTTTGAGATAAAGTTGGACGGGGCACATGACTCCCTCAATGCTACGCATACGTTTATTTTCCTGGTTTAGAAAAAAAGGAAGGGTTGATCAAGCAGGAAGAAAGAAAGGACCTTGCAACAACTGCTTCCAAGCAGAATGAATAAAAGGAATGGAAGAACCATCGTTCACACGACGCTTCAAGAGAGAGGTAATGGAAAAATCTTCAAAAAATCAAGATGGATCAAAGACTGAGGAGTGTGCAGGATCTTAGGTTTAGAAAATTGAAGCCGATGATTAGAATTCCAACAGTGTGAGGCAATAGAAGATTAGGAAAGCTCTGCTTAGAGACGTTATCTCTCATGCTCTTTCAGCCTGAATTTGAGAGCTCTTCTAGTCTGACCAATATAGTCTGTCACAAGATCCACAAGGTATAAAATAAACACCCCAACAGTTCTCTGTAGAAATAGGATCTTCGATGCTTTTGCAGTCGCAGAGTCTACGGTCAAGAAAGTGTGGTTGGGCATCGCAGGCTTTGACCCTTACATGTTGCGTTGCATCACTGAGTTTAGTTTTCAGTACCTTTATTTCCTATCATTTCGCTGTTTCGGGAAACCGGTATTTTCTAGGTATAATACCGGTATTTGCTAAGGTAAATTATTTTCTATATTTGGCGAGTAATAATTTTCGTTATGGTGAAGTAACTTGAAGTGTCTATACATTTTTATTTAAAAAATATCATATTTGCTGTAGTATATTTTTGTTTCTAACATTTTAAATTAATGTTTTATTGATTTTATTGTAATTATACAAATGGTCCAGTACAACCTTTAAAAAATACCGAATATCGGTATTGTATTTTTGGTCCTTTATTGCAAATATTACTGTTAATATAGGGAGGTGAGCGTCTAGAAATAATGACTTAAGTCTACCTGAGTGAATATTTCATAGCATACTGAAAATTTGTATTATTTTTGTACTAAGGTGTTTGAAAGCCTGAGAGCTCACTTTGATAGCCCACAGATGTAGAGAGTACGCCTCGACAACAGTAGTCGTATGAACGCCCTTGGAGTAAAGGACGGGCATGCAATATCTGTGTGTCCAGTGACTAAACATTCTATAAACATCCAGTGTGACGCTCTTCACGCGTCAGAAAACGCGCTTGTTTGTACAAAACGCTTTTATGCAGCTCGTATATTTACTCTGTGGTGGATCCAAGCTGGGGAAAACAACACCTGAGTTATTTCTCGACGAATATTTTCGACACACCCACTCTTCAAAAAACGAATTTCGCAAGGTGCGTTTATTTTCTTCGCGTTAGCAAACAATGAATAATAATTGGATTACATTTTTGAACGTCCGAGCTGCGTATCAATTTCTGCAGGTGGAGGAAAGGAATATCATGGTAATTAGTTTGATAAGATGTTTGCATATTTAGGTGAGAATATGAGCTTATACAGGGTGTCCGAAAAGTCCTTGCTACATTTAAAAAAATCACAGAAAAGTAACAAACTGTTGTATGAATATGCGGTTCGCACAGTATTGCTTCACGGTATAAAGAATTTACTTTTCCATCTTAAAACAAATTACTTCCAAAACGCGTTCATAGAAGGTGCTGCATCTACAATTTTCGGCAATGAGAGCTATTAAGGATTTTTCTTGAGTTTCGAACCGCACTGACGGTGAGGGAATATTCATTCTACCTAAGGCGACTGCAACTGAGAAAGCGCGTTGGTTGGTATTTTGAATCAAAATCCATAACTGGATTTCAGAGAAAGTTTCGTAACATGGTTAAGTAAAACCCTCCGAGTCGAAACAGCATTTAGTCCTGGCATAAAAAGTTTTTAGAGACTGGAAACGTGTTAGGCAGGAAAAGAAGTGGTAGGCCACGAGGATCGGATGAGACTGTACAAGACATTCGGGAAGCTTACTGTGACGGTACAGCGCCACCTATGAACACAATTTGGAAGTAGTTTTTTTTATGATGTAAAAAATAAATAAATAAATAAATAAAATCGTGAACTGTGGAGTATTACTGTGCAAACCGCATATTCATAAGATAATTTGTTGCTTTTCTATGAATTTTTTAAATGTGTCAAGGACTTTTCGGACACTCTGTATTATTAATGGTCCATGGTTCATGGTAATATTCATGGTAATAAGAATGACGGAATAGTATTAATCATGAGAAAACCTGCAAATACATAGATAGCTGTACTTATCTAAAATGTAGGCTTGTATTGCCTCAGTCGATTGCAGCAGAATTTCCATACGAAAGTGAAGCAGCACTGACCTTGGTTAGAGCTTGGGAAGTTGACAGTCCCTTTGACTGGATTACTGTGGTACCGTGTACGCTAAAGAGAGCTGGTGCAAGTAAAATCTGTCCTGGATCCAATATTGAAACGGTATCTCTGGACAATCCAGGTGCTGGTTCCGCATCTAGACTTAGCTCAAAATTAGGAGAGCCCAAGCTGTTGCTGGTATATTTCTCCGAGTGGGGCTCAATATAAAATGGAAGCCGCTCTCTTTCGCCCATAACTGTCTCATACGGAGGATTTGGCACTGCTACGCGGTTAGCCAGATGGAAGGGCCGACTTTACCATTAGGCGAACCTACGCGATTGCCTAGGGCAGCCTTAAAGGGGGCCGCGAAAAAAATAATCTTCCATAAAAGTCTAAATGCATTTTTTTTTTTCAGTTTTTCCATTTCCCACAGCCGCTAATGACTGATTTTTGAAAGAAACCTCTTTAACGATCTCGGAATAATTTCCAACCTTCACAATTTTTCTACTCAGGTGTTCTTTTGTCCGTGCATGCCCTACACAGAACACATTACTAAACAAATCATATTTAAGATCAAGAAAGGTTGGTTCTAAGAACGGGGTCAGTACGACTGTCTAATATAAGTAGAAAATTATATTGCGCGCTCGCTCAATTACACTAATGTAAGTGATGAATTTACTAACAAAAAGCGAGATCCTTGCAACATATTAACAAATCATCAACAAATAAAAGGATATTAACGAAGAATTCAGTTATTCGATATGGCATTAAATATCTGCAAACGAAGATTGAATGCATTATTTGGTTTTTGATTCTGCAGTTGAGTTCAGGGAAGAGGGTGGTACTACCTGGATTTAAAAAAATAAATAAATAAAAGCAAGAAAAACAGAATGATGAAGCTGTAAGTTGAATCTCTAGGTATTAGGCTTATAAACAGGTAAAAGCTTGTTTCTAAAGTGAAACTATATATGAGGATTTTAAATATACACCCCACACAGTAAAAGTTATTGAAGAGGGGACAAAAACATTTAAACAAAATACGAACGTCGTATTTTACTCGTAAATTTAAAGTTAAGTTACCTTTACCGATTGCATTTATTTGTTGAATTATGATTATTTTTAAATCTTTTTCACACTCTTATTTAAGCTTCTTCTTTCCCTCCACATTACTTGAATTTTATTTTATAGTATCACATGAATTTTTCAACGGATTTTTACAAATACCTTTATACGCACTAAACAATGAATACTATACGCACTAAAATAAATCATTAATGTAAATAGTTCAAATTATATAAATTTCTGGGATGAGTCTCCGCCAGCAGAAGATTGTTTTATTGAGTCATCTATATAAATAAAATTAGACTTTTGTCTGTACATTTCTTGGAATTCAAAAATTTTGCGATTTCTATCCGTTTCAAGCACCCGGGAATCCGATGCGACCCTCAAAAAAAAGTTTGTCTGTCTGTCATTCTGTCATTCTGTCTTCTGTCATTCTGTCATTCTGTCCGTGACGCTTTTTTTGTTTAAGCATCACGTAAAAACGGCTGAAGCGAATGATATGAAATTGGTGTCATGATAGGTGGTCACTCAACTTAAAACATAGGCGTCGAATTTTTAAAAAATCTTGATTAGATTTTCAGATTTTGCGAAAATCGTTTCAAACTGCGTAAATTTGTGTTCAAGCATCACGTAAAAACGACTGAAGCGAATGATATGAAATTGGGTATCATGATAGGTGGTCACTCAACTTAAAACATAGGTGTCGAATTTTTAAAAAATCTTGATTGGATTTTGAGATCTTGCGAAAATCCTTTCAAGCTGCGTAAATTTGTATTCAAGCATCACGTAAAAAGGACTGAAGCGAATGATATGAAATTGGGTGTCATGATAGGTGGTCACTCAACTTAAAACATAGGCGTCGAATTTAAAAAAAATCTTGATTAGATTTTGAGATTTTGCGAAAATTGTTTCACACTGCGTATTGTGTTCGCACATCACGTAATAACTGCAAAGGTGAAAAAATGGTATTTGGTGAAATGATAGGTGGTCACCTTAAACTATAAGCATCTAAAAAAAAACCGATCAGATTTTGGGATTTTGCGAAAATCGTTTCAAACTGAGTGAATTTTTGTTCACACATTACGTAATAACGACAAAAGCGAATGATATGAAATTTGGTCACATGATAGGTTGTTGTTCAACATAAAGTATAGGTGTCCAATTTTTTAAACTTTTTATTAGATTTTGAGATTTTGTGAAAATTCTCCCAAAATGCGGTTATATTTTTTCAAGCATCGCGTAATAACGACTAATACGAAATTTGGTGATATGATAGGTAGTTGCTAATCTTAATTTATAGGTGTTGAATTTTTAAAATATTTTTATTACATTTTGAGATTTTGTGAAAATCGTTTAAAAATGCTAAAATGTTTGTTCCAGCATCACGAAATAAAGACAGCAGGGAATTAAACAAAATTGGGTGACATGATAGGTTGTCACTCAACTTAAATTCTAGGCTTCCGATTTTTCAAAAATGTTGATTAGATTTTGAGATTTTGCGAAAATTATTTGAATATGTGTAAATATTCGTTTGCGCATCCCATGATTACGACTAAAGCGAATGAAATGATATTACTTAGTTACTCTCTAACCTGTAATATTTTAACAATACATAAAAATTATAATTGCGCTTTCTTTACTTTGGCAACATACTACATCCATTCTGTGTACTCCAACAATGCTGACGAAAGTTCTTGCTTTCAGAAATTTGCATTCAGTACTAACCCGTCATCGACGGGTACTTCAGCTAGTACAACTCTAAAGACAAACTAGGGAATAAACATTTTTGCCAATGATTTTAATTATTTCTTGTTCATATTCTTTGAATTATGTTTAGTTTGCATTATTTTAACGTGTCTAATGGGATGAAGAACTGATTTATTAAACTAAAGCGTAACAGTTGTACTTTATATTTGCCCTAAAGTGAAAAATTTTACTGTATAAATGCGACCTGCATAATTTTTAAGAGTTAAATTTGATATAATTTGAACGATTTTAAATTATTACTCATACATGAAATTTTCCTAGAAAATCTCTCAATTTTTGAGTAAAATCATAAAATATAAAAAATTGTATTTCTTCCCTCTAACATGCAATATTAGAGGACTATCTACAATTTAAAGTTTAAAAGATTTGAGAATCGTCGTATTCTTTTTTTTAAAAAAATCAGTTAAACTTTCTAAATGTAAAAAATATTTTTTCATAATGAGTGAACAATGTTGCATGTGTATGCATGCATCTATGTGAAAATATGTACAGGGCCTCGTACCTTGATTTTGCCTAGGGCCGCTAAATTTCCAAACCCGGGACCGCTAGATGGCATCTGAAACAGCAGCGACTACGAAAAAAGAACAAGAAAGGTAAATCATGCCAAACGCATAAATTATATAACACTTTCCAACACAACTGTTATTCTTACGCTAACTTTGGTGGTGTACCCTCGTGAAACATGGCGAGTTTTTCGGGATTACCTGAAAATTAGCTGTATATTGCTATCAATGTATCAATTTTCCAAGACCATGTTAAAATGCTTTAAATGTTATTTATATCCTTTAAATGGAGAATAAGCAGGCATAATCTTACTTATTGGATTGTGTTTGAAATGCATAAATAATTATAAACTGCGTAGAACCTGTTCTGTCTGAGATAGCCGAATAGCTCTACAATGTACGCTTTAAGAATAGCTGCCCACAGTTTGTAATACAGTGGAATTCCTTTGGGTGATTCTGTAAAAGATATATTAGTGCTACAACATCATTTTTCAATAGGATACATGGTAATACATAGGAATGGCGTATATACGTAGTATGCATATTTACAGTACTTAGAGCACGGACGGACGGACAGACAGACAAACCAAAATCATAAACACTTTTCAAACTTGTTGGAAAACACTAAAAATGGAGTCGATAGAGATAGTACCGGAAGAAATTACTTCTACTATTATTGAAAATATCAATTTAACCTATTTTGAACTGATGTTGCATTTTTGCAACATAAAGTAAAGTTAAATTAAAAAAATTCATTTTAAAATTACCTGCATATTAACATTTGTATTAAACATGATTTTGTATTTAAAAATTGTTGAATTGCCTTTTAATTTAATATTTCGCATCATTAACATGTAGATAACCATGTACACATATTCAGTACACAGGATTAATATACACATGCTCATTGTTTTTGTAAGCAAGCAGTAACCAATTTAAAACTTTAACAAGTATTCCGACTTTGTGAATAATATAATAATATTCACCTAAACGAATGTTTTAAATGCAGAATTTAATTTTGATTGATAGTTTTTTTTTTTTACATACAAAATATTGTTAAGGAAATCAAGGAAGAAATAACTAATATATATTTTATGCTTAATATTTAACCGTTTAACGCGCAGTGTTCCCGCTCTGGGAACACCAAACTCTGACGTTTTGACTGTTGCCAGTCACGAAGAATAGATTGGATTTCTATAAAAATAGTTGCGGGTGACATAGCTCCACGAGAATCCTTTACTTTTTAGCACGTCCTTTCCCGTAAAAAAATGGTCACGATTATTTTTAACAGCACTGACATCTGCTGAAAAATGGAAGAATGCGAGAACCGCTGGATAGATTGCCCAATGCCGAAAAAAAGGGCAGCCGTTGCCATCGCGGACCCTTTTCTTGAGACCCTTTTTTGACGCAGCTGGCTGTGCGGCACAGCCAGCTGTCATCAAAAAAGGGTCTCTAGATCTGTGGCACGCGATGAACGTTTCTATCGTCCGCCATCTTGCTGGTAGTTAAGTCGAGCGAGTGCAACGGCTGCCCTTTTTCGGCATTGGGAAAAGGTTGCGCCTCAAAGGGTTAAATAAACATAATATTTTTGAAAATCACTTTTGCTATCTCGTTTATAAATTTCATGATCAATGACTTTGAGAAATGGAAAATGTATGCTTTCCTTAATGGATATCAAACCCTCCCCCCCCCTTTCCTTTTCGGTCCCAGCATATGACGTACAGTAATCAGAAAGGAAGCGAACTGGCGGATGCTATCTGGTTTTCGAAATCTTTTTAGGTGCGCCTTATGCATCCGTCGACCCAGCTGTTCTCAAGAATATTCCTGGATTAACATTTAGGGCGTTTATTTCTCGCTGTCGCTGGGTAGAGCCTGCCTGGATTAAGGCATTTACTGTAGAAGAATACGAGATGTATGCTAATTGAAGAACACGTGATCCGTGGTATCGTGAAATCTCGAACGCTTGCTGAAACAATAAATCGTTATTTTTTTTTTTTTTTTGAGCGGCTGAGATGTCAAGTTCCACAGTACTTGCAGTTTTCACGGCAACGCATCTCAAACACGTGTTTAGTCAATAGAATTTCGATTTTGAAGTTTTGATTAGTAAATTAAAAAATACTTTTGATTTTAGTTTAGTTACACTGGTGTCTAAAATTAAGATTTACAAACACATAATAACTGAAGGAATACTCAGCTTTTTGGGACAAATTCGGCACTGAAATGTATTATTATGGATATACAGGGTGATTCGCTACCAGACTAATAAACTTGCAGAGGGTGTAGGGCAGGGGTGGCGAACCAGTGGCACGCGTGCCATTGATGACACACAATATTTTGGGCACTCTACCGATCAAAACAGTTTGGATTGGAATTAAAGATAACAAAGTTCATGAAGTATCACGATCGAACGGTCACTAAGCAAAAATTATTTGACGACACATCTATGGTCACATTAAACATTTCTTTAGAAAAAATGGCACGTTGATCCATAAAGGTTCGGCACCCCTGGGGTAGGGGGTATAGAGAAGGTTCAGAATCACATAGCAATATCGGGTCGAAAACGTCGTCTTCATGTATCTGTTAATAATCACTTTGGAAGAAGTGTTCAAGGTGATAGTAAACTTTCCGATCATGGTTTTTCAAAGACTAATCCCTCTTTCACCGTGTGCACTTGATAAAAAATTGTTATTTCAGAATTGTCTCTTTCGTTGCATTGATGAAATTGTCTGAGGAAAACCCATTGTTTATGAAACTTGGTTAAGAAATTATACTCACACTCCAACACTTCTTCCAAAGTGATTATTAACAGGTACGTGAAGACGACGTTTCGGACCCCGCATTGCAACGTGATTCTGAACCGTCTCTGTACCCCCTACACCCCTTGCAAGTTTGTCAGTCTGGTACAAGGACGTACCCAGGGGGTCTGGACCCCCTCCGAAATTTCAGTTTTTGTAAGCAAAATAATAATGGTGAAGTTTTATTGTATAAAATTCTGCCATTTTCACTGTTTGGACCCCCTCCGAAATTTTTGGACCCACCCCGAAATTTTTTTCTGGGTACGTCCCTGGTCTAGTAGCGAATCACCCTGTATATGGATGTTAAGCATTATACTATACGCTCTCAGAAAAACTCGTCTTTATGTACTAATTTATCCCTCATTTTTGATCGCATCATTTCCGTATTTCATGGAAATGTAATATTAACGCGATTTCTTCTTCTCGAAATCTGTAGAAGAGAAAAAAAATTCTTTGAATCTGAAGAAGTTTCTTCAGTTCACAGGAGGAAAAAAGAAACATACTCGTCAAGTAACGGGGATATTCCGGCAGCACTGCTTTCAGAAAAATTTCTGTGAATTGAGAAATAATTTTTGAGAGTGTAGGTCATAATAATACGAGAAAGGATGAATTGTTTGTGAATATACATGTTATATCAAAAGCAGTCTAATCAAGATGACCCCTGTAAATAATTTTCACCCTCTTTATAAGACGGCTTGTTGCAGTAGTTGTGCAGAGGTGGTCACTCACTGTATTAGGTGGACTTTTCACCAGATATAATACATCATGATTAGAGCGTTTTTGATATAACCTGTGTAGCAACTATACAATTCACTTTTTTACTTCCTTGTACGAAATAAAATGAAGTACAGGGATGGCGAAAAATTTCGGATTGCAGATTTTTATGAAAAAAATCGATTTTGACTACAATCTAAAAAATAACGGAACGACTACTATGGAAACTTTCCGTAAAATATTACGGAAATTCTGCTTTAATATTTGAATACGGGACAATTTCCGTACATCAAGGGTCAGCGCCTCTCTGGAACAGAATTTCTACTGGAGTTTACAAGAATAAAATTCCGTAAATATACTGAAATAGTATTGGCGTCTCAGCTGCCAATACTTTTTCAGTATTTTCACGGAAATTATTTTCACAGTGTATACCTAAATTTACTTGAAGAAACTTTGTGAGAAGTCTCAACGTACGCACATTGAAAGAAATAACTGCAATTTTACCATACATATTGTGCTGTAAAACAATGCAGTACAAGTGCTGCCGCTGTGTGTGATAAAACCACTCACGAAATGACGTAACGACGTTGATAAGCCAATCACGAAGAGCCTTGTACAGCAAATTGACACAGTCTTAACATCACTACGTGTCGGCGTTACGTTTACCCACTAGAGATGAGTTCGGGCTCATTTTTTGAAGCCCGAGCCCGCCCGAGCCCGAAATTTCATCTAAAGAAAAAAAAATTCAATTACTTCATTGATAGAATACAATAAATTTTGCCGTTTATGCAAATTAAAGACAAATATAGTTGCAAACTCTCAATGCACTTTCTAATTCTTTATATCCATGTTCATCAAATAATGTCGGATCTCATGACTAACTAAGTAATATAAGCCGCCGTTCTGAAATACCCAAAGAGCTTCACGCACCTTCTAGGCGCCCGTGCCCAGTGGCGGATCCAGAAATTCTCTTTTGGGAGGGGCTAAAGTTTGAAAAACGCTTATTTCACCCAAACAAAATATGCAATAAAGCAAAATTTTAGTCTTAACCAATGTAAAAACTTTTGGGAGGGGCTAAGTGATTAAAAAAGATCACTTAACATATTCAAAGTGCATAATGAAGCAGAATGTTACCCTTTAGCAACCCCTTTTTTTTGGGGGGGGCTGAAGCCCCGTAGCCCCTCCCCTGAATCCGCTAGTGCGCCGTGGTGCCCCTATTTTTTTATAAGTACTTTTATATTCCTCATGAATGACTTTTTAAAATCTGTTTCAAGGAGTATGTTCAATAAAGAAGAAATTTTTCACGAGCCCGAGCCCGAACGCAGTTGTGAATTACAGAGCCCGAGCCCGGTTCGGGCCCGGGCTCGGGCTGAGCCCGTCTCATCTCTATTACCCACACGATGTGCTGTAGTCTAGGAAAATATTTTTTGCAGTGCCTGTATGTATGTTCGTATACATACGGACAATCCGTACTGACCAACCGCAAGTCCATTTTCACTAGTCCTGACTTCTGTATGTACGTACGTAAATATACGCACACGTATACACGTACGTTAAGGCGTCACGCAGAAACTCGTCGAAAAAAACAGACTAATCAGGACTCGTTTCGTCTCCAGCGGATCTGTGAGTCCCGAGACCAACTATGACCAACATATTTTGGGTATTCTTACGGTGTATTGTTTAGATTTCTTCATGTTCATTTCAGACTACTACTTTTCTCTTCACTGTTCTGTGAAAAAAATAGAAATGGGTCCAGTACCATTACATTGGAAAATCTTTGAATGATCATTATTTTAATAGAATGTGTTACCGACTGCCGTATTGCAATGCGTCGCGGGGTTACAGTACGTATGAACATGAGCTCTAGAGCATATTAGGGGTCAGGCATTTTTTTTTTTTTTTTTTTGCTAGAAACTAAGCCCTGCACGCGCAACGGTGTTTGAGAAAGTAGTCTTATGTAGTAAGATGGACGCACCTTACAAGTTAAAATATATTGTCTTGATTTTTTATTTCAATTCATTTTTCAAAGGATACCAGTGGCACATCCAGGATTTTAGTTTAGGGGGGGCTGGGCGACATACAAATACTGCTGAACTCGGTTATAGTGAGCTCGATTAGTTACAACTCTCTTATAACGTCTTGCAATATAACTCGGTATGGAGTCACAAATAATTATCTGATCTTTTCAGTGACGTTGTAACCGAGATTAAGAGTGTTTCATAAACTAACTGTAAGCATTTATTTAAAAACTCTTTTAAATAAATGTCTTTTTTGGTTAGAAATAACTTGAAGACAATTAAAAGAAGAAGAAAAAAAATTAATTAGCGACAATTTTCATTTTCTAAAGCTTTTCACTTCTAACTTTCTACCTTTAGGGGGGGCTTCAGCCCCCATAGCCCCCTCCGTGGGTGCGCCTATGAAGGATACTATTGAAAAATATAATTGCTTTAGCTCCGAAACACCTATTTTACTCACATCTTAATTATTTACAATAGTTCGTAAAAATACTGTAGTGAAAAATGATGGAAATAAAGAAAATAATATGAAATAAAAGTTAATTAACTAACCGAACGTAAAAAACCAAGGGAAAATCCGGAAGAGATAATGGCAAAAAAAAAAAAAAAAAAAAAAAAAATCGCCCGTGAGCACAATAAAAATGTGCGAACGGAGTGATATCAGCAGCGCCTTATCTTCTCCCGCAACACTCTCCGCGTCTTTTCTCAGAGAACGGTTCAGAAGGCCATTTGGCCGATCGCACATAATAGCAACAAAATATTATGCTGTAGTAACCTACGATACAGTGCCTTCCCTACTAGCAATTTTGCTCGGGCCGTCATCGGCTGGCTGCGTGGCCGGTGGTAGCCCGAGCAAAATTGCTAGTAGGGTTAGCTGTAATAAGCATATTTAACAATAATTGGGTGAGTAAAACTCATGTTTTAAATTCACAAAAGTCTAGAAGTGTACTTAATATATATATATATATATATATATATATATATATATATATATATATATATATATATATTAATGTAATTTGTTAATGTGTTTATTTTTTTTATTTTTTCCTCTGGGGGTTCGCGTGCTCATTTGCTCAAATGGAGGAGCCGCCACTGGTTATAAGTTGGCTTAGTGGTAAAAGAATTGCTGTGCATAGTAATATTTTAGTTATTTTATTTATTTTTCTTGGCGTCTATGATTGTAATTAAAAATCGATGGGTTTCCTGCAATAAGTAGCAAGCCCCAAGTTCAAGTTTATGAAAACTGTTAAAAACTTTAAAATCATACCACAGATCCTTTATTTTTATGGACATTAAAAAAATAGTATCCGTGAGTTAAATATATAAAGTTAAGAAAAGAGTTTTTTAATCATATTTAAAACATTTTTGCTTTTTAAAAAATTATGAGAGGTTATTTTAATAGTTTGCAAAATTTGAAAGCGATAATCCAAGAAATTAGTTACCACTGTTTTAAATAGATGGCAGCACTACATAAAACAATAAGAAAGGAATCGGAGTTGTTTTTTAGAGACTGTTACAAACAATTATGAAGTTTACTGAAAGTCCTTCGTTGTTTTCTTAATGCCTAAAATGACAAAAAATACTAGTACGTGAACGACAATTTGATTTCCAAAAAACTGTATTTAGTCTTAACATAAATCTGTTTTAGGCTGAATCCTAGTTTATGGTGCTTCTTCGCCAAGGAGGCGATAATAGGTATATTCTGGCAACCTTGGCGACTTTAGTTTGCGTTCTGGCAACCATGTGGAAATCCGCCATTTTGTTTCTGTAGTGCGCGTTTTTGCCTCTGACGGGACTCTTATTTGTTTACATTATTAAATTTATTCTACTAAAAAAAGAAGGGGGTGGTTGAGGGGGGGCACAGCCCCCCCTCACATAAAAAGTAATTAAGTTTTACTTAACCGAATCTATAAGTACATGTAAGCACTTGTGAGATGTTTTAGTCAATGTTGTTAGTATTGCTTTACATGAGTTACCTCGTTTCGCTTCTTCGATTTAACGCATGCGCAGCTGTGTTTGTATGGGAGCAGAATCATATATGGTATATTTTAGTTTTGGTTCGAGAACGTTTTGATACGTTGTGTTAACGGAGCGCATGCGCGGCGGTTGGTTTGAATTCCAAAAGCCATTTCTTATGGAAACTCCGAGGGGTTAACGACAAAGTTTTCGGTTCCTTGTACTCGTATTTTTCGGATCCGTTTTTTTGGATAAACTTATTCTTTTCCGTTAATTGTGTTTGTGGATTTTCACTGTGGATTATATGGTTTTTGAGAGAAGGTAAGCGTGCTTTGCTAAATTGCGTGGTGTATGGTTGTGGCTAAACGAAAAATTTTAGCATTAGATTTTAGAAAATTCATTTTAGATTTCAAAAAATCTCTTTTTCTTGAATGGATTACGAAACAACGACTTATTGCAGCTAAAAGAAAATTTTAGAGTTCAGAAAATCGGTTTTAGATTTCAGAAAGTTACTTTACCTGAATGGTTTATGATTAGTGTTTTGATTTTAGGTTTATGGTTTAGTGTTTAGATTTTAAAATTCGTTTTAGATTACAGAAAATCTCTTCTAAAATAGTATCCACAAACATAAAAAAAAAAAAAAAAACCACTATGACTTATGAGACGACGAATATGATTATTTAAATAAAATAAAAAATCAGTTGTTCAACAAGTTATGTAAGTACAATAATTTTTGTTGTTTAAAACTTCAATATTCATGCTTTTTAATTTGCTTATTTTGTGTATTTATCGCTAGTTTGGGTGCGTTTTCCCGTAGTGTCTTTGGGAGCATCTTGGCTCCCAGAGACAAGACGGGAAAACGCGCCAAATTGGCGATTTTTGGAAAATCGCCAAGAAGCACCATAAACTAGGAATTAACCTCTGTTTTATTATGCGCATTTAAAATTCTATAGTTTTCAAATAAGCCGTATCCGATCTCCCAGCTATTTCAAATAGAACTTCTGCAGCTTTCAGAAAAAGCACCTGAAATGGCGATTTTTAATCATCCGCGGAGCAAACAAATGGATATATCTAAAGAACATTTTTTTTTAAAGGAAAAAAAAAACTCTTTTGGGATACAGAAGATAGGTAGATATCACGGGCAAAATTTTGTTCAAAAAATGGTGCGGCACAACCCATTTGTTGATTTAACCCTTTGAAGCGCAACCCTTTCCCAATGCCGAAAAAAGGGCAGCCGTTGCCATCGCTCAACTTAACTACCAGCAAGATGGCGGACGATCGAAACGTTCATCTCGCGCCACAAATCTAGAGACCCTTTTTTTGACGACAGCTGGCTGTGCCTTGCTGGTAGTTAAGTCGAGCGATGGCAACGTCTGCCCTTTTTTCAGCATTGGGCAAACTATCCAGCTGTTCTCGCATTCTTCCATTTTTCTCGCATTCTTCCATTGTCAGTGCTGTTAAAAAATAATCGTGACCATTTTTTTACGGGAAATGACGTGCCAAAAAGTACAGGATTCTCGTGGAGCTCTGTCACCCGCAACTATTTTTATAGAAATCAGATCTAGTCTTCGTGACTGGCAACAGTCAAAACGTCAGAGTTTGGTGTTCCCAGAGCGGGGACACTGCGCGTTAAAGGGTTAACATGGAATGACTCAGCTGCGTCTGTGTATCAAGTCATCACCCGCATTTTAAATCGAAGGGGATTAAACGTATACATAATCACCCATTACAACACGTATTATTGCGTATTTCGAAGCTCACGTGCAAAAATGTGAATACGCAGAAAAAATTTCAGGTGCTGTAGAGGGAACCAAAACGGTTTAGAAGCACATAGCAGTGTGAGGTCGGAAACGTCGTTCTCATGCAACTGTTAACAATCATTTTGGAATAATAATGAACTTTCTGACCATGATTTGTCAAAAACTGATGGATCTTTCATAGAATTCGCTTGACTAAAATTGATTATTAAAATAGGGACTACATATATTGATTACAAGATTGATTATTAGAGTGATTATTAATAGGTAAATGAAAACAACGTTTCCGACTGCACATTGCATATACACAGACGTCAGGGAAAAACTGGTCAAAATGTACTTGTGGTCCGTGAAAATGAACTGTACATGCATTTACAATTCTTTCCAAAAATTAAGGAAAAATCGCAGAAATAGCGACAACTCTCTCAAAAGTTAGCCAATCCGTATGAAATTTGTGCATGTTATCAAATGAATGTTACTTAGTAAAGCTGCAATACGCATATTACTTGAGTTGCAACTAGAATAAATTAATTACTAGAAGCATAATACTGCATCTTTGAGATTAAGCTTGCAACTTGTGCTGTGACTGTAAGATAAGAAATAGCCAATTCGTAGCAACCTATAGGTATCTTTTGCCAGAAGAACTGCAATGAGAAGCTATTGGAAGACTAGAGGCAAGACAAAGTTAGACAGAAGCGGCCAGGCGGCTAAATGTCAGTCCGTCTGTGGCTCATTGGCAACAATTTCTAACGACAGATTTGGTATCCAGGAGGTTCAGCCAAGGACGGCCAACTATTACGACCAAGGGGCCGTGGTAGCCCAGTGGTTAAGGCGTTGGACTCGTAACCGGAAGGTTGCGGGTTCGATACCGGCGTACCACTAAAGACCACCGTGTACATGCGATGTACGTGCACGTTAAATCTGTGGTTCCGAAAGTCCTCTCGGCGTTCGCTAGCAGTTTCCGAGGGGTGCCAATATTCAGAAGTCCCCCCACCTTCTGATGAGGTTCCAAATTGTGGCGGGAAATTCCGAGAAGGACGTATATGTAGCTCTAAGCGACACATTCAGTGACGCGAGCTGTCCTCTCCTGTCAAAACAAAACTGTTACGACCAGCGCCGATGACAGATATTTGTTATACACGTTATGTGCACGAAGGAAAGAACCGCAAGTCTGACGCAACTCAGATACTCTCTTGCTATGGACCGGAAGGTTGCTTGCAACCGGAAGGTTGGTGTCAACTTCAACCATGCATAGAAGTCTTCACGAAGGTAGTCTGTACGCGAGGCGACCCGCCATTTGCGTGCCCCTCTCGCTACACCACAGAAGGGAACGTTTGAGTTGGGCACATCAACATGTCCACTGGACGGCTGATCAATGGAGGGCTGTTCTGTTTACGGATGAGTCCAAGTTTAGTCTCCAAAGCAATAGTAGGCGCTGTTTGATTTGGAGAGAACCTGGAACCCGGTATCACTCTTCAAACATCCGTGAAAGAGGCGCATACGCAGGAGGCAGTGTCTGTGTTTGGGGTGGAATCTCTTTGGGTGGCCGCACAGACCCCCATGTCTTTCCGCGCGGAACTGTCAATACTCATACTTATAGAGATGACATCCTTGATGCTTATGTGCGCCCTTATACCGGGGCAATAGGCGATGATCTCCTTCTTCAGGACGACAATGCTAGAGTGCACAGGGATCGCATCGTGGATCAGAAGCAAACAAACTCAGCGCATGGGGTGGATAGCTCAAGCAACGGGCCTGAATCCTATTGAGCATGTCTAGGATGCTTTATAAAGACAGATAGCTGCTGTCAATCCTCCTCCTGCGACCCTTGCCACGCTTGCAAACTGCCTTGCAAGAGCAATGGTTCTGCTCTCCCAACAGAACTCATAGACCGTATAATTGGCAGCACCACACATCGCTGTTGGTACTGTATTCCTTCTAGGGAAGGTCACATTCCAAATTTAAGGTACTTTTCCTATGTCAAACTGACATATACGGTTTGTTGATTTTATACATATGCTAATTTCTATAATACCACAAGTGTCTGGTAATTTCTTTTCATGTGATTTTTATAGCTTACTCTCTGTTATATATACTGTGGGTGAGTTCCAGTAAATTCTATACGTAACTTTTTGAGTAATCGTCATTTTTAAAATTTTTCCTTAATTAATTTATAACCAGTGTATATGAACATCCATACATGCGTTCGTTGATATATCCCTCAAAAACTCTTAAAAGTAAATTTAGAGGTAGTCAAAATCGATTTTTTCGTCGAAATTTAGGTACTGAAATTTTTCGCGATCACATTACTCCCTTGTACTTCGTACAAGGAAGTAATAATTAATAATTAAGAATAATTAATAATTTAATAATTAAATCAAGAATAATTTTTTTAATAAAATAACAAAAAACTATTTGAATTAATTATCTGGAGAAGAGAAATTAAGAAATTTTGAAAATTACCCTTTTTACAAAATTTAAAATGTGGCCCATTAGCTCCCAGTCTTATTAGTATTGATTAGTATTGATTTGGGTGTATAGGACTTTTTTTACAGGGCTACTAGAAAGAATTCCAATACAATACAGCATGTAGACGCAAATCATTTAAAGTGTGCTGGTGACTGAATGGTGCATTCCAGTAACCTGAAATAGTGTATGCACATTGTAGTTTTTAAAAAAATGTACGGTATTTTACATTAAAAAAAAGTAATACTAAGTTAATTTCCTAAGTATTTCTGCCGATGATCAAGAAATAGAATGGATTTGTCTGTTGCAATAAGTGTTTGAACTTGCAAATTTTCTGTAAAATTATTTTATTCTTTTTTAGTTTATCATCTGTTTTTCAAAATCAACAAAGCTTGATTTAAAAAAAGACATATATCTTTTTATTTTATCTTGTATCTATTTTTATTATCACAAAATGCCGTTTTAGCATAAATACTTTTTATGATACTTGCAGTACTCGCGTTATCTGAACATGCGATGAACTTTTTGAACACAAAAGGAACTTGTATATTCAGTGCTATCGGCTGTTCGGTGAAACATGATTATCGTTCACAAAAATCTTTTAAACATTGATGTAGTAGGTTTATCTCAACACCGAATCATCACGTTTTGTAGTTTAAAGATGCAATGATATTTTTAACAACAGCTAAAAATAGCTGTTCTCGAGTAAACAAAGTAGAAAATATTTTTTTTTTAGCTCAAGTGTAACATTTTATATATAAACAATACTACAGATGGAGGATACTTTATTTGCTAACAAAACTGAGAATAATTTATTTGTACGTTGCAGTCAAAACCGGATTTTGCTTAGAAATCGTTTTCGCTAGTTAAAACTAGTTTATATTGAATGCCTTTTAAAAATTCTAACTTGCTGTACTTAAAAAATATAAACTAGATATTAATTTTAAACAATAATTGAATGCATACAGTGGTGCTGTATGCATAGAGAGAAATGCTGTATGCATAGAGAGACATGCGGTAAGAGAAAAGTAGTAGAAGTAAAGATAAGGTCCCAGTAAAGATAGGATCCCATTATTATTTTATTATATGTTGCCTTGGGGGGGAAACTTTTTAAGGTTATATAGACTAATTTATGCCACTCGTCGCACTTGTCCAATATTGAAACAACAGAATAAGATAAACATTTATGAATGACGAATAAAACATAATAATACCTGATTCGGTGTTCATTGTTGCAAGAAATAGAAACCTGCATTCATATTGTTTTAAAAGTAGAGAATATTAAGATATTGTTGTGAGTGCAAATAAAATTTAAACAATCAACTAACACTGCGCATATCATTTCTAACGAAACTTTTTTGAAAGTGTATTGAAAGTTGAACGTTTTACCTGCCTACGCAATTTTACCTGCAATTTAATTGCGTTTACTGATTATCTAATTATTTTCACGTTTATTTCGTTTTTACAAGGCGTTGCTACTATTTTTCTTCGTCTTTCTCGCTGATAACGTTTTCACTGCTTCCTCATCTAACTTCTTATCTGTTACCACACCAGTATTAAACTAAACTTCATCGAAATGTCTTCTTCAGTGCTTCTCTCTGTTGAAGAAAGTCTGTTGGATACTGGTAGTGACTATTTTACTGCCGTCTCTGGAATAAGTTCGTACGCAACGGCTTTGGCTCCCGCTCCAAGACCTGTCCGTCAGGCTCCACTAGCTCCAAAACCTGTTCGGCAGGCACCCGTGGCTCCATTTGCAAAGACTGTTCGTTATCCTTGGCATCTTATGGAGCGTTTTTTGGAGGACTGTGTCGCTCCTCCGCCTCTTAAGCTGTATGGGGACGTTTATGGTATCCCGGGAGCATCTGGTTGGGATCGTCGACTGCGAAATGCGGGTATCGATCCATCTCGTTATGTGAAGAAGAGGAAGTCCAAGTTATTGAAATTCGTTAAGGAAAAGTTCTCTTTCCTGTGTGCCAAGGATCTTCAGAGTAATCTGGAGTAAACTGAATCATCCAATTTTGACTCGAACTCACGAAAACCAATCGGAGTTCCTTAAAACCTTAATTGTGACTTTCAACAGTCTACTTTTAACATAAATCTTCAATGCCAAGATACGTATTTAAACAATGCGTCTTACCCGACTAGTCTAGACCAAGGTTGAAACAAATCGTTTCGAACTTTTTAATCTTGGTAGATACTCGCCTTCGTCTTAAGAGTCGTTTCTGAACTCTTCTTTAGAGCAGCAAAGACTTCAGACTTTCAAACTGCTTAAAACTGTCAAAACGAACGAACTCTTCAATGTTACTAATTTTACTAAAAGGTGAGCAACTATACACAGCGTCTTCATAATACCCGACTAGTCTAGACCAAGATTGAAACGAACTGTTTCGAACTTTTTTATCTTGGTAAACACTTATATTTGTCTTACGAGTCGTTCCTGAACTCTCCTTCAGAACAGTAGACTTAAAACTTTCAAACTGCTGAAAGCATTCGAAAGGAACGAACTCTCCAAAGTATTAATATTTCTGAAAGGTGAGCAAGTACGCAGCGTCTTCACGTTATTCCGCCAGTTTAGACCAAGATTGAAACAAAGTGTTTCGAACTTTTTAATCTTGGTAAATGCTTATCTTACGAGTCGTCTATGAACTCTTCTTCAGTACAGCGAGGACTTAAAACCTTCAAACTGTTTGTTGAAGTGTCGAGTCAAAGACGAACTTTGCCAGGAAATGTTGTCGAAAAGTGACAGCGACAAAGCGTGAAGAATTCACACTTTGAGTCTGAAAATTGCTCCAGACGTTCAAATTCAAGGTTGAAACAAAAGTTTCGGACAATTTATCCTTGGAAAAGCTTATTTTGAATTTACGAGTCGTTAATGAACTCAAATTTTTATTTCACGAGAGCAAATGCAAACTCTTAAACTTTTCGAAAGTATTTGCTTAGGTGTAGAGTCAAAAACGAGCACCAGAAATCAAGCCTGAGCACTGAAGCTTGGACTATAGGCTATATTTATACGAGTCAAACAGGGACTCACTCACATGTTTACGAACTAATTTGAACAAGAACCTGTATTGAACTCAGATTTTTTATACATTTTTCTTCTTTTTTTGTATTTCAATGTAAATATAAATCTGTAAAACATTTTTTTTGGAATAAAAACAAAATTCTCGTCCGACAAAACGTGTGCTTTGATTTATTTATTATCTTTAACTAATGCGTGTTTCAGTTAGATAATGTTAGTAATAATCTGGTTTCAAATAGGAAAATTTGCACCAAAAAGACGTGTCGTTTATGTCAGACAAGTGACAGCCTTTGGTTTTTATTTATTTATTTGTTTATTTATTTTCATAAGAGCAGAGTTCCCAACCTTGGGTACGTGGAGGATTTCTTGGGGTTATATGAAAAGATTTTAAGTAACAGCTATCATCATATAAATAGTTACACATAAAATACTTAGAAAAGTTGAGTAGTTTTAGATTACATGAATGGTGTAATTTTAAACTAATTACAAGCAAAAATTTACTCTAATTTGAAGGCAGCCTTGCCGTCTCCTTTTAACTTAAGAAAATTGTGGGCTGAAATGTGAAGGTCCCGTGTTTGGGCCCCATCGCTCGGCTGTCGATCTAACGGTGTGGAAATTTGGTCGGTTTTCTCCACATGTAACATGAATACGCATTAGCACCCCTTAGAAAGTCTTCCAACCAAGGCACCCCACATATTAGGCAAATCGCCCATGGGTAGCGTTGCCATATCAACACAAGCAAAGAAGATCGTGATTTAAAAAAAAATAAAGCATGTGGCAATTATGTGAGTGAGTTGGGTCATCTTTATGGTGAAGTGGGCACAAATAAAAGAAAAATACTAAGCAAGGGGTAAGTGAGGGGAAAAAAATGTTGGGAGTCGCTTCACTGGAGAGGTGTTAACGGCATATGAAAGTAATCTTAAAAGTTAAAAAAAAAAAAAAAATCAACTAGCTTTTGCTGACGTAAAAATACGTTCTTCTTTTATAAAACTATGAAATGATATTATAAAATCGCGGTTTTTATCTTAACTTCCGAAAATAAATAGTACTCGCTACACCACACTGTGTCGTTAATTTTTCTTCTTTTAAATATCTTCTTCTCGTCCTTTACTTTAAATACATACAATTTTCGAAATATCATCTTCAAAGTACTTAACATTTATAATTAATTCCACTCTACAGTGCATACTGTAGCCAGTTAGCTGTACTCTCGCTTTCCCATAAAAAAAAAAGAAAGAAAGAAAAGTTTTTGTATAAATTTTCATTTAAAATAAATCTAAGACCATTATTTAGTTTTTAAAAATGCATGAAAACATTACTTAAGAGAAAACAAGCATGAATTCGTAGGGTGTGCATCCAGCTCTCTAAACACATTTTTGCCCTAATTTTTAATTGGCAATCTATTTTTTTTTTTCGGAAACCAAAAGCTTTCTAGGAAAGTCTCTCCCCGCCCTCCTTAGCGTCTACCGAATTATGCCCAAATTGAATTATTGAATTAGACATGTGCCTTCCCCCATTTCTGGAAAACAAAGTACATTAAACCTCATGATTATATTTATAGTCAAACGCTTGGTTTTTAAAACACAAGTAGTTAATTTATATTAATATGCTTATGTTGATATAACTTTATTATATTAATGCAATTTATTATATTAATATAAATTAATTTTTTATACTAATTATATATACTTTTAATAGAATCAAATTTTTGTTGAAAAAGGAATATCATCAACTGTAAAGTAAGTGAACAAATGTTTTGTTTTGATTTATTAAGAGATAAAAAAAAAAATCTTTTATTGCAACTAATCCTGAAAGGATTGCCAATGATCGTATTAAAATTTTTAAAGTGTTTTTGTGAGTTTAATAAATATATAAAGAAAACTTATCAAAATATTTCATCATAAGAATTAAACAAGACAATGGAAATAAATAGTGGCGAGAAAATAAAACATCTACAAGTTAATATGTTAAAACATTTTTTTTTAATCTTTGAAAACAGTTCATAATCTTATTTTATTCAACGTATCTAGAAATTGTGCCTCAGATACATAAAGAGAAAAAGCCCGAACTGATAAAATTTTGTAATTTTTTTTTTTAAGTATTGGAAACAAAATGTCAGATAAAAAACACAAAAGCTTTAATTATTTCAGCTTGACAAGTAACACAAGATGAATTCCAAAAGGATACTAATCCAATAAATAAAAGACAAGACAAACATTTAATTAGTATAAAACACGTATATCTGACAAAGTATGGCTAACGACAGAATAAGAAGACAAAATGAGTTGTTCTTCATCATTTTTAATTGTTGGCTGTTTCATTAAAATTTGTCTTCTTATTATGTCGAAGGTGTTCTTATTAGGCGAAGGTGATATTTGTGTTCTTATTCTGTATTATAAGGTAAGTAAAAAGACCCGCAAAATATCAGATTATCCAGATATATGCATTTGCATAAAAATATTAAAAGATGCCAGTTGAATTGATTAGATTTTGGAAGTTATTCTTCGTTAGCTTTGGCTGATGTTATTAAAATGAAGACAACATTAGAGAATAGATTTTGACACGGTGAAGATAAAACTCATAGTGTTACGAGAAACAAAGCAATAAATTGAAAATTTGGGTTGTTTATTAGATTTGGAATGCATTTCTTTTAATTATTAAACTAAAACATTTCACCAATATTGAGAGTGTTATTAATTTTTTACGCGTATTTAACACTGAAAAATTACCCAAAATTAATTTTTCCAACGATTATATTATTATCGTTTATCAATACGATTTAATAAATATCGATATAATTATCGACTTTTTTTGTTGGATCTTCTTTTTTAAAACTTTCCGTCAAAGTTAAAATGAGTTTATAAATTCAGTTTGCTTGTCTGAGATTCTATTCGTCTGTCCATCTACGCGGATAAACTGAATTTATAATTACTTTTCAGCACTGGGGGAAAATCTCTACTTATTATAAAAAAAGGTGTCTGTGTGTGTGTGTGTGTGTGTGTGGGTGTGTGTGTCTGTCTGCAGCGTTACGGACAAACGGCTACACCTAGAAACACCAAATTTGGTATTCGGGAAGATGTAAATATGTAGTTGTGCACCTCGAAGCGATTTTTTCAAAATTCGACCTAGATTTTTTTTTATTTTATGTTTTATGCGATTTTTGGCATTTTTTCTCACCTAATTCGTAATAACGGAGGAAATTACGCTCGCAGCAAAACGGCATTTCTATCATCGGATAGAGGAGAAAATTTTCTTTTAAAAACAGTTTGTTCTGAATACTTAACCTGATTTGCCGATTTTTAGGAATTTTTTTACTAAACATCTGCTTCGCGATTTTTTTTCGTAAAATAATTTAAAAACTGTCGCATCTTGAATTCTATCCGTCATAACTTTTAGATATTTTGACAAATCGTGAAACATTCTTTTCTCCCTCTTTTAAAATAAAAACGAAAAAATTATGTAAATTAGATGATTTTTTACGAATTTTAATGCAGCCTAATGTTTAGAATTTAATAGCATCAACGCGATCTTACGCCATTCATTACATTGCGATCACGGCACGAGAATTTATGTTCGGCTGTTGCCACAGAAAGGATTAGAAAAAAGGGTTTTTTCAACCAATCGAGTTTTTAAATGGGATATCAGAATTTCAATTCGCATGTGAGGATCTATGACGTCAAATGCTTTAAGATACCTAAAAATTACGCCATAATTTTAACTCATTTATTCCAGCTCTATTTTCAACACAGGGAGACGATATTTTGATTAAAATTTACTGTAGAAATAAACTAAGAAATTCACGATTATTATTATTAGAAGTGGTATTTTAATCCGGTGCTTATTTAAAAATTGAAATGTTTTACGGCGCTGAAAATTTTAAAAGTTACAAAGTTCGTTTCAAAGCGCGATATATTAAAATTTTTCTATTTATTATTTTTATTTTTGGCATTTAATTTAGCGCAGGCGTTGCCTAACATACGCATGCAGGTTGCGAGTATAGTTTTATTTTAACGTTGAATTACGTTCCTCCATAAAGGTCACGCAAAGTTTTAATGATACCGTTTGAAAACAATTATGCGAAATATCGAAAGTAACTCCGAAATTAATCTACCGGGGTATCCTTTACGGCAGTCAAACAGTGACGTCATAAATTAAAAAAAATGTGTGAAATTTGTAAACTCTGCAACTCTAACGCCCTGTCACAATTAAAATGGGAATAAGTAGCTCCTCGAGATTACACAGTTTGATGTTTTTCAGGAGACAGGACTATGGAGGATATAAAAGATATCGCTATTGGATATTTAAAATGGCACCCCTTGGATATTTTCTACCCACAGTAAGATGAAATGGTTTACGGCGCTAGATACGCCAATCTTATAAAACTATGTATAAATTAAATATATATGGAGAGTTTCCTTAATGGCAACCATTATGTGAAATGATTATTATTTATGCTAATGCGTAAATTGCAAAGAATCGCCACAGAATCAAAAGATCCCATTGAGGCCAAATAATCTAAGCTGTTTCTTTTAAGGGAGCCTTGAAGAGGGAGAAGCGAGTATAGATAGTATTAATGTACGTAATAGGTAGTATTATTAGATTTGTAAAGATAGTATGAATAAATCGCAATGTACCACGTTAATAAATATTTCATGAAATTAAAAGTGTTTATCCGTTTTCAACGGTTGTCTTACAACCAACTAAACAAAAAGTAATTCTAATTTGCGTTAATATATCCCGCAGTCATTTCAACAGAGGGGATTACTTGAACTTTTTTAAAAATGAAATTCTGTTTTGTCACATGCAGATATGATTTTAGTAGTAAAATATTCCTTTCTTCCCGTATGAAGAGCCGGTGCGCAGCTATTTTAAAAACATCTCTTGAAAATAGCATAAATGAATTCAGAAGACCTCAAAACGTGTCAATACACCAAAATCTCGAAGTCGAATTTTTTTCATGATTGCAATACTTTCCTTATATGGTACATTTTCGGAAAGAAATAAATGGTGCTCCATTTCATGTAGTGTCTTAGGTATTTAATGCTACAACTTGAGCCTAAAAAACAGTATGATGTAGAAATAAGACATTTTGAAAGCCAGGAGTTCTCTGCAAACTATTAAGCTTTCCACTTTTTTAATAGTGAATGACACTGACGTAGTTTTTTGAGTCATTATACTGCAATGATCAGGTTAGTACTCAGGACACAAACTTTACATTAAGAGTCAAATAATTTTGCTCTTTTTTTTTTTAAATTCCACATCACGAATAATTTCGAATTACAATGTAAGGAAAATTTTCGTTTCCTACTGTGCGAAGAACGGGCACGCAGCTAGTATTAGATAAAAGCCACTTCAGAAATTCCAAGGCGCCTGCATGATTGAAAATTCTCCAGTCTAACTAGATTTAATTGCTAACTGTTCAATCAAATTAAAATTTTGATTAAGAATTTATGAATATTTAATTGAAAACCTATTAATTATTAATTAATATTTAATTGTAAAATTCGCAATTAACAGTTACTCAGTTGTTAATTGCATGGTTTTAGATTGACGACTAAATCGCCACTCGTTAGTTGTTTACACGATTCCATTTTGCCCAACTCTGCACAGGTTTAACTAGCAGAACACGAGCATACACGTAGAATGACCTTCCGAGTTTTTTTCACACTATTGATTTTTTCTTTCTTGAAGTATTGTAACCACAAAAAAAAAGTCAATGCGCATTTTAAACACATTAAATTTTATGGGACAATCATTGTTTGGTCGATATGTTTGAATCTCGTTAAGACTGTAGTGATTAAACAGATCTAATACTTCTAAAAGAAACAAACAAAAACGTGTAGCTACTATCAGATAGTCCAGTGTAAAAAAAAATTGTCATGAACGTTTAAATACATACACCTCATTATTTTACATACGTAGCTTATTGAAGTTGAAAATAGCTAAATTTATGGTCATTTCAATTCACCTGACTCTACATTCTTTTATATGTAATAAATCTTTGAAATTAGCGGATTCAATTAGAGGATTCAATTTGAATCGATGATCAGTTTTACAATTGAATTAAAAATTTAGAAACTTTAAAGTTTTATAAAAAAAATTCTATGGATGTTTAAAAAAAAATATATTTAAGTAAAAACATCAAAAAGTTTCCACTAAAAGAAATAAAAGTATTTTTTAATAATGACTATAAAAGTAAAGAACGAAAAAAAAAATAGCACATTAATTAGAAAGAATACTTAAAAATTCAAGGCTGTTGTGAATAATTGAACAGTAAAAGTTTCTTTTCCAAATAAAATGGCAGAAAATAGTGAATAAATAAGGAACAGTAAACATTCAAAATAATTGCTCTAGAGAGTGTTTCAGCAGAAGTCAATAAACGTTGAGTGCTAGTCCGGATGAAACGTCGTCGGTGAGGTTTGTAGATTTCCGGTCCATTAATGCCTTAGCAAATATTTGTCATTGATTTTGCAACGCTCTATACACGTGTCATAGAAGGATAAAGTACAGCTTTCTAGGATTACTGTGGGTTCTTTTTCGATGAAAGTGGTGATATTTTATAGCCGCTATTTATAAAAAGTAACTCTAAAATGATTTGCTAAAACTATAAAATAATGGCGTTTAAACCTCCTAACTCGCGTGGGTCGCGCCCAGAAACCACGTAATTCTAGCACTTTGACTGCAGGCCGGGAAAAAAATGTTTAAATGGCCCCAACGCTGAATAGTGGAACCGTTGCCATCGCTCTATTTAACTACCAGCAGCATGGCCTGAAGTCGAATCGTCAGTCACGTACCGCAGAGATAAAGAACTATTTTGACACAGGTGGCTGTACCGCCGCTCAGTCAATTAGTTAATTAAAAAATTAGAAAACCTTCAGAACAGAATTTGTTAGAAAATAAGTTAAAAACTTCTAAGAATATAACTTCTTATTGTATATATATATATATATATATATATATATATATATATATATATATATATATATATATATATATATATATATATATATATATATATATATATATATATATATATATCAAACATGTCTCTATGCAGCAAGATGTGCGGTTGCATAGCCTGATGTGTCAAAAAAAGTTGTTTAGCTGTATGACACGCGATGATTTCTAACACTTGTAAAAAAGATGGAAAGGGAGGTAGAGGAAACCAAGATGGTTCAGAAAATTTGTTTTTCGTTTGTCTCACATATGGGCAACCTCCGGGCAATGTGGCCCTCCACTGCTTTTGATCCGGCCCTCGGTACATAGTAAACCCTGTATAAAACCCATATAAACCATTCAAAATCCCATATAAATCCTAATTACACGGCTCGCGACTTTGCTAACATCCTGAAATTTAGACCGCGAATTCGATAACACCTTAAAGTTTGGCAGGCAACTTTTCAAAGGTTGCCCATACCTGGTTTATCTGGTTATAATCACTTTAAAAAAATCAATCCTGTAATGATTATGTAGTCTCTACTTTAATAATCAATCCTGTAATCAATGTATAATCCCAACTTTAGTAATCCATCCTGTAATCAGTATAATTCCTAGTTTAATAATCAATCCTGTAATCAATATATAATCCCTACTTTCGTAATCAATCCTGTTAATAATCAGTTTTAGTCTTCTGTGAAAGATTCGATAGTTCTTGAAGAACCATGGTCGGAGAGTTGACTATTATTCCAAAGTGATTATTAACAGGTACATGAAGACGACGTTTCCGATCCCACATTGCTGTAATTCTGACCATCTTGGGTTTTTCTCTACCACACCTTAAGTGTAGGACACCGTACGGAACTTTTCTACAGGAGTTATGAATCCCCGCGTGGAAACAGAACTTGTAAAAAAGCTTAGATCTGGGTTTTAGCATTTCTGGCTGTGTGCATTTGGAACTTTTTTGCCACTGCAGAAACGTCAGCCTTTCGTACTACCGAAACGATGTTACTGATAAGCAACTTTTTATGTGTGATACATTACATTAAAAAAAATAATTAACAATAATAACGTTTGATTGAAGGAAAATCTGAGCAAGTACTTCAAAGGCAAGGTATGCAAATTTTCTTAATGTGACAGACGATTTCAAACAAAACCCTTACAACATTGCTAGTAGAGTGTGGTCACGACGAAACCTTCCCTATAAACAACATTTTGTAGAGCCGGTCGCCACCAACTTTAGCAAATGCACTGTACACGATAGGAGCTCAAGATTTCTGGAAAAGATTAGCACCAAAAATGTCCCCTAGGTGGCATTTTGCATGGGAATTTAGCACGAGAGAGAGGACTCGTGCTAACTTCAAAAACTATTGAAATAGACTTTGAAGTTGTCTATACATTTCGAATTAGTCATTACCGTAGTTAAATTTGCTGTTTTTCCAACCAAGCCTAGTGGGCATTTTTTAAATTATTATTTTTTTTTTCAAAATTCCATGAGGTCATCTCATGTATAGCATTTATTGGATGTCCAATAACTATTGGTACAAGCTTTAAGGAGGAAATGGGGCACATAATAAGGATCAGATTTACATAGCAATGTGCGATCAAAGTCGCTGTTAATAATCACTTGCTAATAATCACTTTCGGAAAAATGTTGAAGTGTTCGTCTAATTCCTTAATCAAGCTTCGTAAGCTATAGATTTGTCTTTTACAGTATCTTGCGTGTCTAAGATTGACCTGCTAAAAGGTTGATCTTTATTTGCTGCCTCAAAATATTTATCGAAAACAATGTCACTTGGTAAATCATTAGTCTGAAAAATCTCTTGTATTACAACGCCCTTCTCACGTTCCAATTCATCTTCTGGAAACGTAGAATTCATCAATATATCTATTAGTACATTAGTATTTGGAATTAAATGAATAAACAGAGTAAGCTAATCCCTACTTTTCCCTTACTTCCTGGAACAGACGTGATGACATTCCCCTCCCTAATATAGAATCAAGCACTTGAAACGTGTGATATTTATCGTCATAGCGAGAAACATTAGGTAGACCAATTAGCAAGTGTACCTGATCTAATTTACGATGTTCTCACATTACGATACTCGCCACCAGTACAGCTCGCATTTTGGCTTTTTTTTCAGCTTTTTAGAATGCATCTTTGAGAGAAAATCTTTGGTTAATGCAACAACTTCTTCATGTTCAACATTTCCTGCAACGGTAAATAGCATATTCTCGCCAAAGTAATGTTCATTTTGTGTAATTATCTAGATCTCCCCGAGTAAAAGATTTTACAGTATCTTGCGTGCCTAAGATTGACCTGCTAAAATGTATCAATGATATCCATGAAACGAAATAGAATTTTTAACGCCTGTTTTAATCGCGTAATCTAGTCGTGTGTTTTCAGTGAATGATTTATTAGGTTTTGACGAATAAGGGTCGGAAAGTTCACCATTATTCCAGCACTTGTTCCAACGTGATTATTAACAGCTACATTAAGACGGCATTTCCGACTCCGCATTCCTATGAGACTCTTATTACTTATTATGTGCCCTACCTCCCCTTAAAGTTTGTACCAGTTATGGGGCACCCTGTTTATCAAATTTGGTTACAATCCACTTACCCATTATCTCTGTATTTTGGAAAAGTTTAATAAATCACCCTCCGTGTGTGAGGAACTATTATTCTTTTTTTTTTTTTTCCCAATGCAGCAGGCGATTACAGACATTATCCTTACGCTGTACAGAGATCAGAGGAACAAAACAAACTAAGAATATTTAAAACATTAAAAGCACTAAAAATGCAAAATCAGGCAACTAAACTGTTCAAAGAATCTCTAGCCTCCCAGTATCGGGAATAGATACAGTTCTTAGTTAGGACAGAGCAAGCGGGGATAGGATCGGCATCCATTGTCGCACCACTGCGGCAGAGGGGGCAGGCAGGACTCTCTACCAGGTTGAAGCGGTAAAGATGGGCATATAAACAGTCATGTCCAGATGCCAGTCAAAAGGCAGCCACTGCATTACTTCTTGGACAGTCAGGGAGATTGAGGATGGCATTTCTCCACGATTTTTCCTTCGTTCGATCTTTTAGTAATGCCATATCTGTTGTCTTAAACATTTGATTCATTCTTGATGAGACTGACTTATAGCTAACCAGATTGCATGGGGCCTGCTTAACAAAATAGCCCTTTTTTGGCCAGCTCATCCGCTTTTTCGTTACCTGGGATACCACAGTGGGATGGGATCCATTGTAAGACAATCGTTTTATATTTATTGTGCATTTCTCTTATTAAAGTTCTACATTGCACCATAGACATAGTGTCGGGAGCCTGAAGGCCGTTGGCAATGGCTTGAAATGCAGCCTGAGAATCTGAAAAAATGACAACCTCTACCTGTTCGGAGTGAGAAGGGCAAGCGTCTAGATGGGCTAGAGCTACTTTAATTGCCTCGACTTCACCGTCAAAAGCAGTCTTGTATGCTCCCAATGAAAAATAATGAGCAAAATGCTCACAGTAAATACCAGCTCCGACCACATCATCCGTTTCAGGCTTTGAGCCGTCAGTATATCTATGTAACCATGCTTCAGGAGGAAAGCGATTGTGAATAGTCTCCATCCCCGCGCTGAACAAAGCTTCAGTACAATCCTGGGATTTTAAAACTGGACTCGCAAGGTCTAGATTATATAATATTTCACCCTCATCTAATGGGTTCAATGGGGGCAGTAAAGGCTCGATCCGGGGTGGGATATGACGTCCATCCATTTCTTTTAATACAGCCTGCAGAAAGCCATCCTGAGTCCTCAGCCTGCGAGGCCCAGTTATCACTATGAGGCAGGCGAATTAATTTCTGGTATAGTTTCAAGGCTGATTTCTTTATTTCAAACAGCATAGGTATTTCATTAGTCCGCAATAGCAGTGCGTCAATAGGTGTAGTCTTGACATCACCAGTGACAAGGCGGAGAGCATTATTTTGTAGTCGCTGCAGTCTTGTTCTACCTCCTTCAGATACTGTAATAAGTGGGGCGTTACAATAAGTCATCACAGGCTTTATAAAAGCCCTATAGGTAGCAAGTAGCGTTGGTGTATCACAGCCCCACCTAACTCCAGCAAGCCGTTTAAGCAGTATCGTACGTTTCTCGGCCCGTTTCTTGATATCATCAATATATAATTTCCAAGTGAGTTTACGGTCGAACGTAACTCCTAAGTACTTAGTACTCTCACTACTCTTAGTACTCTCGGGAGGGCTATATTGTTATAAGATATATTCAATTGTAATGGTTGGTGACACAATGAAAAAGTCTGATAAGTTGTTTTCTCCGTGTTTACAGTCATATTGTTTTCTAAACACCATGAATGGAGTTTGGACATAGCATTATTAAGGAAAACTTCAAGTCTGTCTTTTGCGCTGTGCTTAGGACTAGATGACCATATAACAAGATCGTCTGCATACATAAGTACATTTATATTTTCATCCATCAGGAAGTGTATTAGATCATCGACATAAACATCAAACAGCAAACAACTTGTCACAGCTCCCTGGGGGAGACCAGTGTGCAAAGTCCTAAAACTAGGGTGTACGTTTCCATAACGGATATTAATAAGCCGTTGATCAAGGAAATCTCCAAACCACCGCAGCATGTTTCCCGTTATATGTTTAGTAGCTAATTTATATAGGAGCTTTGTCTTCCACACAGTATCATAAGCTCCTTTGAAATCCACAAAAATAGCACCTACAATATTGCTCTTATCAAGGTTATCTTTAATACTCTGAGAAAAAGTGGTGACAAGCTCCTCGGTGGAACGGTTTTTCCTAAAACCTCCTTGTGCATAATGCAGAAGTCCCTTAACTTCAAGATGCCATTTTAATCTATTGGCAACAAGTCTTTCCATTGGAACTATTATTCTTTGCCTTAGAATAAAACCACCTTTGTAAATTCTTCTGAACTCAAGACCGAACGATCTATTAGACGGTATTTCTGTCTAAAATGTATCAAATATATCCCCAAGATGTCGCATTATTTCATTTTTTACGTAAGAACTTGGAAAGCCGCTGATAACAAAGGGGATATGTTGAACCTGAGTTATCGAACGAAAGAACGTATTTTAATCCAAAAAAAAAGAATGCTGTACCGAAATAGGAAGAAAATGCCATGTGCGAGAAATAGTGGACTTTTTTGCAGAGAAGTTGAAATGAACTCTCAATATTTTATGTCAAATGCGATAGAAGGAAAAATCAATGTACAATGCCAGAAATATCTATTATTTATAAAAAGAACCGTAAAGTTAAAGGAAAATTTTATAGCATTACAAAAGAATGGAAACTACTCATATATTTTATGCACGTCTTGTTTGTGGTATTAAATGTTTGATGAAAACAAAACTCAAACAGACCATTTTTTATCTTGTTAAATGAATAAGTATTTTGATAGATTGTTAATATGAATACAAATTGAATCGGTGAGTGGAGATACCACGTCAGTCACAAAAAGGAAATTTTTCAGGAGAGAGAAAAAACTTCATGACTCCTCCAAATTTTCAAATATTTAAACTTTTTTTTTTCCTCTGTCACAACATGCATTTATGTTTCTGTCATGCAAATATTATCTAATTTCGACATCAATAAGGCTCAGGAAATTTTTAAATTGGATTCGGACTTATGCTGTTTCTGCACTCAACTGGTTTTTAGTCAGCTGAAAACTTGGAAAAAGGCAATCATTTAAATTAAATCAAAGCAAATCAAATCACCATTTATTGTCTAACAATATTTATGATATACAAAAGTCAAGAACATGAATTTAGGAGAAAAAAAGTGCTTTGCTTGCAGAAAATAATGGAGATGAAAATCTAACATTGAAGCTGGAATAACTATTTTTTAGAAAACCACCCCTAGGGTAGGTCAGGTGGCCAATAATAGTCTTAAAATAGATCATTCTCGACCATTGATTCATTGTCGTGTGTCGACCATTGATCATTGTCGCCCATCGTTCGAAAAAGAAGCCCTGTATCTACGAAACTACTCAACAGACTAACGTCGTTCTTGCCCTCAACACGCATCTTGCCTTTCTAAGCTTATTTTCATCGAAAACGATTTTTCGCATTTTTGTGACTGAAGTGGTTTCTCCACTCACCGATTCAATTGTAAATCATTATAAAATATGGCATAAGTTCACTGTAAAAAAATAATAATCCAGAAATAATAATAATAATAATAACAACTTTATTTCAACGTATATTTTATCTGCCACAAGGGGCTTAGTCAGGGGTAGCTGATGGGGCTGCAGCCATCGCCGAAATGAGTTAATGTATGGAAGAAATTAAGTATTCGTGAATAAATTTGAAATCTCCCTTGATATCCTCATGGTATGTTTGAATGCTGCTTTTGAAAATTGGAGGTTCAGCTATGGACTTAAGCAAAAAACATTTTTTTTTCCCTAATGAATGTACTTCCAACTGCAAAGATTTTAAACTCGATCTAAGAATTTCTTCTTTCTTTTCATTTATTTTTACGTGAATACGTCTTTAAATTTGCTTCCATAGTGGGAGGCAATTCAGAAAACTTATGATAGCAAAACCGAGGAATACAGTTTGATGTCGCAGCTACGTATCCAGCATCTACATCTAAACTTTAATTACACCACTCGATAGCTAAAGGTTCAAGGAATTCGTTACGTTGAGTCAGGACTGTGTCGCACTCCTTTCAGGGGAGGCCGAAGTGCCGCCATTTTGAGGTCGCTTCGCTGCCTCACATATGTCCGTTTAGTATAAATTTCGACTCGGAGAAGCTAGAACGCTCGTTTGCGTTTCAATCGTCAGCTCTCGTCAAGATCTATTGATTGCATATATAAAACATTAGTGTGAAATAGTGACAGTGAATGTATAAAGTGTTAAAGTAAACAATTAAATAGTGCAATGTCAGCCTAAACCCTTCGAAAAACCAGATCAAAATATAGAGAATGGGTTGGATCAGTAATTATTTGTTTATTGGATTTCCTGAGGTCGACTAAACTCAAAGAAAATATTACTCGTTACGTACACATACTCACGTAAAGCACAGTCGTGTTCACGATACAACTACACACGTTTTTTTTTTTTTTTTTTTTGATTCCTTGTACGGAGTATGAGGAAGTAATGTGATCCCGAAAAACTTCGGGGGCCAGATTTCGACGAAAAAACCGATTTTGACTACCTCTAAATTTATTTTAAAATTTTTTTTCGATGCATAATATATGCACGTTCATACATACGTACGGACGTATGCATATATGTAACTTCCGTATCTCAAAAACTATTGGTCGTAGAATGTTGAAACTTTATATTTAGGATTTTTGTAACATCCAAGACAGCACAGCAAACTTGCATCAAACTTCCAGCAAGCTTGATTTATCAAGTCAATAAGCTTGAAAATTCCAGGCATGTAAGCTTGATGCAAGCTTGAATCAAGTGTTCTAGTTTACACTTGCCCAGCTTGCATTAAGCTTGACATTTCAAGCTTAATTTCAAGCTTAAAATTTTTTTTTCTAAATACACGGGGCGCCCGCTGGTGAACGTGCCCCACATACCCGCTGGTGATCACGCCCCACATTTTTCCGCTCATTTCCCCCCTCTATGCTGCAATTTTAATCTGTTCCATCGAGTGTCCGTGGCTAGAATATAACCCGGGACCTTTCGGTTCGTATCCGAGCGCGTTATCCATTCAACCACCGGAGCCTTGTGTAGGTATGACTAAAGTTTGAAGTGAATTATTAAGCGGTTTTCTGGCCAGATTGATAAGTGGGTGATATGTTATTTGTTTTTTTTTATTTTTCCATGGGATGCATGAAAATTAAAATAATTTTATGTGTGATTTAGAGACTCTACTAATAGGGAAATAAACATAATATAATCTTAAGAGCAACACATGTTTTAAAACTTTCGCAACACTCATGAGCAATACTGCCGCTGGCCAAAATCGATACAAACGACTGATTTTGAAATCAATTTCGTAGTATAATTGTATTTTATTTTGAAGAATTTCCATATTTGGAAATATAGAATGGGTTTACTAACTTAACACAAATTTTGTGTTAATTAATCTGAAATCAAAGAAACAGATAGTTAAACGTTACTTCGAAATGCTATATCACAGTTGCTAACATAACATGTATGGAATACAAACACTTTAGTCATTTTTGTAAATATTTCTTATAATAACAAATAATTGAAAAATTTTGCTATTATACAAATGTAAATTTGAATTATTTTCATTGTTCATACTTTATAATTAAAAAAATTATTTAACTTCTGAATTTTTTTTTAATCCTTTGTAATTTTATTTTAAAATTACGAAAGTGTAAGATGTGAGATTTTTGGGCCCTAAAATCTGTAGGCCCTGGGCAGTTGCCCCGTTTGCCTTGCCGGTAATATGGCACTAGTAATAAAATAAACACATCTTTTACGAGCTTTCAGCAAATTTGAGGACGCTACACAATTAATGTCCATTCTCTTTCACAGATGGCGCCATCAACGCTCCTTTAAAAAGGAAAAATCAAGCGAGTAGCAATTGCCAAGCTTAAATCAAGCTGTATTTAAGCTTGACAATTCGACTTGACTCCTGCAAGCTTGCTGCCAGCTTAGAATGAGTTGAACTGTCAAGCTTGATTTAAGCTTATGTGCTGTCTGGGATGTACTTGTGCTCCTCACCTTTTGGTACCAATCGACAGAGTAGTTTATCTACAGGGCTGCCCAAAAGATTTTAAATGGCAATTTTAGGGTCATTCATCCATTTCAAGCACAATACCGTCCTAGCATATAGCTAGGTAATGGTCCAACCGCAGTCACGTGCCTCCCTCCGAATTACGCCAAAAGTCGCGAAGCTGGGAGACTTTGTGTCTACGTGTGTATGAGTTTAACTCTCAAATCTCAAGAACTATTAGTCATAGAATATTGAAATTTCATAGATAAGATTTCTGTAACATCTTGTTGTGCATCTCGATATTTTAGTTTCAATTTGCTGCAGAATTTATTTACAGGACCACCCAAAAGAATTTCAATACATTAATGTCTATGGACATCTTCAATATATTACATCTGTAGTCAGTCATTGTTTGGTCCATGCCCAAAATATCGCCGTTTGCCTTCGACCTTGGCGAGTTTTGCCGAAATATCCCCAAATTTGGCGCCAAAAATAATTTTGCATTTCGCATAACTCTAAAACTTTTAACTGTAGAATGTTGAAATTTTGTATTTAGAACTGTTGTAGCATCTAACTGTGCATCTGCTTTTTGATTGCAATCGACTGGGTAATTTATTGACAGTGTCAGCCCAATGACTTTAAATACATTAAGGTGAATGGATACTTCAATTCGTTGAAAGTCTGTGGTCAATAACTACTTTGGCTATCCCGAAAATCTCGCAAATATCTCAAGCTTGTCGGCTTTTAGTGAAATCTCGTCAAATTAAGTGTCAGAAGCAAATCTTTCAAATTGAACTCAGCTTGGCGATATCGGAAATATTTGGGTAGAAATCGCTCAACCTTAGCATTACAGCAATATTTTATCCCTTTCAAACAAAATAAGTTTAGAAAACGTGCTCCGAAAATATTTTGATTTAATAGACGTGCAAGGAAGTCATGTGTTGTCCACATCAGATTTTTTTTTTCTTTTTAATTCCTTTTCATAAGCGCACTCTTTCAGGCAAAATAAAGGGGCCTCCCCTTCCCCTCCCCCCCCCTCTCCCTCCCAAAAAATATGATATGTTAATTTCTACAAGTTATATTTGCGTTTGCGGTATCAGCCATTCCCTTAAAAAAATACTGACTACGCGACCGTCTGCCACTAAAATACTGAAACTAGTTACTAACATTGCATTTGTGAAACCTTTCGCAGCGTCCATTTGGCACGCATGTAGTTTCTAGTATGTTAATCAATTTGAGATGTGCCACGCAGCCACATTCTAAATTATCCAATTAACGCACTGTCGGATCTTGGATAAATTGCAATTTAAAGTGGAATAATTGAATCTAGTGACTTCTGTTAATCCACGCCTGAATCCTGGTCGTTCACTACCGAATTAAACGTGGTTGGTCATAGTTAACCCCCAGGGGATTGTGCATATCTTTGCAATATTGCAGTTGTGACACGCCTTTTGAAGAACATCCAGACAGTTTTAACGTTCTCACCCAATAAAATCTTTTCCTAGCAAAGAATTTGCGAAAACCCATATCCCATTTGCTGAAGCATTTATCATGCTACGTCCTATTCAATTCCGTGCTACGCCGTCAAAATTATTTGCATAATACTCGTATCCAATGCATTTAAACATTATTTACGGTCTTCTCCAAATCTGCTTCGAATCTAATTAATTAACGGCAGAGGAAATCTGCATTCCACGCGAGTGGCGATAGAAATGAAATGGCAACAAATAGTCTATTAATGGCCTTCACGTGTGGCATAACATGATAGGATTCCTATGCAGTAATACATTCGCTACGCAAACAGTCAGTTCAGTCTCCAACAGTTATAAATGAGGTTTTTGTCACGGATGTCAGATTCTGTATCATTGCACGAGGTGCCAGTTTATTGGAGAATTTAGGAGAATAACATTCACTTAAATGGTGGAAAATCTGTTATGAATTGAATGCATACATCTGCATTTATTTAATGTTTAGCAGAATATCTGTAGATATCTCTTCCACGATCATTTTTTGTTGTAAACTCGTTGCTTTCAGATCTCCGTACTATAAACTAATAAAATATTCTTTTGTTTTAAGCTTCTGCATTTACGAAAGGTTGGATTAAAAATTCTCTACTAATAAACAAAAATTTGTAGTATCATAAAAAAAAAATATCCTAGGTTCACTTGTAATGCTACAAATTACTGTTTTGCGTTTATTATTTGATCTTTAGAATTGCATTTATAACGAGATCTTAAAAAATAGAAAAGAGATTTTCGAAATTTAAAAAGAATTTTTGAGTAACGGGAAAAAATTGATATTTACTTAGGTGTTTCAAAAAGTAAGGTTACAAGAGCTCTGACAGGTGAGCAAATTATCCGTATGAATAAAAATCTATCTTAAGATAACTAAGACGATCACAGTATTTGATCGATGCCGGTAGTTGGAGTTGGTTGTCCAATAACAAGACAAAATCTCAGTTAAAAGATGGCTGTGTTAACGGAAATATGGTCCACAATTGAATTGTGCTACACTCGGTCGATTGCGAGAGGCAATTCGCCGTAGACCATCGGAATTGCTCAAGACAGGCGTCCTGTTGTTGCACGACAATGCCCGACCGCATACAGACACAGCTAAGCGCGATTTGTTACAGCGTTTCTGGTGGGAGGTATTAGGCCACCCTCTTGACCTTGCACCAAATGATTACCATCTCTTTGGACCTTTAAAGAAACACTTGGAAGGCCAGCAGTTTAGAACCGATGCTGAAGAACAGCAAGCCGTCTTGACGTGGTTGCACAAACTTGACGCTGATATCTTCGATGCCGGTGTCGATGGTTTGGTGTACCGATGGAACACATGCCTAGATAGCCATGGTGACTATGTAGAAAAATAATATGTAGGTGTGCCTACCTACTTTGTATATATATATATATATATATATATATATATATATATATATATATATATATATATATATATATTCATATTTATTTCCTAAATAAACGTTTTCTCTAACTAGGCTTGTGACATTACTTTTTGAAACTATATTGAAAATTATCTGACAAATAACAAAGAATGGATGGAAATTATTAAAATTACTAAGAAAAATCTTTTTAAAAATCTCTTTAAAATTATGTTTTTCACGGAGCTTAAAAAAGCTTTAGAAAATAATTAAACTGCTATCAAGAGAGCTAACAATGTTTTTTAGTGGATTGCATTCTTTTATAAAACACTTAATACAAATCAACTTTGTGTAATTCAAAGAAGATGCACAAACTAATCTAAAATGCACTTTAAACAATGACTGTGCCTGACAACATTGTTGTTGCTTTGTGAAAGAATAGCACAGTAGGACTATCTACCAAAGGAGGAATCCCTTGTGTTGAGGACTTTTTAAGGGGTTCCGACGCATTTTCACATTACATCGGGGAAAAAATCCATCACCACACCGTTATATCGACAGAAAGTATCCCTGGACATTCACATTTCAATCATCTACCAATGTTCAGTGTCTTATCCACTTGGCAATTGGGCGGCCTGTTCCAGACAAAAAAACTACTATTCTTTTGAGTGTTAGTGTAAAACTACTGTTCATGCTACATACACCATTTACAGTACTGTACATGGTGTAGCTCATAGAAACAGCTTATAAGTTGAAAACCTTTATAACGAACTTGACCAAAGGTTTTGTGTGCTACATTCGGTGATTCGCTTTATAATAACCTTTAAAAAAAATGCTATGGTTCATAAAATATATAACTCACAAGTTGCTATGTGTCTACAACAATGACTTATTTTTTTTAAAGTGATAATTTTTATTGACAAGAAAGATAAATCTTACCAGACCCTTAGAAGGGCGATGTATCGTCGTATATCACTAATACACTCATGTCCATAAATTAAGGATAATTCAGAATCACACAGAAATTGATCTCTAAAATAAAAATTTCACCTGTGGAATGATCACACACATCTTGAAGAAGAATATGCAAATTACAGGAAACCACCAGATGGCGTGGATGGTACGTCACAATGACGAGAGTGAAAGATAGGGGTATATAAGGTATGGTTGCAAAGAAGTAAAATTGTTCACAAGCGCTGTGAAAGCCTTTCAGTGCAAAAACCGCATAGTTATGGCACAAAGGAGGCATTTGGATGATGTTTTACGTGGCAGAATTATCGGACGACTGGAATGTGGACGTACCCAGCTGGAAGTATCCGAGGAACTTGGAATCGCACAGAGTGTCATCTCCAGGCTTTGGCAACGATTCCAAGATGATGGTAATGTGAGTAGACGTTACAGCACAGGTCGCCCCCGAGTTACAACGCCGAATGAGGACCGCTATTTGGCAGTTACTGCCAAAAGAAACAGACGGAGTACAGCATCAGACCTGTCTCGTCAGCTCTCTTCAGCTACCGGTACGACAGTTTCAAGGCAGACCGTGTACAGACGCTTAGGGCACATTGGTCTATATGCTCGTAGGCCTGTCAGATGTATTCCACTTACCGCAACTCACTGTCGCCTGCGATTAACCTGGAGTAGAGAGCATGGTCACCGCAACAGTGGTCTTGTGTGATGTTTTCCGACGAGTCCAGGTTTAGTTTGGAGTCTGATTCTCGCCGGACATTCATCTGGAGAGCGCCAGGTACCCGTTACCACCAAGAGAACACCATTGAAAGACACCGTTACGGTGGTGCAGGATGGCTCGTTTGGGGAGGAATTATTCTTGGTTCCAGAACTGACCTGCATGTTCAGAGTGTAACGATGACAGGCCACATCTATCAGGATGTCATTCTGGAACAACATGTACGTTTGTTTCGGGGCGCCATGGGTGCTGAATTTGTGTTTATGGATGACAACGCCCGTCCTCACCGTGCAAACATTGTAGACGAATGCCTTCAATCGGAGGATATCACCCGTATGCATTGGCCAGCCTACTCACCGGACTTGAATCCAATAGAGCATGTGTGGGATATGCTTGGCCGACGAATAGCAGCCGGTCAACCCCCTCCCACCTGTCTACCGGAACTTCGGAGTGCATTGCTTGATGAGTGGTGTAATATTCCCCAATATCAGATTGATCATTTGATATTCAGCATGCCTAGGCGTTGTCAGGCCTGTATTGCATCGTCCGGGAGACATACTCCGTATTAACCATCCTACTAACCATGTTATACTGTTTTTTGTAAATAGGTTCTTTTTTGAAATTTGGTCAAGGGAGTAAAACTTGCAATTTTTATTAATATGTCAAACATATAGCATCTTTTTTGCTCTTTACTTTTTGTTTAATAAATAGACTTTACAAATAAGTCAAATTTGTTTTGCTTCTTTCTCTTTCTTTGCCTGAACTTCATTATCCTTAATTTATGGACATGAGTGTAATTTAATTTTGCGGGACCTTGTAAATGAATTTAAACGTTATTTTCATCCTTTAAATAAAGGGTAAGCTGTTGTAAAAGTTTATATACTTATTGTAGTGTGCTTGAAATGGGTTAACGGGGTTATACTATAGACCGTAATGCACTGGCATTCTTTTGAATGCTCCTGTACAACTATCAATGATACAGACACTATGTTCGATTGAGAGATATATTTTGTTATTTTTATTAGCATATATCCATTTTATTTTGTTTGAAATAGCCTAATATCTCTAAAATACCCTTTAAAGAATAACTACCATACGGCGTAATGTTTTGGAATTCTTTGGGGTGCTCCTTTGAAAGAACTATTAACGCTACGTACACCACTTCCAATAGTGTACATGGTACAGTGCACATTAATGACATATGTAAATTTCGTAGTAATCAAATCAAATTTGCACCAGTCAGAGCATGGACGGACAGACAAGATAAAACAGAATCATGAACACTTTTAACACTTTTCAATCTTGTTGTAAAATCTTAAAATAATCATTCATGAATTACATTGAATAAAATCGATTATGTTAAACTGACTCAATATTAATTATACTGAACTGAAACTGAAGAAAAACGGAAATAAATTCATTTTGCCTTTAATTGCTGCTTACAGTTTTGATGCAGACATAATCGTTTCAAAAACATCATGAATTTCTTTGTCCAGTACTTCAAGGGACTCCTACCCTCCTTCTTCCATTATCTTTGTTGACAAGAACATTGATTACTCGTATCGCTAACTGTAACATTGGAGATGATGGATATTTCATTATTAACCCTTTAACGCGCAGTGTTTCGGCTCTGGGAACACCAAACTTTGACGTTTTTGACTGTTGCCAGTCACAAAGAATAGATTTCATTTCCATAAAAAATAGTTGCGGGTGACATAGCTCCACGAGAATCCTTTACTTTTTAGCACGTTATTTCCCGTAAAAATATGGTTACGATTATTTTTAACAGCACTGACGTCTGCTGAAAAATGGAAGAATGCGAGAACAGCTGGATAGATTGCCCAAAGCTTGAAAAAAGGGCAGCCATTGCCATCGCTCGACTTAACTACCATCAAGATGGCGGACGATTGAAACGTTCATCGCGTGCCACAGATCTAGGGACCCCTTTTTTGACGACAGCTGGCTGTGCCCGCGCACAGCCAGCTGTCGTCAGCTGTCGTGGTAGTCGTCGTGGTGTCGTCTAACGTACCAGCTGTCGTGGTAGTTAAGTCGAGCGATTGCAACGGCTGCCCTTTTTTCAGCATTGGGAAAGGATTGCGCCTCAAAGGGTTAATGTGTTCCTCTAAATCAACATCAGTTGCAAAAAACTTTCATTTCAGAATAATGCATTGTAATTTCTTCCGCAGTCGCTTCATCATTTGGATCTTGCGCAAAATGACTTCATCATCACATATTTCGGAAAATCATCACACATTTTGGAAAAATTGCATCTCACAATCTGAAATATGAGGAAATTATGTGGTTTTCCTAATCCACTTCGTGATGGGGAAATCTTTTATCATCTTCATTTTCTATTTTATTAGAAACATTCTTTGCTAGGACAGCATGCAAAGTTTTTTTAAAAATCAGTGGTTAACTGAAGGAAAAAAATGTTCGTTATAGCCGATTCTTAAGATTTCGAAGGTTCGCATTAAAAGAATAAATTAACATCAAACGCTTAAAATCCTGAGTTTAAAACAAATTAGCTGCCAATACACGAATCTAAACAAAATTTCCTACATCACTTTTGTGAATAATTTTTCTGAAAATACACAGTTTAGAAGAAATATGTGAAATTTTTATTATTCTCGACATGAGTCATTTACTATTAAAAAACTATATTTTATATGCGAAACTGGCATAAGAAATTTAGTTTGTATTCGAATCCGGTAGTGAAAGTCCGGTATCAAATTTGAAACTCGGGGCTATTACTGATTAAGTACAACAGAAAAACAACGGAGCCGAAACTTTAGCTCGTTATACCGGAAAGTTATATACCAGGTTCACTATAACAGGATTCAGCTGAACATAAATTTTTTAGCATAGTTTCCAACTCTCCGGATTTTACCGGGAGATTTTCCACCACTAATTTTTACTTAGCGACTTATGCTTAAAATAAGTCTATATTTTTAATTCAAATTTAACTGTTTAAAAATCGTGGTGAAAAATCTCCCGATTTTACCGGGAGAGTTGGCAACTATGTTTTTAGCTACCTATACATATTGACGGCAGTTATAACACGGACGGACAGACAAAACCAAAATAATCAACACGTTCCAACCTTTTTATTTTTTAGTGTTAATAAAAAAAATTCTCCTAATGATTTCCCCGCAGCAAATTTCAAAATTTCCGGTGAAACTTTTAGCAAATTGCATTTTTCTTGCAGTGCATCTCGTCCGAAAAAAAGTTAATACTACTCTTTGAAACTGTTCCAAGTAATTATAAACTCAGGAGTATGCTCTTGAAATTTTAATGGCAAATTATTTCAAACTGACAACTGCGCAACGTGGAATTCATTACCGTAGTGCAAGTAAAGATGCAGTATCCCTGAAAGTAGATTCGAAAAAAACTTGCACCATTGAGATTTCGATAAGGATAGTTTAAAAAAAAATATGTGTTTTGATGGCAAAATGTAAAAGAGCTTTTAGATAGGTAGATGAAGCGTGAATCAAGTTATTTTTTAAAAAATGGGATCGATAACGTATATTACTTTGCGATACAATTTTAAATGGTATATTGGAAACTTGTATAGTAGTTGTACTACTAAACGATTGTGCCATAAAATTTTATAAATTTCCATTAATTTAATGAAATTTTTTCCCATTAAAAAAAAATTAATTTGATTGTGTGTTAATACTTGATGGAAATGGAATTATTTTTAATTGATTTTACGTATTTTTCATAAAATTGATATATTTTTAAATTAATGATATAAAATAAAGCAGGCAAATTCAGATTCTGTAAAAAACTTTGTGGCCTATCTAGCTATCTGAACTAAACCTCTCTGTTTTTCGCAATCTAATGGAGAAAGTATAGTACATTACAGATTACGACATATTACTGCAACACATTGATTTACGCAATAGCAACAATTTCGACTTATTTCTCAAATTCGAAGAAAAATTAAAGTTTGCTTCCATCATTAGTATTCACCTCGAAACAAGCAACAATACGTAATTCAGTTTCAAAGTAAAATATTGATTGGTAAAAGATTCAAAAATATGTTGCAGTATTACAGTAGACGAAAATATGGATGTCATCGTTAAACTAAAAAGTAGCTCATTTGAAATGCTTTACCAACATAAGCAGTAATTAAGTACATTAAAAATTAGTGTAATAAAAATAATTTTTTAACAGTAGAAGCTTTATATTGTTGAGCCCTGAAAAACATAAAATAAAAATTTGTTCTTCCAAAGAAAGTCTGTAAAGGAAAGAAAGTTTAAACACCAAGAAAATGTTAGAGAAAATGTAGATATTTCACTTTTGCCAGAGATGAAATTTTTTGAATATTCAAAATATTTTTAAAAACATTCGAGACCTTTGAAATTTACGTCTTATCTTATACGTATATAAAAACTAATGACTATTTAGTTTTATCTATTTTATATATATATCTATTTTATATCTATTTTATAGCGTGCTACCAAGATATGATGACACATTCAATTTCAATAAAAAGCTTCTAAAAAGTAAATTAAAACCAGTAATTTGACTAAATTACTCAAACGAGATTATGAAACATAAATATCACTTGGCAGATGAACTAGTTCGTATGCTTAACACATATTGTCTGTTTGTTTTTTGTTAAATAGCAATTAAGTTCATAAAAAATTAATTTATGCAAACTTCATTAAACATTATTTACACGAAATATGTATGAAATTCGCATCAATGCCAATTTACCAATACCTAATCGAATTCGTATTTGTCAGTGCCTAATCTACATGAACTTTACGACGGATTAGTTTCATGGTTAAATGTGATTTCTGTTGCATGTAATCATGCATAACAACTCAACTCTGTCTTCCAGAACCCAATCTCTCTTTTCCCAGAATTCTCCGGTGATATGTTATTCTTTTTTGTGTGTTTAAGTTCGTTTTATTGTTTATCGTGATGCAGATGTTCGTCTTCATGTATAAGTGCTATAAATAAATTCGTTTGCGTTATTAAAAGAAATATTATTTTTTCCTGCACGCAAGACGGTAAATTATTTTTTAATCGATCAATATTTAAGACAACTATCGAGACGGGTAAGTATTTTTTTTTTCAACCTAACCTATATCGATTATGATACTGAATATTTCTAAGTTCTAAATCTTGATATTCTTTATTTAACTGCGCATATCTTCAAAACTGCGTGCTTTATAGCTTTATCAGTTCTAACGATTTTACCCATATTACTAAATTAAACTCTGAAAAATTTTCGTTATGGAAATTTAAAATCCAAATGCCCTTAATGCGTGATGGGTTACATGATTTCTTAAAATCAACTCCGCCTGATAAATCAATATGCTTCAATATGCTTCTGACATTTTATTTTCATTTACTTCCATCTTGATTTTTTATCCCCCTAAAAACTGTGGAGCTGTAAGCGATGAGCATTGTGAATGGTTTCATCAAGATATACCTACAAAGGAACACAGATATCAGGGTCGTCGGATAAGTGAATGCTGGATGACCACTGCTATACTATTACAAGAGATGCTACGACTTGAACCTAAAAGAGGCAGGCCAAAGGAAACGTTCACAGAAATAAATTAAAATTAACCCCTGCTTTCTGAAAAATGAACTTTTTAAAAATGAAACATGATCCTTTGCATTATACTTATTAAACAGATTTTTTTCTTCCATTTACCCTCCTGCCATGTATCTTTCTCCAATGGTCTTTTGTTTATCTTGAAACCAAGAGCTAATAAAAGAATTTCATTTACATATTTGTTTTTTGCTACCCAAAATTAGTAAGAATTGGCTATTTAGAATCAGGATAAAAACAAAAACTTCTTTTTTGTTGTTGCCTAGTGTAATTAATCGATTGGGCTTCCTCCAAACTCTATTATATGCCCTAAAAAAGAATCCCCCCTTTTTAATTCTTCCATTTCAAAACTTTTAATTGACTTTCAAAATTTCAGATTTGCTTCCCGACTGCTTACGTGGCAGTCTGTTTGCAAACCTGAAAGCTTGTCCAAAACTTACACCACGACTCCAAGGAAAGAGCGAGTATGAGAAAAATTACAAACATATGATTTTTTTAAGAAAGGAAACCGACTTCAAAATAATCCTTGGCAGATTGATGATGAATTTAGCACCACGAAATGTTTCCCATTGTAAAATACAGTAGATTTTGGCAATTTCTCGCCAAATGCAGAAGGTATAGCCACAGAGGCGGATCTACGGGGGGGGCTATAGGGGCTATAGCCCCCCCCCATTGAAACTGAATTTTGACTAGATAGAATAGAGATTTGATGCTTAGTTAAAAATTTCGTGTCTAAAATGTTATTTTGAAATTTTAATTTACTTTTTTGATTTATTACTTTGATTTTTAGACTTGACCTAAATCTAATGGTTTTTAACCCGTTCGTCCCCAGGCTACAGGTATTTTCAAAACTTGAGTCCTAAGGACTCGTCCGAAATTTCGTCTCCTCCTTGAAACTTTTCGGTTTCTTTTAAGGATGATCAGTAACCTAGTTTTACTATATATACGTGAGTAGTGCAGAACAGCTAATTGTTTGAACGGGTTATGGCAAATGCAGAGAACAGTGTTTGAGCGATGATGTCCATTCACCCCCTGCAAAGTCATAAAAAAGGGGAAGCTAAAAATACATATAATTCACTGTTAAACATAAACAGTCTTTGCGCGCGCCTTGTGTGGTGCGCGTCTCAGATCCTGTACTGATATGTACCTGATGTGGGATACCTTATGATAGATGTACACACAGACCTCAAAATACACATAGGCCGGACACCCCTATGATTTCTCTGTGAATAAAGTGATCGGAGGCAGTGGGAGGGGCTGAGAGCTACCATAGGGTCCCGAAGATGGTTTACAAGTTCAGGACGTGAGTAGCGCAGAACAGCTATGTGACGAAGTTCACATATTTTTCGCGTCTTAAAATAATGTTCCTATGTTTCGTCTTTCTAAATCAAAATTACGTATTCCGTATTAATCTCTCTCCACTTTGTTTTTTCGGCTCGATAAAATATTCTTTCTTTCGCGACGCTATGTCTGTGATTTTTTCGGGGTTTCCCTTCTAAATTAATTTCGCTTTAGCATATGCTGTGTTAGTTCATAGCGCCTCCCGGTCTCCGTCGGTGTTTTCTCACAGGGTTGTAGCCTTTCGTATTGGCATCGCCAAATTCTGGCACTTCTGTATTGGCATCAATCATTTAAATCCGTTTGTTTCAAATTTTTATATTGTTTACGCCTACCGGACGGTGGTTGTCACGTGGGGCAGTGGCTTATGAGTGCTCATATTTTACTCGCCAACCTGTAGAGAGCTGGCAGTTTTTGTAGAAAGATTTGAAAAGACTTCTCGATTGCTCTCCGTCAGAGGAGGTTGTGTTCGTTTTTTTTATGGAACTCCGGCATGCCGTGTGGCCGGAACAATTAGATATGTTCCAGGTGTTGAAGCAATGTACGGTGCGTAATTGAACTTGTTTCTTTAATAACTGTTTTGTGAAGATACCTACAATAAAGTGCAGCCTTTTTGTGTATTCCAGTTGTCCGTCAGTTTTTCTCAAATACCTTTTGTACACTATACGTCATGTGAGCGGCCGAGGGAACGTTTCTCTTAATCGTCCTCCGACAACTCCCTCATATAAACTTGGTGCGTCATGACCAGCTCGTTTCCACGAGTAGTTGTTTCCGGCACATCACCGGCTGTCGGAGTTTCCTTTTGCCCAAGTATGAATGTGCAAAAAAAAAAACTGTTCTTACTTAAGCAAAACAAATTTTCTGCGGACTCTCCCGTCTCCATGTCATCGGAATTTTGATGTCTCCCTGCGGTGATTCAGTAACTGCTCCTTGTGCTGTGAACTTTCTCGGATTTTTCAGAGGGATGAGAGGATTTTTGATTACCCAGCGTTGTGCGACCGAAAAGAATTTGCTGATACCTGTGCCTACTAGTCAGCGGTGTGTATGACGCTCCGCAAATCGAAAGTCATAGACTAGTATTGTTCTCCGTGTCTACATTTTCCGTAGTGACCGTTCCGGTGTTACGATGCTCTTCTGGTTTCGCCGCCCTGTGTTTTTCAGCTACCAGTGTTTGTTGTTCCTATGTTTCCTGTATTTCGCCGATACTTCTGAGTCAACTCTAGCGGAAACCGAAAGACGAGTGTGGTGTTCAGAATTATGTGTGTTTTTATAATGGATTCGGAACTTTTATGTGTGTCACAAGGATAAATGTTTTGGTTTTCATTCATAAGAGGATAATTTTTGCGTTTTGTGTGTTTTATGTCATTTTTGTAGGTAAGTCATTTATTTTTATTATTGTAGAATGTCTAAAATTTCTGATTTTTCTGTTAATATTCCATCATTTGATGGTAATGCCGTAGAATTAAAACATTTCTTTAGTATATTGGAAGACTTAGCATCTTTAAACAAATGGTCAGAAGAAAAAACTATTTTGTATTTCAAGACTAAACTAATTGGTCCAGCATTACAGTTTTTTATTGAAAATGAGGTTGTAAATAAAGCGAGAGATTTTGATGTAATTAAATTAGAATTTGAAAAATATTTTTGTAATAATGAAATTCTAGCTCCAGTAACCGAGCTTAATAATTTGAAATTTGAAGATTTTAACTCTGTAACTGCTTTTGTTCATCGATTAAATGTTTTGGTTTCTAAGGTATATAAAATTAAAGATTCTCAAGCTCTTGATGATATTAAATATGTTAAATTGATGTCGGCTTTGCCATCTAACATTAGAGTTAAAATTTTGGAGGATAACATAACTGACTATTCTAAAGCTGTTGTGCGTGCCCAGCAATTACAAAATATTGCACAATCTGAATCACTTGTTTTGGCTAATCAACAAAAAGCCCCAGTGTTTGCTATTTCTGAAAAAATTGAAGAATTAGCTTCAAAAATTAATGATTTGGCTTTTAAAAATTCTACGTCTGGTTCTGCTGACACCAATCGTAATGCTTCTGCTTCTGCTTCTGAGCAACGGAATTTTTTCAGACAACGTAGACCTCATAATACACAGTTTAAAAACAGAAATACAGTTTTTCAAAATTATGACAGAAATAGAGGTCAAAGTAGTATTATCTGCCAATTGTGCTCCGGCAGACATCATTCAGCACGCCAGTGTAGAAAATTTAAAGTTTTGCACAATACTCCACAAAATAATAATGTTGGTCGTCGACCCAACTTCCGAAATTCAGGAAGAAATTTTTCTAATGACTGTAATTTAAACTAATTTCGAGGTGTGATTTGACTGGTGGGAACACATCTCGTTCTTTCATACATACACCAGACAATTTCCCAATTTTGTCTAAAAATTTACCAAAAGTGTCTAATGAGCGTAGAGTTCGTTCTTGTTCGACTCAGACTATTGTACCTGTTACCATTGCTGAATCTAAATATGTACAGACTGATAATATTTTTGAAGATGAAAAACGAAATGAATATTTTATTGCAAATGTGAACAATGATTGTAATTTATTACCAATAATTGAAGTGATGGTGAATAAACAAAAACTTAAATTCTTGATTGATACTGGTAGTTCTATTTCTTTGCTTACAAGGGATGTTTTTAATGAAATTAAATCTAGAATCAATTACAAACACCTGGCTTCTTCAGTCACTATATCTACAATTAATTCAAAAATAAAGTTCTCTGCTTGTATTAAATTAACCTTTAAAATTAAATCAATGTTTTTTCACCACTGCTTCTATATTGTTGACATTCCAGTTAATGAACATTTTGATGGTATTTTGGGTTTTCCTTTTTTAAGAGAAAACAATATTTCAATTGATATGAAAAATTCTTGTCTTATGGTTAATGATTTAAAGGTATATTTTCTAAATAATAAAGACTCTAGCAATATGCATGTGTGTGCAACTGATAATAATGAAAAAGGTCCTAATTCAATTAAAGTAAATGACAATTCTGTTTGTCTATGTCAAAAGGTCATTTTAGAGCCGGATGAGCATATTTATGCTCAGGTTTGTTGTGATAATAAGTCTAGCACTGAATATTTTCTTTTTTCACCAAATGATGCTGAAAATTACATTTCTTATGAGGCTTGTTATTTAAATGAACACTTTAATCAAAACAAAAATGGTAACAAGTGCTCTCAAAAATTTTCTATATTTATTCATAATGTATCTGAACAGAAAATTCATTTAAATAAGAATACCAAGATTGGTAATATTTATGATATTGATGAAGTTAAAGAAAGAGACCTAACCGATGATTCTGAGAATTTTCAAATGTGTAATTTAATACAGCCTTCATCGGAAGTGCTTAATAAAAGAAAACAGCAATTAACTTCATCTGATTTTGACTTAGCACATTTGGAATGTAATGAACAAAGTGAATTAAGTAGTTTATTACTAAGCAATTTTGCTGCTTTTTCAAAAGATATGTCTACTTTAGGACACACTGACAGAGTTATTCCTGTGTTGAACTTTACTAATGATTTTCCAATAAAAACATTGCCATTTCCAATTCCTCAGGCTCTTCAAAGTGAAGCTAAAGAGCAAATAGACCAATTACTGAATGCAGGTATAATTGAACGTAACTGTTCTGAATGGGCATGTCCTGTAATTTTAGTAAAGAAAAAGCCTGACTCTTCTGGCAAACAGAAATATAGGTTAGCCCTTGATTTGCGTATGTTAAATTCTGTCATACAAGGTTCATCATATCCTTTACCTAAAATTCAGACAATTATTGCTAATCTATCAACATATAAATTTTTCACCAGTTTAGATTTACAACAGGCTTATCATCAAATAGATTTACCAAAAGATTTACAAGATAAATTAACTTTCACTTCTCAGTTTGGCTCATTTAAATATAAAAGAATGGTTTTCGGTTTGAAATCCGCTGCCTCAACTTTTCAGGCTCTTATGGATCTTTTACTAGACGAGGTTAACTCAGATGGAATTTTCGCATATCAGGATGATCTTATTATAGGATCACATTCTTTTGAAGACACTGTACATAAACTTGAAAAAGTTTTAAAAGTTTTATGTAAATATAATTTGACACTTGCTCCTACTAAATGTTCTTTTCATAAAACATCAACAAACTATTTGGGTTTTCATATTGAAAATCATTTTATCAAGCCTATTCAATGTAACATTGCAAAAGTTGTTTCTTTTCCAACTCCTACAACAAAAAAACAATTAAAACGCTTTATTGGTTTGGCAACTTTTTACAAACACTTAATTCCTGCATTTTCTGAGTTATCTCAACCTTTGATTCAATTAACTACTCCTAAAGCTAAATTTGTTTGGACTTCTACACATGAACAAAATTTTCAAAAGATGCAACAAATATTTTTCTCTGAACCTATGGTAAGACTTCCTGACTGGAATAAGACTTTTTATTTAAATACTGATGCTTCCAACATTTCTATAAGTGCTTGTCTTTTACAAATGTATGATAATAAACTACTTCCAGTTGCTTATTTTTCCAAATCGTTAAATAAAGCTGAGCAAAAGTATCCTGCTCTTAAGTTGGAACTAATGGCTATATATAAATCTGTTAATGCCTTTAAATATTATTTGTATAATAGACATTTTATAATTCTTTCTGATAGTGCTCCTTTGAAAAAATATAAAAAGACTACCAACCCAGCTGACATAATCACAAGGTGGTTACTTGAGTTGTCAGAATATTCATTTAGTTTTCAGCACATTGCTGGATCTAAGAATGTACTTGCTGACTATTTATCTAGGGACAACTTTGAAAATAATACTGAAACTCTTGACAGTAATCCTCAGTTAATTTATGATAAAGGTGTTATACCAATTGTTGATAATGTTCCTAAAAATAATGAATATGTGAACTTTTTAGTTACAAAAAATTCAAATAGTACTGATCCACTGTTGGAAATTTCAAATGAAACTTTTTTCAGAGAGCAAAATGCTGATCCTGAGTTGTCTGTCATTTATAATGAAATTTTAAGTAAGGGTTCCTCTGCAACTCATCCTGCCTTTTTTATTCATCCAGAAACTATGTTATTGATGTGTGAAAAGTATAATGTTCATAATCAAACTTATCATCATGTAATTGTTGTTCCACATTCGTTAAAAGCAAAAGCTTTAACAATTTCTCATCTGTCACATTATGGTTTAAAAAAGACTTACGAATTTCTAACAAGGAAGTATTTTTGGAAAGGTATTTATACTGATACTGTCAATTTTGTTGCCTCTTGTACTGTATGTTTACAGGTGAAACATCATCCTACTCGACCTGCTCCTTTACAACAAACATACACACCAACTTATCCAGGACATACTATTGCTATTGACCTTGTTGGTCCTTTCAGTAATGGTCGTACTGTTCTAACAATCACTGATCATTTCTCTCGCCATATGGAGCTTGTGCCTCTTACTTCTACGTCTGCTAATGTAATAGTCGAGGCTCTTTTTAAATATTTTACAACTTTTGGCCGTCCTGCAGTGATTTTGTCAGATTTAGGGCCACAGTTTGTTGCCTCAATTTATAATCATTTTCATGACAAACTTGGTATAAAAATTAATCATTCTTCGGCTGGTCATCCACAATGTAATTCGATTGCTGAACGCATAAATACTTCCATTAAATACTCTGTAAATTCTTTATTACTTGATGGCCACAACTTCGAACATGCAATTTTAATTCACAAATCTTTGTATAATGGTTCAACACATTCAACTACTGGTTTTACACCCAATTTATTACATTTTGGCAGAGAATTATCACTTATTTTTGACACATTTAACTTTGAGACAACTCCGCCAAATCTTAATGACATACACACTTATAAATTAATGCAAGAATTAGACTCTATTTATAAGAAAGCTTATCAAAACATTATTTCTTCACAAACGATTAGATTTCAGAGACACTCACAACATGCTAGGCTCAGAGATTTAAATGTAAATGACATTGTTTATAAAAAGTCTTTGGATAAATTTAAACCTAAATTCACAGGTCCTTATGTGATCACTGAAAAACACTCACCTGTTTCTTTCTCTATTAGACGTTTGCAAGCTCCCCATCTCGAACCTCAGAGAGTACATATTGATAGATTAATTTTAGCTCCTCCACGTTCTGAATATCTTTCTTTACATAGTAATAATCACTACCATAATGGTGTTACAGATAATTTTAATCTACCTACAACTTCACATAATCAGTATAATTTAAGACCTAGAAAGTAGATGCATGTTTTCGTTTTAGTAATGGCGTGTTTGTGAAGGTACCCACAGACACTTCCTTGCTTTGTACACTGTTGTATAATATCTTGTTTGTATCTGGCTGGTCCAGTATTTTTAAAGATGTACACTTCAGTATACTGTATGATATGTATCTCTTTTTCATGAAACTTAGTTAATCAAGTTGTTGTTAATATTAAAAAAAAGAGGAACAATAGTTTTCTTAGGTGAGCTTACGGTTGTCGGTAATCATTTCTTTTCTACACAATTTAATGGGTTTTTCTAACCTGCACCTTCTTTACACACACAAACATACATTTTTCTTTTGTGTTTACCATTTTTTTGCAAATATTGTTTATGTTCATGTTTCGTCTGTTTGAAAGTTTCCTGTTTTTGGTCACAAAAATCTTAATTTGTTTTGAAGCTCATGTTTAAAAAAAAAAAAAAAAAAATATTTATATATGTTTTGATATTTTTATTCATTGAAAGTTTTTATTATGTTTTTCACGAAGTAAATTGTGTTTGATATTAAAAAAATATATTAATAAATAAATAAACAAACTTTAAGAAAAAAAGAGAGAGTTTGTTTTGAAAGTTGATAGCAATACCTGTACTGCAACTCAATTGCATTGGACACATTTCAGGTATTTGATTGCAATCATTTTGACTTGATGTACTTAAATTATGTCATGACTTTTATTAGAATCTTCTTTGACATTCATTTAATTAGAAGCTTCATCTTTGAACTTTATTTTAAAATTTAAACCTGATTAAGTGCACTAAATATATTTGAGATTTGTTAATAATATTGAGAAACTTTCATTTCTTATTTTGCATGGACGTTGATAATGCAAAGGACTTGGAAAGTAAATGTTTTTTGAACGTGCAATGTTATCTGCAAAGTTGTTTTTACAAAGAGATCTCACATTTATGACGTCATATGTACATATATTATTTTGAATATTCAAGGTTATTTTTCTTTAGTTTCTGCACATGTGTAATTTTGATATGTAATGGATAATTGAATCGTTTTATATTGTTTTATTTGTAGCAGAATAATGTTGATATTTCTGCAAATGGTATTTTGTGATGTATTTTATAATTTGTTATGTTATTTGGTATTGTATTTTTGTGATGAGCCCTCATAAGCGCTGCATGTTAGGCTTTCTGTTTAATTCAAGGGTTAAAGTTCTTTGTTTAAAAAAAAATTTTCTGGCGTCAATTTTTTTTGTTGGGCTGTGGAGAGATATATGTGACGAAGTTCACATATTTTTCGCGTCTTAAAATAATGTTCCTATGTTTCGTCTTTCTAAATCAAAATTACGTATTCCGTATTAATCTCTCTCCACTTTGTTTTTTCGGCTCGATAAAATATTCTTTCTTTCGCGACGCTATGTCTGTGATTTTTTCGGGGTTTCCCTTCTAAATTAATTTCGCTTTAGCATATGCTGTGTTAGTTCATAGCGCCTCCCGGTCTCCGTCGGTGTTTTCTCACAGGGTTGTAGCCTTTCGTATTGGCATCGCCAAATTCTGGCACTTCTGTATTGGCATCAATCATTTAAATCCGTTTGTTTCAAATTTTTATATTGTTTACGCCTACCGGACGGTGGTTGTCACGTGGGGCAGTGGCTTATGAGTGCTCATATTTTACTCGCCAACCTGTAGAGAGCTGGCAGTTTTTGTAGAAAGATTTGAAAAGACTTCTCGATTGCTCTCCGTCAGAGGAGGTTGTGTTCGTTTTTTTTATGGAACTCCGGCATGCCGTGTGGCCGGAACAATTAGATATGTTCCAGGTGTTGAAGCAATGTACGGTGCGTAATTGAACTTGTTTCTTTAATAACTGTTTTGTGAAGATACCTACAATAAAGTGCAGCCTTTTTGTGTATTCCAGTTGTCCGTCAGTTTTTCTCAAATACCTTTTGTACACTATACGTCATGTGAGCGGCCGAGGGAACGTTTCTCTTAATCGTCCTCCGACAACTCCCTCATAAGCTAATTGTTTGAACGGGTTATGGCAAATGCAGAGAACAGTGTTTGAGCGATGATGTCCATTCACCTCCTGCAAAGTCATAAAAAGGGGGAAGCTAAAAATACATATAATTCACTGTTAAACATAAACAGTCTTTGCGCGCGCCTTGTGTGGTGCGCGTCTCAGATCCTGTACTGATATGTACCTGATGTGGGATACCTTATGATAGATGTACACACAGACCGGACACCCCTATGATTTCTCTGTGAATAAAGTGATCGGAGGCAGTGGGGGGGGGGGGGCTGAGAGCGACCAGATGGTCTCGAAGATAGTTTACAAGTTCATGAACAAAAGATCGGTACTCTTTCGCTTTGGAGAAAGGGGAAAGCGCAGCGACCCCTCGAAGAAAGAGGGGTGAATTCGCCAATCGTCATTTTTGGGACTCCCTTGGCAGCTGACCGCTCCTCCTACAGTTCCCGATGATTTTAGTCACAGCGAAAGCATAAGGGTTGTCTGGTCTATGTGCATTTTGAGGTCTGTGGATGTACATAGTGAGGGGATGGGGGAGTGTAACATAGACATCAAGTGACTAGGAATCCCAAGTGGCTATATCCTGTATCATAGTGAAAGGTTCTTTTGTTCCGCCATTTGGATTTTCAGGGGTATTTTGAAAGAATACTATTATTATAACTAATTTTCCTTACCTGGTTTTCGGACATTTACTGTTTATACAAAAGTACACCCGTTTTGAATGTTTAGGAATGGTGGAAGAATTTCTTGGAAGTACTGTAGTCCTTTCTAAGCAGGCTTCAAAATCTTAGCCCATTGAAATTGCTTTCGCCGCCTGGTCGTTCTTTTCGATGAAGCGCTAGTGTGATTCATTTGATCTCTATTTAGCCCCGTTCGTGTGTAGAATTCAGTGGCGACCCGTGGTCAAACTGTTAGTGCAGCCGGAAGCATATGAGCCCCCCCCCCTCTTCCTCCGGACAGGAATGGAAAATCTTTGTTACTGAATTCGAAAGCTGGCGGATTAAGCCCTCACCGAGGAAAAAAAAAAGAAAAAAGAAATTACATAAAAAATGCAAGAGATCCTATTTTACTTCCATAAAATGGACATAAATTTCAACCAGCTCTTATCCTCAAAATTGCATTAATCCGTGTCTGATTCGAAGTTTCCTTAGAATTTTCTTTTGTAATGATAACTTGAGAAGAAAAGAAAAAAAAGAAAACTTACTTATTTTTTATAAGTCAAATCAATCCTTCTTTCTTTTAAACTTGCGAATCGGTCAGTGATGTCCTCATAAAAAGGCGTTGTTTTAATTCAAATATCAATAATTTTAAGAGCTCTTTAAAATTTCCCATGTTTAAAGAATTTTCTCGTTCGCCATGTCCTCTAAATGCCAGTTCTTGCTTACTTAAAAACAATACTGCTTTGATGGGTAATTGTCCATTCATAAGCGTCTATTCAGGCTTACCTTCTTGATAAATTCAGCAATATAAAGTCGAGAGTTTTCCCAACATATATTCTCCTTAACCCCCCCCCCCTCACTTCTCCAGCCAATCAGTTAGTTGAATTGACAAGTGCAGCCGTCGTTAGAAAATCTTTCATCAGCTGTATGTTAATTACATACTCCCTATGCCGGAGACACTGCTTACATAGTCGTTGTCATGGCAACGGTGCAGCCAATTTCGTTATCAGCTATGAGGACTGTACCAAGACTCACAGTTGAATTGCGGGAAGATTAAAGGGCTTTCTTTTCTGAATGAGCGATCCGGCAGTTACTACAATACGGTGTTTTTGTTTTTTTGAGATTTTTTTAAATTTACCATATAAATTCCATAATTCTAATCTGAATTTAAGAAAATTAGTAGAATAAATTATTTTAAAGTATGTGCTGATAATTTCAAGTGCAGCCCGGCAGTACTTGCTGTATCCCACGAGCCGCCACTGGTAGAATTTAATTTAAATGCAAATATTATGGCCTCAATAATGCGGTCATTGAATCGTAATATAGGAGATTATTTTATGAAAATTCCGAAAAATGATAATTTGTCTAGTGAGAGTGAAAGCGCAAATCATCAGGAAGAAATCATAAATGCACAGCCCCAGAACACGCTATTTCAAGGAGAACAGCACTCCCAAAATATACCACATGCATCACTAACAGGCAGTTTGTAAAGAGGTGCATTATTATAGAAAGAATACAATGATATCACTATGGAAAAAAGAGGTATGATTTAAATTAATTTTTTCAGGCATTGTTTTTCCTATGAAGTCCTAGCAGGTTCGAGTACTTTATTTTATCGGAAATTCGCACATCTTTCTCGAAATTCGATTACGTAACACTATATGTAGGCAGAAAAATGAAATATATAGGCGACATGTAAAAAATCGTGACAAATATCGCCAAGCTTTGATAACCAGGGCCTCTGAGCGAAATTTTATAAGGCGCGGCGAAAGCCTTCTCGGCCCCTTTCGTAAAAAAGAAAAGTTTCGAAAAAACAGGAGGGACGGAAGGGATTTTTTTGTAAAACTGGTCTTTTTAATGATTTTCATATAAAATGCTAAAAGGAAAGAGAGTGGGAGGGAAGTTTGTCTGATAGATAATGTTACTTTTAATTCATGTTCGAACATTGAAAAAAAATACTAATATTTAAATGGTAGAATTAACATTTCTGCCATGTAAATCATTTTAGAATTATCCCAGATAGTACAGTTGTCCATTTTATATCCATTTCTGATCCATCTCGCCCATATTACGTCCATGTCTATAGATAGACATCCAGAAGACATCTATTTATGGATATAATCTGGAAAATCCAGAAAATGTCCATGAATAGACCAAAACTAGACTTGGAATTTCCAGAGTAAGTCTTTTTTATAGACGTATCCCAGATAATCCATAGTACCTTAGTGACAACTAGGTAAGAAGCATGGCAAGAAGCATGGATGAAAATGTCCAAGACTTGACCTAAGTAGGTCCATATACAGACATTGATGTCCAAGACTTGCCCATACTAAGTCCATAAATAGGCAAGCACGTCCATAGTTACGCCTATATAGATGTCTATTAGACGTCATATGGGTGTCCTATAGCGCCATATTGACGTAAAAGGGACGAGAATCCGACGAATCCTGGATGTTTAATGGACAGGTCAACTTGTCTATATGACGTCTTCTAGGAGGGTTCTGAACAAGTTTGTGTTATCTGGGATGCATTCGAAATTTAGTCTGTTTAAAAGAAAAATATTTTAATTACAGATCAATAAATGAAATTCTTAACGCATTCTGAAAAATTTACGGACGCGCTTTAGCTGAACACGGGCTCCGGGGCGATGCTCCGCCTGTCCCTCTCCTCTCGTAGGGCCTGTGGATAACTGCACCCAAATTATTGAAGACCCAGTAAGTTAGCCCCCCCCCCCTTTACCCAATCCTAGATTCGCCACTGTAATAGCCAAGCTGAGTTCAAGTTTTGAAACTTTCTTTTTGCCTCGAAACTTCGCGATAATTCACTAAAAGTGGCTAACCTTGGCGAGTTTTCAATAGTTATGACCAGCATTGTTACTGGCAACCCTTTGAGCAATGGTTTAAAAGAATTTTTTTTTTCAATTTTCGGAAAGGTAATATGATCAGAAAGGTCCAAATTAATATTGGACCACCCCTTAGCTGTCCTCTTTCCAATAAAAAAAGAATTTTAAAAATTGGTCCTCGTGGTAAAAAATTATCGCTGTACATACATTTACAAAACCACAACCGCGTTGAACGTAGTACCTGCTCCTTATTTATTTAAAGTCGCTAAAAAAGAGTATTGGTTATCAAACATGCTGCTTTATTTTATTTTATTTATTTATTTATTTATTTTTTTGTGACCGCCTACAGCTTTTCTTTGTTTACATCCTGTCAGCAAAATGTCCTATCGCGTCGTGGACAAATTTTATCAACAAGATGTCTCTATTGCTCCCTTTTCTTTTCAGATTGGGGCTTTTACTGCTTTGCTCTATTTCAGAAGACAGCTGTCAACAACAGAAGCAATCTTTTCCCCTGCCATAAATAAATTAAGGGAAATAAGATTTTTTTTTTTTGGGGGGGGGGAAGAAAGGATTATTTGAGGAATTTTTAGCTTGAAGCAAAATGTTACTCGGGTGTGAAGAAGCTCAGCAATTCTTTGAAAGATAGCTGTATATTTGACTTCAGTGTACAAGTAATACGAGTATATTTTATAAAGTATTTGCCGTATAAAGATTTTTCGTGAATAATTGATAACAAGAGATAAAGAAAGAAGATTTTCTGAAGTTTATTTAATCATCAGAAACTTTTCTATTAATAGCACCAACGTGGGCATCATTTGTTACTCAAAGGATATTAAGTCTGTTATTGCTTTCCTTACAGTAACCTGAAAACCGATCTAATTATCTTTGAGTTATTCCAATTTAATTAATTTTTTTTTAGTTTCAAGTCCTGAATAAAGCTAGTCTTGCGAGCGTTTTATTTCATTTACTGCATCTTTAATTTAGTTTTAAATTGTTTTATTTCATTTAATGCATCTTTAATTAAATATTTTTTTTACTTAAAATACTAAACCGCTTTTCAATAAGTCTTTGAAATCAGCCGTTATAATTTAATCCTGTTAAGTATTTCTGCTATATATACCAAAATAAGAAAATTAAATGATACTAAAGAAAAAGTTTTTCTACTTGCACGTTCTATCAGAACACCTCGTAACATGGATACGTCAAATCAGGGGCGTAGTCAGGGGGGGGGGGGGTTCGGGATATATCCCTCCCCGAAATTTTCGGATTAGTGATGAAATTCCGTCTATTTATGCACATATAAGTTCATATCCCCCCCCCCCCGAAAAATTTTCCAAGCGCATATCCCCCCCGAAAAATTTTCCTGGCTACGCGCCTGCGTCAAATACACCTCTTTTTAAAATTTATTTTAAAGGAAATTTCTATAGGGCAACTGTTAATTAAGTGAATGTCTTTAATAGACCATTCTCAGGATCGGAAAAGGTGGAGTGAGTAGCCAAGTTTTAGCTTGAATTTCAGGTTTCATTTTTATTGATAAACTAGCAGCGTGGCCCGGCGTTGCCCGCGCAATGGAAAAGAAATTCGCATTGACCTTAAATATGGATTTTAAAGGGAAGGAATGTGAATCCTCCCGCTGCAATGATAAAAAAGAACATTAGGCTTCCCGCTGCAACGAAAAAAAATTGAACACGACACCTGATAGCATACAGAGGCTACCGGGAATGGGATGTGGCTAGGCTGGAATGTGAATCCTCCAGCTACAATGATAAAAAAAAGGACACGGAACTTCCCGCTGCAAAAAAAAAACAAAAAAACCACGGCACCTGATAGTGGACAAAGGTAACCGGAAATTGGGCATAGCTAGTCTTTTCCCCTTCTATGTGTCTGTATTCAGTCATTTATCGGTAATACCTACCTAACTACTAAGAACAAATTGAATCCACTCGTCGGTATGAGATTGCAAAGGGAAGGGATGTGAATCCTCCCGCTGCAGTGATAAAAAAAGGGGGGGGGCTGATAGTTCCCGCTGCAACGAAAAAAAAAAAAAAAGAAAGGAACAGGGGATTTGCCAGCGTACAGAGGTTGCACTTTAGTGTTTTTTAAATTTATGGTATTAATTATCTAATAATGAGGAGAGCAGCAAATATTAGCAACTACAATTAACATATAGACATTAAACCACGATGACTTTTATTTTAACCTTCATGACGAAGTCACATTCTAATGAATTTATAACTTTATAGCTCACTAAAGTGAATCATTACATAAAATTTAACTCAACAGACGTCGATTTCTTTTATTTTGTTTTTTGCAAAGAGAACTAAAGAAAATAATTGCTTTTTAAATACACAAATATATACCCTCAGGTTCACAATCCATTATAAAAGTTGCATCCTGCCTGATAGAAATTCCGCCAGTGTCCCCCCACACCTACACCCGCATAGCAACGCGCTGCATATCCGCACCGGAATGACCTTGAGAATGAAGAACCCGAGAGAATTTAGTGTTTTCTCCCTTCATTCACGGTACACCTCCTAGGAGAAAAAAGTGGCTGAAAATTGCACAAAACATAAAATAACTCAAAAACTATTAATCCGATTAATTTCATTTTTACGACATTAGCTTTCTCTTGTCCTATTTAGTCAGTGTGCCAAATTTGGTCCAGATCCGTCGAACGGTCTGAAAGCGTATAGCGAACAAACAAACAAACAAACTTTCCTCTTATATATATATATATATATAGATTAAGATTATTGTTGTAAAACAAACAAAAAAAGGCTAAATCATATAAAATGAATAATTTTTAAAATTACTTTTTATTCGCATGTTTTGTATAGATGTTGATAAATTATCTGAAAATTTAATTATAATTTAGAAATTTTGAAAATTTAAATTTGAAAATTTAATTATAATTTAGAAAATTTAAGCTGAGATATTTTGAATGACAGGTGACATTGTATCTTAAATGTCCACCCCTGAAAGGCGTAATGTTTAACATGAGAAATGTCTGTTGATCCTAATGAGAAAATAAAAGACGTGATACCGAGAGACAAGGATGGACAGACAAGAAAAATCGCTGCTTTTGAGTCTCTCCAATGATGAAAGCGAACTTGTTGACAACACGTTAACCCTTTAACGCGAAGTGTTCCCGCGCAACGGCTGCTCTTTTTTCAGCATTGGGAAAGGGTTGCGCCTCAAAGGGTTAAGGAGCAAGACATACGAAATTCGATCGTGTTGGAAAATTTCTTATAATCGATGCTTTAGATATTATTTATCCCTTCCCTCTATCCTGTAAATGTGTGAAAGAAAAAGAAAAAGCATATGAAGAAGTGGAAGGGGGGAAATTCTTAGAATTCCTCCTCAAGTTGTCCCTGAGTGAAAACATAATTTAATTAAATATCTAATTCCCAGAACTTTTATCGATATTTACTGCTAGTAATGCATACATAGAGTGAGAGGAAATTAAATTATTCATCCTATATCTGGTGCGAACCGTAAAACAAATGCTAAGCTTCGAAGCAAATTAATAAATGATGAAAAAAAAAAAAAACAACATTCAGTTTAATGGAACAGATTCGTAAGAAATGGCTTATTTCTCCATTTTAAAAATAAATCAAATAAATGCGTTCGTCTGTTTATTTAATATATTTCAAATACTGCATATCTAACATGCATTACTTATATTTTATTGTCTTTTAAAATTAAACATACAACAAAAAGGATATTCCTAATATTTGGAACAATTTATTTTCAGTTATATCTCAATTGAAATTCATTTTAGAAATCGATTTCTAACTGTACTTTAAAATGCTGGCGTAATAAGGTTTGACAGTATCGATATTTTCCCAAAATATGCCGTTCACTTTAAAATTGATCTCAAAAATTCATCTTAAAAATAGAAAATGATTCCACTGTCACAAGCATTTTGTGTGCATTTGTTTCAAAACAGGACATTATGGGATGAAATATTGCTTATACCCAGTATTCGATGTCAAGATATACAATAAATAAATAGTTTTAAAGTGAGTTAGAGTGTTTAATTTATCGATGCCATAAAATAAATGTATAATATGATGTTTTGTTTTCTTTTTTCTTTTTACATCAGCATTCAAGATTTCTTTGATTCAAAAAGTTTTAAGTTATGTCAGTATACAGGGGGATCGCATAGTTAATTAATTTTTCACTAAGCAAGGCATAAAAGTTGACACTGGTTGCATTCTAAAACATATACCGGGAAGCAACGATTTACATAGAAGGGAATCACTGCGATTGAAGCTTTTAAATGGTAGGAGCAATCAGGTTAAGGTAAACAAAACATTAAAGTATTTATTTTAATCACTGCTTTTGCAGAGCCTAAAAATTTGACAATTCTTTTGCCTGTCCCTGTAAAAGAGCTGTAATCTTTACGAACATTGGCTTACAAATTTCAATAATTAATATATATATATATATATATATATATATATATGTTTGAAATAATTGAAAACTTTCAAATTGCAGTGTAAACATGGTTATCCGTATGTTTTAGTGAATTGCAATATTTTCAGGTTTTCCTGTAAAAGAAAGAAAAAACTGTAGGCACTATTTTTAATGCGGCACATGCATATATAATAGCAATAACCTATACAGGGTTTCATGACTGGGACAAACTTTAAGTAGAAGTAGGACACATAATAATTCAGAATTACATAGCGATGATGGTTCGGATCGGAAACGTCATCTTCATGTAGCTGTTGATAATCACTTTGGAACAAGTGTAGAAATACTAGTGAACTTTCCGACGATTGTTCGAGATTCCGATTCCTTATTATGTGCCCTACCTTCTCTCAAAGTTTGTCCCAATCATTATGGAATACTCTGTATGAATTCTATTGCAGTAAATGCCCATTTTGGTAGCTCGAGTACAGACAGACAGATAAACCGAAATCAAAGGTTTCAAAACTTCGGTGTTAAGTATTAAAAAGCCCATGTATAATTCTTTAATAAATTTTTTTCTTGTGAAATAATGTAACAGTGTTCTTTATAAGATTATTTTCTCCAAAATACATCGTCGTAGAAAATTTGACTCGCATTCGAAAGTTTCTTTGAGCGGGTTTTATATGGTGGTAAATTTTCCAGTATTGCCTCACCTATCAAGTCAAAAGCATGATTTCGAGAGCCATTGAATTTTCAAATATATGAATTTGTCACAGGGCTAGAGATTGGCGCTACGTTGCCTCGCATTTAATTAACACTCCAACTTGCTTGAGTTGAAATCCGATAGCAATTCTGAAAGAGTAATTCCTTTGGGGAAAATCCTCTTAGTAATTTCAGCGAAATCCTCCAAAATCCCACGACCTTTTAAATATTTATGGAAATTCTCTGTTATCCTTTGGCTTTTACTTGTTTGCTAAAGCTGATTCGCAAGCACTCACCTACTGATGATCTTAAACGTGTATTATTCCATTAGAAATAAATAATGTCTTCCAATTTTATTTATTTTTTTTATTTCAAGTCTTGAATAAAGCTAGTCTTGCGACAGATTTATACAATACAAACTTCAATTTTGGTTGAGTTAAATCTTAAAACATTGCCTAATAGTAAGGAATTAATTACCTGAAACTTAATAAATTACATGGTTTCTATAGATAAAAGATCACATAGTAGAAACTTTTTATTGCATACACAATTAAATATGCAATGCAAACTTCGATTGTGATTGAGCCAAAATTTCCTAATAGTAAGGAATTCGTGATCTGAACTGTAATGTATTAAATGGTTACTAGATATAAAAGATCACAGATTCATTAACTTTTTATTAAATACAAATAACAATAAATGATACTATTTGCACGTGTAGTTCAAGGGTTTACTCTTCTTTGTACCCCTGTTTCTTCCAAAACGTTAAAGCTTTACTCTTATGTTTGTGTTTAATACAAAATCATTCCGTTTTACAGGTTGATTCAAAAATAATGTGACCAATCACAACCCATCATAAATTTTTAATGAATTAAGTTATTTACAAGAAATTTTCTATGCGGTTTTTTTTAGCATTGTACAATTTACGTAAGCGTTTAGGCCAAGCCCAAAAAGCTTTTCTGACCATTTTTGGGAGTATTTTTCCAGATCCCTCTTTGATTGCTTTTTCAAGAACTTGAAGTGTTCTTACTTTACGCCTAACTGTCTTTTAAAAGTATCCCCATTAAAAAAAATTTCGCAAACGAGCACAGTCAGGGGATGATGGTACCCATTTTTCAGGAGGAAAAAAGTGAATTTTTTTTTATTCAGTCTATTTATAGTTACTTTTGCAGTATGGCTTAGAGCAGAATCTTCGTGAAAAACAAGGTTTCCTTGAGGGTAGAGAAGTTTACAATCTTTGATCATATGCCTTAAAATTTTATTCTGATAGTATTTAGCATCAATCTTAGCCTTTGGTTCTACAAAAAAAGGTTTTGTTAAACCCTGAGAGGAGGTTCCTATCCATAACACTTGACGGCCAACTTGCCTTTTGCAAAACAGCTGCGACTTTGCGACGCTGTTCACGCGCAACATATTGTATCTTCGTTTTGCCAGTTGTGTCTGGAAGATGAAACAAAGCTTCATCCGAAGTTATCCGTGTTTTGTATCTACCTTTGCGTAACATTAGATACAGAAGCCAAGAACGTTTTCTTCGTTTTTTATGGTCTTTGCAGGCGTTTGATGACAGACTGGTATCTTCACTTTTTTTATACCAATTTTCTTTATCTGTCGACAAATTGTCGAGTGCGATACCTGTACTTTCTTTGCTATAGTTTTTTGAGGCAGAGAATTTTCTACAGAGAAAAGTCGTTTCAGCTTCGTTTTCTTTTCTTTCTTTTTTTTTTTTTTATACCAAAGACTACCTTTCGTCCACATTTTTTTCCTAGAGCTTCTAATTGCCAGCTAAATTTTATTTCTTCTCGAATTTTAGATAGTAGTCCATTAGAAAAATGCCTTTTCTGATTTTTAAGTGCTTTATTTATAACAGAATTTGAGTAACCATCCGTCAAAGGCTTTAAAATTTCGTTTCGGGTTTGAGGATCTAATTTTAGATTCATAACTTACTCCCTCTAATAAAAATAGTTCAATTGGTAGTTTAAAAGTTTCGTTTTTAAAATAAAACTGGCGGTAAAGCGATTAACTTTAACATAAACAGTTATTTGCTTTTAAAATTGGTCACACTAATTTTCAATCAAACTGTATTTGACTATTGAAAGCATATTGTTCTGTTTCTGTTTATATTCTTTAAATGAAGAGTGAGCTAGCTGATAGACGTTTATATACTCATTGTATTGTACTTGAAATGGATAAATATCTTTAGTTTCATAGACAGTTATGTATTAGAATTCCATTGAGCATTCCTGTAGAAGAACTATAAATGCTATATTCATTGTTTTCGATTCACAGTATTATTTTGTAATCCTTAATAACATGTATCATTTTTTTTTTTTTTTTTGAAATAGCCGACTATCTCTAAAATAATCTTACTTCCGGAGCATAATGTGTTGGGATTCTTTTGTGTGCTCTCGGAAAAGAAGTATGAATGCTACATAGTTAATCTTTAATAATTTACATGATTACAGTACTTAGAAAGAGCACACATGCATTTCGTAGTAATCGATGAATATTTATTTATTAACTTATTTTTTCAACGGGTGGGAACTTGCCGATTAGGCATTATCCGCTACAACTGCCCGAAGGTTGCCTCCTGTGAAGGGACGGGAAAGTTAACATCCATGCCCAAGACGGGATTCGAACCCGCACCCAAGTCGTGAAAGAATGGTTCTTAAGCCACTACACCATTTGGACGGCGATGCATATTTATGGCAGTTAGAACACTGACGGACTGACAAACATCGATACCATAAACACTTCTTTCGAGCTTTGTTTTAAAGTGCAAAAAACATTGGGAGAGAGACATCCCCGAATAACCATAAATGGTGATGCCTTTGATTTTAACAGTTGTTGCAGCTTCAGCATGCGAATATCTTACATATTTTCTATTGCATAAACACAATATTTTTAGCTCATTTTACAGACTTCGTTTACAAAAAAAAAAATTGATCTCTTTTCGCTAGTTACTACTGGCTTTTCTGAACAGAGAACATTTTAGATACACGACTTTCATTTTGGAAAGCGACGTAACGTGAGAATTGGGACTCGCACTCGAATATTTTAGGGAGTGGAAGGCAAATTTTCTGTTATTTTCTGCGTGCCCGTAAAAGGCAAGAGTTTGTTCTTAAGGCTCGCTTACACTTATCACTTTGTGCGTTCATTTTGAAGGCGTTCATTTTTTAAAGTGATAAGCGTAGATTGCATTTCATTTTTGTTTCATCCAAAATATACGCTAAAGATGAACGATCAGTCCCCCGACCAACTTTTGATTACAGAATCTTTTCCCAAACAAATAATTGACTCAGGGTAAAGGCTCGATGGAAAATGTAAACAAACGATCCGTTCATTTCCTGAGCCCAATGTTTGAGTGGGTTTGCACATCCGCAGCAGTGACAGTGAACGTCAGGCTAAACCACCAAACTGGATAAAAATATGTACACAAGGTCATGATTACGCTGGATGACTTCACTCTGAGGGATTCACTTTGGATGTGCATCAAAATAAATCCCACTTCAGCGTCAAAATTGATTTGATCTTGTCAAAAGTTTAAACATTTTGATTGATTGTTATTTTTATGAAATCTTACGAATGATCAAAGCTTTTTTGAAAAATTTTTGCACATTTTTCAATTTATGAAAAAGCACTTACTTAATACATTGATAGATTTCGTGTAATTCTAAAGAATGTAACTTTACTCTGGGCTCAGCGGTAGCATGCGTGCCCTTCACTCAATGAATTCAAGTAGATCTTGGTCTGATGTATGTTACAGTCATTGGTCTTGAATAGTTAAAGTATCGATAGTAGCGATGGATGCAGGTGGACTGATGTAGAATCAAAGACCGTAGGTCTTTCGTACGCGCGACAGGTAGAACCGTGTCTCTGGCAGTTTAGGTTGTCTGTTTGGTGGAAGTTTTGCCGGTTTTCGTCTATTTGATAGAAAATAGTGACTTTATTCCCTATAGAAGGATCTGAGGAAAGACATATTCCCTATAGAAGGATCTGAGGAAAGACATATTCCCGCGTCTCTCAGTAAACACACAAAATAGCTGCAAACGCTTTTCAGGCCCCACTATGGCCGAGTGGAGAAGGCACTGAACACATGGTCAATGGCTGAAGTATGGAAGTGCCACGCTCGGGCTTATCGCGTGGTTGTCAATCTAACGCTCTGGATTTTGGGGTTGTTTTCTCCAGATGTAATGTAGATACGTGTTAGAATCCCTTAAAAAGTCCTACCAAGGCCCCCTTTCCACGTAGGCAGATGTCCTTCGTGCTGGCTTGCCACAACATAAAACACTCAAACACACCCCAAACGCCTTTCCAGTTGGAAGTTGCCCTCTCTAAGTATTAAAAATTACTAATAAAATCAAAAATAATATATCACTATAATGCAAGTGCCAAAAAATGTAGATATTAAAGTAAAAAAATAATAATTACGATTAGGAAACAACAAACATATGTTTTCCATAAGTTGTATATAAATGTAGATACGGCAAATGTTGAAATCTAATATATCATAAATAATATAGAATAGAAAAATGAATAAATGCTCCCGATTATATTTAAAAAGCCACTTTCGTAATATCAAGCGGACCGGAAAAGGTTAACAGGTTACGCATCTTCCTATCAAATATATTCGAAGGCCTATTAAAACAAAAGCACATCTTTTCCATGAGTGACACAAGTGCTGAATAAGGCAATCTGCTGAAGGGAATAAGAGTGATCTATCATCGCGATCGCTCTTCTATCTACTGCACTAGACCCCCCGCCCCCTATCCTACCATAATCCTTGCCCCTGATATTGTCTTTTCCTGATCCGTTCCTGAACTCGTGCACTGCGCAAGCTCCGGAATCCAATAGTTCTCCGGCGTAAATATCCGGATACCGGCCTTCCACTATTAAGCGGCTGTTCGGAGGCAAGAAGCCACTTTCGGAATCTACCCTTCTGTTTCCGCGAACAGGTGTGTGTGTGTGTGTGCGACAGGTTGAGGATTGGAAAAAATTATGGATGAACATTTTTAGGGGGGGAAAATCTTCTTTTTTCTTTTTTTTTTTTTTTTCTAGTTTAACTCTAACTTACACGCGGTGGACGGAGTGAAGGGAATATAAGAGGGTCGTGGAGAAAAATGCCAACACGTGGTGAGTAAAGTTTGATATTATTTTGCATTTAACCCTAAAATTGAAGGTTTTTTTTTATTTTTTTTAATGGGCTGAAAATATAATTGTAACTTCATTTAGGCTTACTTATACTAAGAAAAAAATATTTTGAAAAAATTTCAGCATGTAGTTCTCAGAAAAATTATGAAAAATGTTCAAATTCGAAAAATGCAAACCCCACCCTATAGCTCTCGTAAAACAAAACAGAAAAGAAAAAGAAATATAGCATTAGTCAGCCCTAATACAACTATTTTTTAATTTTGTGTTTATTTTATTCATAAATAAGAATTAACCTGTTACCGGATTTGTCTGAGCTGAGCTCGGGCAGGTAAAACGTTCCATTCTGGATTATCCCGAGTGTAGCTCGGGCAGTAGGAATTTTTTTTATTTTTCGCGTAATCTTTCCCGAATTATTTCGTTTTGCTTTCAAACACTTTCATTTGCTTTTCTGTCCACTACATGGTAGAACTATTCATGATTTAGAAAATTTTATATGAGACTAGTGTTATTATGTTTTAAAAATGTGTATATATCAAAATATGCATTTAAAAAAATTGACATTTTTTGACCCTCCAACTCCAAAAAAATTGAACCGACAAGGGGTTAAGAGATTACAGGCAATAAAAAAATTCAGGCAAAAATGTGCTCAGAGAACTGGATGCACACGCTACGAATTCGTGCTTGTTTTCTCTTAAATGCTTATGTTTCCATGCATTTTTAAAAACTAAATAATGGTCCTAGACTTATTTTAAATGCAAATTTATACAAAAGCTACAAAATTTTCTTTTTATCACGGAAAAGTGAGAGTATAGCCAACTGGCTACAGTATGCACTGTAGTGTGAAATTAATTAGAAATGCTAAGTACGTTGAAAGTGATATTTCGAAACTTGTATGGATTTAAAGGATGAGGAGAAGATATTTGTAAGAAGTGGAATTAAAAACACAATGTGGTGTAGCGAGTACTATTTATTTTCGGAAGATAAAAACCGTTATTTTATAATATCATTTCATAGTTTTATAAAAGAAGAACGTATTTTTACATTGGCGGAAGCTGTTTGATTTTTTTTTTTTACTTTTAAGATCACTTTCATATGTTCTTAACATCTCTCCAGTGCAGAGACTCCTAACATTTTTTTTTCCTCACATACCACTTGCTTAGTATTTTTCTTCTATTTATGCCCACTTTTCCATAAAGATGACCCAACTCACTCACATAATTGTCACATGCTTTATTTTTTTTAAATCACTATCCTCTTTGAGCTGTTATGGCAACGCTACCCACGGGCGATCTGCCAAGGCATGGGGGTGCCTTGGTCAGAGGACTTTCTAAGGGGTTCTCATACGTATTCATGTTACATCTGTGGAAAAACGGCCAAATTTCCAGACCGTTAGTTAGATCGACAGCCGCGCGATGGGGACTGAAACCGGGACTTTTACATTTCAGCACACAATTTTCTTACTTTAAAAGGCTGCATTCAAATTAGAGTGGATTTTTGCTTGTAATTAGTTTAAACTTATACCATTCTTGTAATCTAAAACTACTCAACTTTTCTAAGTATTTTCAGTTTAACTATTTTTATGATGATATCTGTTACTTAAAATCTTTTCATATAACCCCAAGAAATCCTCCGCGTACCCAAGGTTGGGAACCCTGCTCTTATGCAAAAAAATTAAAGACTGTCGCTTGTCTCATATAAACGACACAAGTCTTTTTAGTGAAAAATTTTCCATTTGAAACGAGATTATTACTAACATTATCTGACTGAAACACGCATTAGTTGTAAGATAATAAATGAATCAAAGCACACATTTTGTCGGATAAGAATTTTGTTTTTATTCCAAAAATGTTTTACAGATTTTAATTTGCATTGAAATAAAAAAAGTAAAAAAATATTTATAAAAATATGAGTTCAATACAGGCTCTTGTTCAAATTAGTTCTTAAAGATGTGAGTCCCTGTTTGACTCGTATAACCATAGCTTCAATGCTCAGGCTTGATTGCTGAAGTTCGTTTTTGACTCTACACCTAAGAAAATACTTTTGAAAAGTTTAAGAGTTTGTATTTGCTCCCATGAAATAAAAATTTGAGTTCATCAACGACTCGTAAATTGTCCAAGGATAAATTGTCCGAAACTTTTGTTTCAACCTTGAATTTGAACGTCTGGAGCAATTTTCAGACTCAAAATGTGAATTCTTCACGCTTTGTCGCTGTCACCTTTCGACAACATTTTCTGGCAAAGTTCGTCTTTGACTGGACATTTCAACAAACAGTTTGAAAGTTTTAAGTCTTCGCTGCACTGAAGAAGAGTTCATAGACGACTCGTAAGATAAGCATTTACCAAGATTAAAAAGTTCGAAACACTTTGTTTCAATCTTGGTCTAAACTGGTCGGAATAACGTGAAGACGCTGTGTACTTGCTCACCTTTCAGAAATATTAATACTTTGGAGAGTTCGTTCCTTTCGAATGCTTTGAGCAGTTTGAAAGTTTTAAGTCTACTGTTCTGAAGGAGAGTTTAGGAACGACTCGTAAGACAAATACAAGTGTTTACCAAGATTATAAAGTTCGAAACTGTTCGTTTCAATCTTGGTCTAGACTAGTCCGGTAATATGAAGACGCTGTGTATAAGTTGTTCACCTTTTAGTAAAATGGGTAACATTGAAGAGTTCGTTCCTTTTGACAGTTTTGAGCAGTTTGAAAGTCTGAAGTCTTTGCTGCTCTGAAGAAGAGTTCAGAAACGACTCTTAAGACGAAGGTGAGTATCTACCAAGATTAAAAAGTTCGAAACGATTTGTTTCAACCTTGGTTTAGACAAGTCGGGTAAGACGCACTGTTTTATACGTATCTTGGCATTGAAGATTTATGTTTAAAGTAGACAGTTAGAAGTCACAATAAAGGATTTTAGGAACTCCGATTGGTTCTTGTGAGTTCGAGTCAAAATTGGGTGATTCAGTTTACTCCAGATTACTCTGAAGATCCTTGGCACACAGGAAAGAGAACTTTTTCTTAACGAATTTCAATAACTTGGACTTCCTCTTCTTCACATAACGAGATGGGTCGAGACCTGCATTTCGCAGTCGACGATCCCAACCAGATGCTCCCGGGATACCATAAACGTCCCCATACAGCTTAAGAGGCGGAGGAGCGACACAGTCCTCCAAAAAACGCTCCATAAGATGCCAAGGATAACGAACAGTCTTTGCAAATGGAGCCACGGGTGCCTGCCGAACAGGTTTTGGAGCTAGTGGAGCCTGCCGGACAGGTCTTGGAGCGGGAGCCAAAGCCGTTACGTACGAACTTATTCCAGAGACGGCAGTGAAATAGTCACTACCAGTATCCAACAGACTTTCTTCAACAGAGAGAAGCACTGAAGAAGACATTTCGACGAAGTTTAGTTTAATACAGGTGTGGTAACTGGTGAGACGTTAGATGAGGAAGCAGTGAAAACGTTATCAGCGAGAAAGACGAAGAAAAATAGTAGCAACGCCTTGTAAAAACGAAATAAACGTGAAAATAATTAGATAATCAGTAAACGCAATTAAATTGCAGGTAAAATTGCGTAGGCAGGTAAAACGTTCAACTTTCAATACACTTTCAAAAAAGTTTCGTTAGAAATGATATGCGCAGTGTTAGTTGATTGTTTAAATTTTATTTGCATTCACAACAATATCTTAATATTCTCTTCTTTTAAAACAATATGAATGCAGGTTTCCATTTCTTGCAACAATGAACACCAAATCAGGTATTCTTATATTTTATTCGTCATTTATAAATTTTCATCTTATTCTGTTGTTTCAGTATTTGACTAGTTCGACGAGTGGCATAAATTAGTCCTTATAACCCTAAACAGTTTTCCCCAAGGCAATATATAATAAAATAATAATGGGATCCTATCTTTACTAGTTTTCCGTACTTAACCACATTTTGATGTCTAAGCTTAGGAATTTTGTAATAATTACAAAATAAATAAATGAATGAAAGAAAAGAAAAGGAAAACAGACCCTTGCAGAAAGGGCCTTTTAGAAGATTACTGATTCAGCATCAAGCTTTTCCGTTACGCCATTGCCTAAAACACCTAAGTCCTTGGCAACACCACTGTATGCATTCGATTATTATTTAAAAATGATATCTTGTTTATATTTTTAAAGTACAATTTTTAAAATGAAGAGTTTGTTTTTTGCTCAGAATTGGAAGTCTACCTAAGTCTGTGAATGTTAACAGCAAAATCAATAAAAGTCAGCGGCGTTGTGGAGTGCCCTGTAGAGCAAGGGCCCCCAACTGCCAGACTTAAAAAAAATTTTTTTTGTTGTTTTGGTGACTTATTACAGTTTTACGGCTCATCCAATTTAAGTTTTTTAGCTTTTTCTCTGGAACTATCCCTCTTAAACCGGGAATATTACCGTTATTATTTTATTTATTAATGCTACATCGGCGCATTGTAGTACCCCAAAATAAAAATGCCATGAGTTACGCTACTGGCCAAAAATTCTGCAAGTTTCAGAAATCTAACAGTTTTCAAAATTAAGCCCCCTCTTCCCCGTGAAAAAGAAAAATCAATATAATTGGTATTTTTTAATGTCAACATGTCAAATTAATTACTTCAAAGACAAGATAGCATTAAGACCAAAAATAATTATTTAATTTATTTTAAAAATAGCATAAAATATACATAGGTTATAATAGAAATCATAATCCCAGTTGGATCGCTGGAATAAAATTAAATAAAGAATTAATTTCAAGTTCTTTGGCAAAAAGAGGATAATAAATGTAATTGAACTAAAGATCCTTTATTATGTTGCTGAGCAGCCTTGACTTTGATCACAATAGCCACTCTTTTAGATATGGAATCCATAAAGTTTGTGGCAGAGTTCATGAATCACACGCAATTTTTAATTTATCACATCACGTTTTTGACTGTCGTAAAAGTCAAAACCTGACCCCGAGTTGTTCAGTTAGCTCATCTAGTTATTTCACGAGGTCAGTTTTCAAACGGAGTAATACTAAAACTTGTAACAACGTTGAAAAAACAAAAAAAGTTGTTTTTTTCTTTACACAAAACCGTAATGTAGGAACGTAATATCACATTAAAATAAATAAAGAAAAGAAAAACTAATTAATAGTATTTGAAAGAAAAATGCATTGATTACATTTCACTGAAAGTATTAATGCACTGAAAGCAGTTTTACAGGCAAATAAAATTTTTTGTGTAAACATTTTTTTTTTTTTTTTTACACACAAAAATAAACAATTAAAATACAAAATGAAATAAAAAATAATTTTTTCGGCTAATGAATTTTTTTAAATTAATTTTCCTGCTAATGTTTATGAAATCTTTTCAAAGAATACGTGAAACTGAAACTTAATTTTCCCCTTTTTTTATACAAATATTGCTATTCAAACTAAAAGTAAACATTTATTTAAATCTAGCTATAATTTATGTAAAAAAAAGGCGCTTTGAAAATTATGTTTATGACAGCAAACTTTAATATCATTTTCTCAGACAGTCCCTGTTCAAATTTCACTGCATTGCAACTCTTCGGGCAGAAAAAGTAGTTTTACAGGTGGCGTGAAAGTTATTTATGAAATATTGTTAACTCTTTCAAGCGCAGGCATTTTCACATCATTATAGTAGACCAACAGGATAGACTGACAGCGCTGTAAAAGTGCAGTCGTTGCCATCGATCCATTTGACTACCAACAACATGGCGGTCAATCGAATCGCCCATCTGGCACCAAGAGCTTCTGCCCATTGTCCACGCACGCACACAACGACAAAATCATTCTGATTGATACCTAAACCTTACGTCAATGACCGGGTACCCGGATACTTTTGGGGGTGGGGTCAAAGTATTTTAATCATTTCTAATTAAGCCTAGGTGTAATCATTTTTAATCCGTGTTATTTACATGTATCTGAACTAAGCATATTATTTTAACCCTTTTTGGGGAAAATTAGTGTCGAACTCTTGTGCGTTATACTTTCTGATATCATTATTCAAAATCCAGGTACTAAGGTACCCATTATTGTCGCTCCTGTACATACAGATTAAAAATGGTTATTATAAAAAATAAAAGCAAACATAATAATAAGTATCATTATCACGAATTACTCATTTTCTTTTAATTATTCATAATTGTTATTATTTATTATTCGACTGGTGCAGAAAGTTATTACTTGATTATAAAATCGGTAACAGGTAAGGAAACAAACGGAGAGCGTATATATTCGATGTGAGTACTGTGGTACCAGATATTCAAAAAATACGAGGTGTGTTCGGTCATTGACGCAAGGGTTACCAGTTCCACCTCGCAGGCACTTTTCGTTAAGTTCTGTTGCTCCATGTCCGTGACACAGGAAATTATAGTGGAATATTCATCGTTGCGTCTTCGGTAGTGAACAGGGAATGACGAATTCAAGGGACGATTTACGCCCTTAACACCCACCCCTCTTTCAAACGCCATTGCGGAGTTTGTTGTGGAGTGAAAGTAACATTGTACTTCGCCCCACCAGTGGCTGAGAGGTTCTGCTCTGAAAACTGGAAAGCGGGAGGTGCCAGGTTCATACCCCGGTCGCGCCTGTCGACCTAGACTTTCGGAGTTTTCCGTGGTTTTCTCCGAAACCTCGCGTAAATACGGGCTAGGATCCCTTTGAAAGTCCCCCACGGAGGGAATTTCCCCCCCTCCATACTCCTAGGAGCCTAGTGCAGTCACTCGGCCTTAACCCTTTGAGGCGCAACCTTTTCCCAATGCTGAAAAAAGGGCAGCCGTTGCCATCGCTCGACTTAACTACCAGCAAGATGGCGGACGATCGAAACGTTCATCGCGTGCCACATTCTAGAGACCCTTTTTTGACGCAGCTGGCTGTGCGCTCTTTTTTAAGGATTGGGCAATCTATCCAACTGTTCTCGCATTCGTCCATTTTTCAGCAGATGTCAGTGCTGTTAAAAATAATCGAGACCATTTTTTTATTAAGGGAAATGACGTGCTAAAAAGTAAAGGATGCTCGTGGAGCTCTGTCTCCCGAAACTATTTATGTAGAAACCAAATCTATTGTTTGTGACTGGCAACAGTTAAAACGTCAGAGTTTGGTGTTCCCAGAGCGGGAACACTGTGCGTTAAAGGGTTGATTCGCGGACGAACAAACATCTTATTTTTGTCCTTTTCCTCAGTGGGTTAAAACAACACCTTCTAGATACAGAAAACCTTACAACTCCTACGTTATTACGCTTTGACGTCATCATTTGGCCTACATTTAAGAGTTTTATTCACACAAAATAAAGCTATTAAAAATTTCTGGTGAATTTACTCATGAATAGCAATATATTTTAATAATTTGAGATAAAAAATATAATTTCACGACAAATGGCAGTTTTTAACCATGACTCATTAGATAATATATGATAAGGAAATAGATCATACTGAATAATTTTGTGTGAGAGAGGTATTTTAATTTTAATGTTTAGTTTAAGATATTTTCTAATATTTGTAGCATTCACCAGAAATTTTTAATAGTTTTATTTTGTGAAAATAAAGCTTTTAAATGTAGGCCTAATGATGACGTCAAATGTTGGTGACGCACGAGTTGTAAGGCTTTCTCTATCTAGGAGGCGTTGGTTAAAACCCCAATTGCTTGTTTCTTGCACAAGAGTTCTTCCCTCCCAACTTACAAACTCAGTATAAATCTTTCGTGACTGAAATTTTTCTGTTTGTACCCTAATCCTTTTTTTGTTTTTCCTCTGCCGTTGCGATGCACCGGTCAATTCTTAAGGTGGACCACCGGAGATACAAAAGAAAAATAAAGTTTTTATTGAATCAGTGCGGATCGTTACGGACGGGAATTCCCCTCGATCTAAGCAGTTTTATTTCAGGTAATCAAAGCACGGAGGAGAGAGAGAGCTGTTTGGGGGGAGAAATTTCTGAGTCTTATCACTTCGATTTGTCGGAAGATTTACAGCATTTTCTGATCACCATCTGCAGTTTATGTGAAAGACACTGGTTATACATAAGTTCCCTTAAGCAGTTTAAATCTTTAACGCACAGTGTCCTCTCCATGAGGACACAAAACTCCGGATACAATCAACACCTCCTGGATCCAGAAGGCCTCAGAACAGACGCTTTTACGTCATCACTAGGTCTTCTAAGATGACGTCATCACAGTTTTGCTATCACGAAGTAAAAATATTTAAAATTTCTGGTGAATGATACAAATTTTAGAAACTATCTTAAGTTGAAGATAAAAATTAAAATACCTTTCTGATAAAATTTATTTATGACTAGCTGAAGTACCCGTCCTCGACGGGTTAGTGAATGCAAATTTCCAAAAAAGCAAGATCTTTCGTCAGCATTGTATGAGTACACAGAATGGATGGAGTATGTTGCCAAAGTAAAGAAAGCGAAGTTATAATTTTTATGTATTGTTAAAATATTACAGGTTAGAGAGTAACTAAGTAATATCATTTCATTCGCATTAGTCATAATTATGTGATGCGCGAACGAATATTTACGCATATTGAAATAATTTTCGCAAAATCTAAAAATTCAATCAACATTTTTGGAAAAATGGAAGCCTAGAATTTAAGTTGAGTGACAACCTATCCTGTCAACCAAATTCGTTTCATTCCCTGGAATCTTTATTTCGTGATGCTGGAACAAATTTTCAGCATTTTAAAACGATTTTCGCAAAATCTCAAAATGTAATCAAAATATTTTAAAAATTCAACGCCTATAAATTAAGATTAGCAACTACCTATCATATCACTAAATTTCGTATCATTCGTATTAGTCGTTATTACGTGATGTTTGAAGAAATATAAACGCATTTTGAGAGAATTTTCACAAAATCTCAAAATCTAATAAAAATGTTTAAAAAATTGGACTCCTATAGTTTATGTTGAGCAACCATCTATTGTGTGACCAAATTTCATATCATTCGCTTTAGTCGTTATTACGTAATGCGGGAACAAAGATTCACTCAGTTTTAAACGATTTTCACAAAATCTCGAAATCTGATCGATTTTTTTTAATTAGATGCTTATGGTTTAAGTTGAGTGACCACCTATCATGACACCCAATTTCATATCATTCGCTTCAGTCGTTTTTGCGTGATGCTTGAGCACAAATTTACGCAGTTTGAAACGATTTTCGCAAAATCGGAAAATCCAATCAAGATTTTTTTAAAATTCGACGCCTATCTTTTAAGTTGAGGGACCACCTATCATGACACCCAATTTCATATCATTCGCTTTAGTCGTTTTTACGTGATGCTTGAACACAAATTTACGCAGTTTGAAAGGATTTTCGCAAAATCTCAAACTCCAATCAAGATTTTTTTTAAATTGGACGCCTATGTTTTAAGTTGAGTGAATACCTATCATGACACCCAATTTCATATCATTCGCTTCAGTCGTTTTTGCGTGATGCTTGAACACAAATTTACGCAGTTTGAAACGATTTTCGCAAAATCGGAAAATCTAATCAAGATTTTTAAAAATTCGACGCCTATGTTTTAAGTTGAGTGACCACCTATCATGACACAAAATTTCATATCATTCGCTTCAGTCGTTTTTACGTGATGCTTAAACAAAAAAAGCGTCACGGACAGAATGACAGAATGACAGAAGGACAGAATGACAGAATGACAGAATGACAGACAGACAAACTTTTTTTTGAGGGTCGCATCGGAATCCCGGGTGCTTGAAACGGATAGAAATCGTAAAATTTTTGAATTCCAAGAAATGTACAGACAAAAGTCTAATTTTATTTATATAGATAGATGATCGATTTCTTTATCATAGTTATAATTAGTGATAGTTAAAATTTCCTATTTGTCGTAAAATTTAATTTTCTATCTTGAATCGTTAAAATATTTTATATGGGAGTAAAATCACCACAAACTTTGAATAGTTTTACTTTATGAAAATAAGTGTTTGATGATGTCATTTTAGTGAACCTAGTGATGACCTAAAAGTTTCTGTTCTCAAGCATTGTATATCTAGGAGGTGTTGATACAATACGCAAAACATTAACAACTGGATAGACTGCCTAGTGCTGAAGAAAAGGGCAGCCGTTGCCATCGCTCGGTTTAACTACCAGCAGGATGGCGGTCGATTGAATCGTTCATCGCATGCCACAGATGTAGAAACCATTTTTGACACAGCTGGCTGGGCGCGCGCACAGCCTGAAAATCCTTCGTTCTGATCTAATTATTAAAACAGTTTTTTTTTTAAACGCCCAGGTAGTCTCTCTTGTTTAAACCACAGCGGGATTTATTGACATAGGGTTCTTTACCGCTGATGACTTCATTTTTCCCTTAAATTTCATAATCTAACGTTGCCCCGTAACTGAACATAACTGAATAAAGATGCATACATAAATGAAAAAAAAAATGTCGCGCTTGTGTCTAAAAATGAAAACAGTTTATGCGAAAACTGAAATGATGAATTTAAATATTTAAATCTTTCGTGGTTAATCAGAAAAGATTACTTTATTTTTTTAATCTTGTGGAAATGGCAAACAGTGTATTCTTGGATATCTATTTCGAATTGTGAAATTGTGATTATATTTTGATATGATGTATGATGTGACAGAGAGTAGGGAAAGAAAAGTTTCTTTCCATAAGACTTATAGAGGAACAGAATCCTACGTTAAATAAATAATAGCTGAAATGAAGCAATGTTCACATTTCTTTACTGCCTCTAAAAATTACTCCCCCTCCCCATACTCATTCATTAAATGTTCATGTGAGATAAATATTTTATCTCAAGCTCTTTAATTTTTCAAATACTTTAATCTGCTGTAGTGCCATTCCATGCTGACTGACGTTACAATTTTACTACATTTGTAACCTTTGAAATTCACCAGTGGCTTGAAAAATATATATTTATTTATTTAAAATTGATCAAGAGTATCATAAATAAGTACTATACTGTTATTACTGTTATCCATTCTCAATATAAAAAATATTTTTTCTTTTTTTAAATAAAGGGAAATCAAAAAAAGAAAAAAAGATTTTTTATATTGAGAATGGATAAAAGTATAGTACTTATTTATGATACTCTTGATCAATTTTAAATAAATAAATATATATTTTTCAAGCCACTGGTGAACTTCAGAGGTTACAAATGTAGTAAAATTGTAACGTCAGTCACCATGGAATGACCCTGTACAGTATTGAACTATTTTCTCTCATGTCAATTTACGAAGATAAGTAATTATTGAAAGGAACGTGAAGGTTTAACCCTTTTATGTGCGGTGTTTTTTCCGTGAAACCACCTTATTTCAGCGCTTTGACTGCTAGTCGAAAAAAAAAGGTTAAATGGTCCCAACGCTGAAAAAATGCAACCATTGACACCGACACATGGACCTACCAACAACAGTCAGCTGTATCAGAAAACTTCCTTAGCTCTGTGGCGCCAGATGGGCCATTAAATCGGCCACCATGTTGTTGATAGTTAAATGTGTCGATGGAAACGGCTACACTTTTCTAGCGTTGGGCAGTCTATCCAGCTGGTCTTCTGTAGTGATTTGAAAATGCCCCACCAGTAGCATAGTGCATTGCGCACTGAACTGGGGTACGGAAGGTGCCTGGTTTGGAACCAGGTCAAGTCCGCCGACCTAATCGTTCGGAGTTTTCCGTGGTTTTCTCCAAAACTTAGCCTAATTACGGGCTAGGGCCACTTAGAAAGACCCCTACCGAGGGCATCCCACCCAGAGGCCTAGATTCCTCGGGTAGATAATTGGCCTTAATCCACACTTGATTTGCGCTTCAAACGGTTAACATGTTCCGTTCTGTTGGCATGTTAACATTTTGAAAATTAATGTATGTCTTGACAAATTAGAAAATCCTTTACTGAAAGTTTAAAAGTGAGTTAGACCCTTAATTAAAATAAAGATTTCAAATCTACATTGTTTTCATCATTCTAACGAATTCTTTTGAATTCTTGTTTGCCTCTATGATCAAGACAGTGACAGAAGAGTTCGAAATATGACATTTCCTCTATTGTTATCACGTTTGTGTTAACTCAGCTTCTTTTCGAGTTGAACTGTCATTTTTTAACTAAAAGTTTCTCTCGTAAAATAACTTTTTCAATATCCCTAGAAAAGGAACTTGGTCGTCTATTAATCACAGCAGGATCCCTTCTCTTTATATTTAGGTATACGATCATTTCGGTGAGCATCCTATTCTTTCCAGTTTGATCCGGAAATAACGTGCTTGACAATGCCTTTGTTGTTCCGTTCAATCATTTTTGACTGGTAGACATGGAGAGAAGTATTATAAAAATATTGCCCTTCAAAATGTCATAGGTCTAGAAGAGATTCAAGAATTGATTTCCTTCGAACTTATTGTAACTACGGAATAAGATGTTTTAGGAAGTTCTCCACTGAAATCACACCACGTCGATGGAAATCATTCTTGGCTTGGTTTGTCTAGCACAAAACACCGTATAAAAGAAAAGCATTAAACCCTTTAACGTGCTGTGTTCCCGCTCTGGGAACACCCAACTCTGACGTTTTGACTGTTGCCAGTCATGAAGAATCGATTTGATTTCTATAAAAATAGTTGCGGGTGACGTAGCTCCACGAGAATCCTTTACTTTTTAGCACGTCATTTCCCGTAAAAAATGGTCACGATTCTTTTTAAAAGCACTGACATCTGCTTAAAAATGGAGGAATGCGAGAACAGCTGGATAGATTGCCCAATGCTGAAAAATGGGCAGTCGTTGCCATCGCTCGACTTAACCACCAGCAAGAGGGCGGACGATCGAAACGTTCATCGCGTGCCACAGATCTAGAGACCCATTTTTTTGAAGACAGCTGGCTGTGCGGCACAGCCAGCTGCGACAAAAAAGGGTCTCTAGATCTGTGGCACGCGATGAACGTTTCGATCGTCCGCCATCTTGCTGGTAGTTAAGTCGAGCGATGGTAGCGGCTGCCTTTTTTTTCAGCATTGGGAAAGGGTTGCGCCTCAAAGGGTTAAAATACAGTTGCGTGATTCTGAAGAAGATTGCACAAAACTTAGTGGCTTGTAAATATAACTAGGAAATTGGGAATAGTTTATTATAGCCTCCATCTTACTATAACTGCAGAATTACAAAGTCATCAGGATTTTTTTCCAGCATATTGTGAGAACTTTATTTGTGAGAGTTAATTCAGTGAAATGCAGATATCTTTTAAACTTGTTTCAAATAAATCAAAGAGAAGTTTTTATTGTTTACTTCCATACCAGCAGCTCCCAAGCTGTGGTGCTCGAGAAAAACTGGGCAAAGAGAAAGTGATAATGCATGCTTAAAAAAAAATTTCATTTATTCTTATTTTTACTCCAAAAAGTATCTATTTCCGTATAAAATGTTTATTCAAATTTTACCGATAACATTATTTTGTAGGAAAGACGATTCAAAGTTCATTTTTGAAGAATGAAAATCTGTATGTATGCTGAGGAATGTGAGGGGGGGCACCATCGTAAGTCATCCTTTTTTGGGGGAGGGGCAAAATGTTAAACGGTTGGGAACCGCTGCTGCAGCTAACTATTTAATAAGCAGGCAAGTAACGTTCTAACAGGAATTATCTAAGCGCAATTTCAAGTTTTATCTTTCTATAAACAATGATTCTTTCACAGTATATAATTTTTCGTATTTTCCCAAGAAAATGCGGGATATTTTTTCACAAGGGAAATAAATATATATTAAACTGCTCTGCGTCACTAACTTCAGAAACACGTCGGAAAATCCCAGTCTTAAAGCCCTAATATTTCAACATAATGAATTATTTTTCGCTCTTTCTCTGGAGCACTATAAATTCGTCATACTCAAAACATTACTTGTGCAAAATGAAACGCTGCATTCTTTTCTTAGTGCTAAATGTAGGATCGTAAATCTCTTGAAAACACTGTTAAGAATGGGATGAATAGCGTCAAATGTTTCATATTTATAGCACTTTTATACACTTCGGTTTCATAAATTTGTTTGGAACTGGAGTAAAATATCATAATTTATACGGCTGTCCAAACAGAGAAAAGGAAGAGATATATTCCTATATTTAATCTCTTAAACTACTGGTTTTATGGCCAGCAAATTTTAAGGCAATTTAAATTGCACTGTCCGAAAAGAAAACTAAAAAATCAGTGTTAATTACTGAAGCGAATGTTACTTAAGTTCACACTCACTGTAAGTAAAATTCAGAAACGCTAGAAGAAAGATATGGTCCACTTATCAGTGTTTTTTTTTTTAATTTGTTGTTGTTATTACCCCTTTAACGCGCAGTGTTCCCGCTCTGGGAACACCAAACTCTGACGTTTTGACTGTTGCCAGTCACGAAGATTAGATGTGATTTCTATAAAAATAGTTGCGGGTGACATAGCTCCATGAGAATCCTTTACTTTTTAGCACGTCATTTCCCGTAAAAAAATGGTCACGATTATTTTTAACAGCACGCACATATGCTGAAAAATGAAAGAATGCTAAAACAGCTGGATAGATTGCCCCATGCTGAAAAAAGGGCAGCTGTTGCCATCGCTCGACTTCACTACCACCAAGATGGCGGACGATCGAAACGTTCATATCGCGTGCTACAGATCTAGAGACCCTTTTTTGACGACAGCTGGCTGTGCGACACAGACAGCTGTCGTCAAAAAAGGGTCTCTATATCTGTAGCACGCGATATGAACGTTTCGATCGTCCGCCATCTTGGTGGTAGTTAAGTCGAGCGATGGCAACGGCTGCCCTTTTTTCAGCATTGGGAAAGGGTTGCGCCTCAAAGGGTTAATTAGACCCAGTGAGAGAAAGACCGACATAGCTGGGGTCTTCTAATTTTGAGCCAATATCAGATGAGAGACCTAGCATTTGGATCGGCCCCTCCAGAGGCATCGTTTGAACATGAAGGACGAACAGATTTTACGTTCGCGGTTCCACGGCAGTCCAGTCGAGAGAGATTGTCGCCCTACAAAGGCCACTGAGTCCGCTTCACTTTTTGTGTTCTACAGGGAATGAAGCTTAGCTACTAGGCCACTTTGTCTGACCTAAAATTAAATTGTTTTAAACTGTTTGAATAGTTACAGCAATACGAAATAGTAAATTTTCTTAAAGAACATATTCAAAAATATTTTTTAACTATAAAAGATGTTGTTTATAAGGCTGCTGAATTTTTTTTTAGGGGGGGGGCGAGGAGAGAATTTATTTTTTTGGTTGTGTAAATAATTTGTTTAATGAAACGAAACCTCATTCAGCTCAATAAATACCGTGTTTCGGTAGATGACCTTAAAAATATATATTTTCTTTCTTTTCTTTGATATATTACTAACAAATACCTTAATTACCTTATTTTTTTTTCAAAATTATACAAAAAGACAATATTTGGGAAAAAAACTTACACAAAAAATGAATGATTCTAACCATTTGATTGTAATGTGAAAACGCATATTTTGCAAATTAAAATTGAAATAACACAAAAAAAAATTGAAAGCGAGAAAAATGTCATCGAACCATGACAAAAAAAGATATTGATTGTCAAACACATGCTGCATGGGAGTTTCGTATACTAATAGCTCAAGCTGTAAGGCAGGAAATGGTAACAAAAATATTTTCACAAAAGTTTACATATATGCAAATGAGAGCGACGTTGATCAAATTATAATAACACATAACACTTTATTGCTTATTTTTTAAGAAGTGTGCCCCCCCCCGTACAGCTAGTTACAAGTGCGTCGCATCGAGCTCCCATACTGTTACTGAGGTTATTAATCAACGATTGTGGCTATAGGCGTAACCTACTAAAGGGAAAAGGGAGCGATTGCTCCCCCAAAAAAATTCAGGTATGACCTATTATTAAATTGGTATTTTCTACAATAAAAAACATTTTGCCCCCCTTCCTCCAATGTTACAAGCCAATTTACGCCAATGATTGTGGCAGTCATTTCCATTCTTTCAAAAACACCAATTTTAACGTCTGAAGGGTCATTGGAGGGGGTTATCGACATGCAATGACTCTTTCTAGAGCATTCCACAAGTGCTCTATGGGAATGAGGTCTGGAGACCTCGCTTGCATACGGTGAGCATACCCTCTAGTTCCAGATAAACACCAACATTGTAGCGTTAATTTTGAACACCATTCTGTACATTCATCTTTCCCCAAGTGCTCTATGGGAATGGGTTGGAGACTCGTTGCATACGGTGAGCATACCCTAGTTCAGATAAACACCAACATTGTAGCGTTAATTTCGAACACCATTCTGTACTTTCATCTTTCATACGCTATATTGTTGTTGTTCTCGTCCTGAGACCTCGCTTTTGGCATACGGTGAGCACACCCTCTAGTATCCAGCTACACACCAACATTGTAGCGTTAATTTTGAACATCCATTCTGTACTTTCATCGTTCATACCTATATGGGAGGGGGGGCCGTGTCCATGAAAGGACAGACAATTACACAATTCATGGGAATAGGTGCCAATTCTCCCGAGGGTATTTCACTTCTGGTTGTTGGTCCCTAATTTTGTTCCAAATCCAGATGAGGGACAGACCACCACCTGAAATCGACACCCCCAAAGGTATTGCTTGAACACGGAGAACATTGGGCGGATTTTACGTGCGCCAGCTCCCATTAGAGTGCACGGTCTCACAGCAGTCCAGCCGAGAGAGGAGTTCACCCTCCCAGTCACTGTCCAAGCCGGATGCTGCTTCACTTTCCGTGTTCTTACGGGAACGTAGTTTAGCGACTAGACCACTGCGGAACATATACTATATTAAAACATTAACCCATTAGCGCCCGACTTTTTTTCCTCGCATTCTCTAACTTATGTTGATGCCAAAAGTGATAAAGAAATTTCTGACATTTGTCGGGTATGAAGAATGTAGTTCTTTTTCTAAAAATATGAATAAAATAGTGAAAGATTCGTATTTTACTTTGTTATCTCTGAATATTTTATGGAAATCAGATTTATTATTCGAGAAACTGAAATAGGAAATAAACAAATGTTAATTTATTTTTGCATCTAACGATTTTTGTGACTGTCCTAAAAATAGGACACTGGGCATCAGGGGCGTAGCCAAGGGGGGGGGTTAGGGGGGTCATAACCCCCACATACACACACATGAGGAATTTTTTGCCATACAAAATGTATATTCTTCACTACATTGTCACACCCACGTATACATATATATGAGTTGTAGTAGTCGTAACCCCCCCTATGAAAAATTTCTGGCTACGCCCCTGCTGGGCATTAATGGGTTAAACTGATCTCAGATTACCAGCCCCCCTCCCCAACACTCGTTTATAGCACAACTTTCCAAATCTACAAGAAACCCGAACTCCGTCAAAACCTTTCTACTCTTATACCTATTTTCCCTCTAATCCTCAAGAGAGAAGAAAACTTTTAAACTTTAATATTCTGCCAGACGAAGTAGTATATAAAAGTAGCTCAACAAACTCGTGTAACATTTCCTGTTTCCTCAGATTCTTCTAAGGTTATTTATTTCGGAATTTTTCTTCCTCTCCCGTGGGAGATATCTCCCAAACTGTTTAAAATGTGAATCAGGCCTCAGCAGAACCAAAAAAAGACGAGAAAGGAAATTCTTTCCTTTTTCTTCATCACACTAAGCGTACACATACCGACGTACATACTTTCGGACTCATGAATTTTAAGGCAGACAATTTTAAAAGTATCTCCTGGGAGTCCCCGTTTCCTTTCCGGGAGACGCTAAATCCATCAGCGAATTTCTGGAAAGAGCCGAGAAAAATGGCAACAAAAGATTTTCGGCTTCGTTTTGACTTTCAGATTGTATGACAAATGTACGCAGGCGTTCGTTTTCAAGATTCGCAAATATACTGAGCGAGAGCAAAAGACCTACGGGTGCGTGAAGATTTTGGTTACAGTGGCAGCCGCTTATTTCGGTCACATCGGGACGGATTGAGATTGGCCCGAATAACCGAAATCCGAAATAAACGGCGGGACTAAAGTAAAAGTGAGAAAATTTAAGAAAACAATCTGTAAATTAAATCAAAATATATGAAATGTATTAGTGAATAGCTTAATGTATGCACATATTTATTTAACCCTTTGAGGCGCAACCTTTCCCAATGCTGAAAAAAGGGCAGCCGTTGCCAGAGCTCGACTTAACTACCAGCAAGATGGCGGACGATCGAAACGTTCATTGCGTGCCACAGATCTAGAGAACCTTTTTGGACGACAGCTGGCTGTGCCGGCACAGCCAGCCATCTTGCTGGTAGTTAAGTCGAGCGATGGCAATGGCTGCCCTTTTTTCAGCATTGGGCAATCTATCCAGCTGTTTTCACATTCCTCCATTTTTCAGCAGATGTCAGTACTGTTAAAAATAATCGTGACAATTTTTTTACGGGAAATGACGTGCTAAAAGTAAAGAATTCTCGTGGAACTATGTCACCCGCAACTATTTTTATAGAAACCAAATCTGCCTTCGTGACTGGCAACAGTCAAAAACGTCAAAGTTTGGTGTTCCCAGAGGATAGTATTCACAGGTCCTTAACCCAGTACCCAATACACACCCCAATTTATAGTACCCTAAATCAGTGGTGCGCAAACTATTTTCATCTGCGACCCCCTAATTTGTGTAAAATTTTGTCGCGACCCCTGGATAGACAGTAGATATTTTGTTTAATTGAAAACGAAGTTACATTGAAATTCTTTCTGGGAGTTGATCCTACAGAGTGTTTTTAAAAGAGTGTCGTGACGTCATGGATTGAAATAACGCGCTTTTAAAATAGAGACCAAACTTATCAACCACCATAAAATTTTTTATAAAAGTTGTAACATCATAAAAATCAGTTAATGAATCAACACATAATTTTATGAAACAATGCTTTATTTATGCCTATGGATAAAAATATTTTTTAATGAAAAATACTTTTTAAAAACTTTACATCATAAAAAATCAATGCGAAATATGTGCTTGCAAAGAGCTCATGAGTGCTTCTATGTTCGGATCTGTATTGGAAATCGCAAGTCGTAAGTCATCCTCTGGATCCAATCGAGATCGATATTTTGTTTTAATGGAAAATAATTTTGCAGATCACTATGCATGATCAATTTGCAGATCACTATGCATGGTAAAGTGGTTCTGAAGTCCCGTGATAACGATCGCGAATATCGCGCTCGTAAAATAATAATTGTCAGTTTCTTCTCTTGTATTATTTCAGTTCTTTGAAATGAATAATTGTAGATTTTTCATGAATTTGAATCTCTTTGAATTTGGCGACCCCCAAAAATTTTCTCACGACCCCTCCGGAGGTCGCGACCCCCGGTTTGCGCACCGCTGCCCTAAATTATTCACTTAATTACAGTTTGTTGCATCTTAGAGACTATCCATTTGTAGGAAAACACAATAGACGCTTATAACGGATTACAGTTCATTCTAAGGAGGTAAATCAACCTTATACAGGGTCTCATAATATTATGTTTATAGTGATACTTAACATTTTTAAGGTTACCTCCTCAAAGTTTTGCCAATTTTGACGACGGTACATTGCCAAATTGGACACAAAAAAGACTGTTTTGTTGAAAGTGTTTAGTATTTGATGCAGTTAGCACGATTTATCTTTCTTGTTATCTTAGAAAATAATCGTTCTTTAAACAGTGTTGGATACATTTAATTGTGTTTACGAAGGTCACTACTTATAAATTCCGCTTTGACAACATTAAATATTGGTAGATGGTATTTGAGGATTCCAATGAAAATTTCGACATTTTTCGACTTTGCTTCAGGAAATTCATTTTAAGCAATTGGAATTAAGCTGGATAATAACAGTTGAAAATACATTACAAATTACCATTTACAATATGTAGTTTGTTAATGATGTATAGTCTAATAGAAACAATGTGTTTTACAAATTATCTTAATTAGAAGAGTACTCCAGTGACACATCTAAAATCCTTTCCTTGAAGTAATTTTCAAACCTTCAGTGTTTCATGAACTCAATAATACTAAAGCTATATTAAGGAGCAGAGAGAGAAAAAGTTTAACAGTTTCAATTTATAATTGATTCCTATAATTACTCTCTCTTAAAGTTTAATAATGGTTTGGAAGCTTCAAAGTAAATTTAAGAAGAAGAATGTCAGTATCAAATGTCGTAAAAATATTCCTATTTCAATAAATCTCATCATATATAGTTTTAATTAATTTGGATAAATCTACTTAAAGTGGGGCGAAATCTAAATGGATTTCGAAATTTAAAAAGGATAATTAAACTAATATTAAGTAGATAAAGTATTAGTTGATTAAATTGCACTTTAATTCAAGCAATTCCTGCTTTCGTCTTAAAATTTATGAGGCGTTAATTTAAATCAGACTAATTTCTTTTTAAACTTAGTGTGCCCCCTGTACATTTCTTGCAGAGTATTTTAATTACTTTTAACGTTTTCTTAATTGTATTCCAGAAAATATTTGTTCTTCCTTTTAATAAATTGCAATTTAAAGTAACGGACATCTTTTTAATTTATTTTTCAACTTCTACTTATATTTCTCAAGTTCAAGACTTTGTAACTGGCTGTGGCCTATAATTACTAATTTACTGAGAATTCTTTTTTCCATAAGGTTTGGAATACTATCGAAAAGTATACCAAACCTTACACCACACTTTACTAACATAACACCTATTTTTTAAAATACAGGATTTTTAATATATTTTCGATTTTAAATACATTCTAAATACCGCTTTTAAATATATTTTCTGTTATTTGTAATTGATGTAATAATAATTTTGCAATTAATTCATTAAAATTTCAGACTTTTACAGTTATAAAATTGGATAGTCTGACGTTGATCATTTTCTATGTATAAATAAGTTCCAAAAATTACAAATTGTACAGGCGATTCTTGTAACACATTTAAATTTTAGGCTGCACGAGTATTTTTTCGGCTAACACCATCAAATGAACTGGCAGTGGTAACTGTGAAAATGGAAAACAAGTATTTCAAATAACATATTGAACTAGACTACTTTTAAACCATGTCTGAGAAGTCTAAGGTGTGAATTAAGTTGTGATTCAATTAAAATTATTTTGCTGTTTAAACTACTGGATTTACAGACCTTAATTTCCACAAACGTTAGGAAAGATTTTCTGTATTATATGAGTTTAATGCATTCACCTTTAATGCTCAATTTAGATAAATGTTTGATCATTCTGTTTTTGAAACTAAAAATAATCTGTAATTTGAAACTAAAAAAAAAAAATTTTTTTTCTTTAAAAGAAACTTATTTTGCCTTAAAAGTGCAGTTGTGGTATTTTATATGGTTAATCCTACTAATATTATAAATGTCAATGTTTGTATGTACGTTTGTTACTCTTTCACGGTGAAATGGTTGGACGGATTTGGATGAAATTTGGAATGAAGACAGTCAAAGTCCTGGATTAACGAACAGGATACTTTTTATCGTGCGAAAAACACTGTTCCTATAATACACAAAAAACTATCTATCATAAAAAAAGGAATAGAATTGAGTTTTTATTTACAAAGCCGTTAACAGATGGCGCAAACTTATATACTACGTTGCTTTTAATAATTAAAACATCAGATTTTCGGAACTTGCATCGAGAAGTTAAAAACTAAGTTTTTTTTTATTACGCATTTTACATCTGAGTTTTCAAGTTAGTGGGAAAGTTACAAGTTGCAAATAGATATTTCATGTATGAGTTTACGAGGAATTTTGTTTAAATATACTTTTATTATCAACGATATTGTGTTTAGAAACAAGATGGCTGCCCTTTATTGGTAGAAACTCGTAGTTCGTTGTGAATTTATGTTTTTTGAATAAGCCTTTTGCGATAGGATATATTTGTGCAATGACTTTTTTGAGATAATAAGGGATATCAATTGGAAGAATTTTAATTTTAAGCTTTAGGGAATTTTGCGTTGATCAGGGATTACTGACATTTTTTGGTATGTATTGCTGTTATAAAAATGCTTTTGTAAGGGGGGGGGGAAGTGATAATTTTAAAATTAACGAAAAATATAAAAATTAGGAAGCTAAAGCAAATGAAATGCATTTATTTTTATGTGCTCTTGCATAATAATATCGTTGTAACTGTACATGAAAGTGTAATATATGTTTGTCTTGTCGACGTTTTTTGTATCTGGAAACAAGATGTCTGTCATTATGAAACTCGGGAGTTGCGTCAAGAGTCTGAAAGGTAAACCTTTTACAAAACTCGACACTTGGCGAAGGTTTGAAGAAAACCTAAAGGCGCCAAGAATGGCGAGTGGGCAATACTAAAGCTGTTCCAGCATCTTAGTGCTTCATTATCTCAGGTTAGTACATATGGACGCAAACTTTAAGTCAAGAGTCAAATAATTTTGCTTTTTCTAGATTTCACATCACTGGAATGAATTCGAATTACACATGTGAGGAAAATTTTCGTTTCCTACCGTGCGAAGAACGGGCACGCAGCTAGTACGTAAATAAAAATAAGGAATATGCTTGCTCCATTTGACGTCATTGAACTGTTAATTTGGATTTTTGCACATGCATTACTGTTATTACGATAATGTTTACATCTAGTTGTTACCATTCGCAGCGTAGAAATATCGTCGATTCTGGTACCGCATATGTTAGCGTATTATATAAGTAGATTTGTGAAAGTCATGCTGCCACCTTGTGACTTTAATATAAACAAGCGTTTGTTGTGTTTCAGATATTTTGAAAACAAAACTTTTTAATGAACTCACATGTGTTTTGAAGAAAAATTGAATGCGATAAAAACTGGTCGCACAAGACCAACATTATAACTCAATAAGAATAAACTAGTTGCATTAGTACAAGCATTAGTCTAGTTGTAGCACAACTGATTTTCTGCCCATTAGTAAAAGCCGTCGCACGTCACTGCTTTTAGAAGGCAACGTGTCTTAACCCTTTGAAGCGCCAGCATTTTCACATCAATATGGAAAACCAACTGGATGAAGTGTCCAAAGTTTGAAAAAGAGCAGCCGCTGCCATCAATCCGTTTAAAACTTTAACGCGTAGTGTTCCCGCTCTGCGAACACCAAACTCTGACGTTTTGACTGTTGCCAGTAACGAAGAATAGGTTTGATTTCTATAAAAACTGTTGCGGGTGACATAGCTCCACGAGAATCCTTTACCTTTTAACACGTCATTTCCCGTAAAAAAATTGTCACGATTATTTTTAACAGCATTGACATCTGCTGAAAAATGGAAGAATGCGAGAACAGCTGGATAGATTGCCCAATGCTGAAAAAAGGCAGCCGTTACCATCGCTCGACTTAACTACCAGCAAGATGGCGGACGATCGAAACGTTCATCACGTGCCACAGATCTAGAGACCCTTTTTTGACGCAGCTGGCTGTGTTAAACTCCCAATGATATGAGGGTAAATGAAAGATGCCAGAAACGTATACAATTTAATGCACGCACGTTGAAGACATGCGGTGTCCAAATGATATTTTTTCATTTAAAAAAGTTATTTGCCACTAAATTTTCTCGGAAAGGATTTCTTGTACTTTTTTAAATGATGCCCACACGAATGTCTTGTATTCAATTTTAGTTAATTAGAACAATACTTGTGCATCTGCTTTAGGTACGAAAACGCATACATCTAAAATATTTTTGGAAGTATAAAATGATACGATATTTTAGCTATACCGATAGTTTAATTATCTCGAGGTCCAAAGGGAATTTTACATTAATCGGTAAGGCTAAACATTTTTACCATCGTTTTATGTTAAATGACTGATTTATTAGTTCTTATAATTGGTATAAATACAATAAGCTCTTTTCAAAAATACACTGAATTCTTTTTAAAGAAAACAGATAGTTAATTAAAAGCTTTAATTCTGAATTGAATCAGCTCCAGCGATAGGTATTATATGCTCTGAAAAAAATAGGATTAATCGTAATTTGAAGTAAGAATTAATCAAGTGTTACCCACGAATTTTGAGTAGTAGCATGGTATTTCCGGACGTTCATTACTTGATTTTAAAATAAAAATTCCTATTCGATGCAAATTCAGAACTTTATTTCCAAATTATAACACATCGCTTAATCCTACAGTATTTGCACTTTGATATTTGGAATTCAATCAAAGATTGGGTAATTTTTCGTCATTCTCTTGGGAAATTTACTAAAATTAGAAAATAAAATTTTACTTCTAAAGATTTACTTGCCTATTGAGAACTAGTATACAGTCAAAACTTAACGAGATAGTGGGAAACATATTAGTATAATTTAAAAATGTTAAAATATTTTTCCTTTAAATAGTCTTTTATATTTAAAGATGAACATAAAGAATAGTTTACATTGTTATAGCACATTAGTATAATTAAATGTTAAAATATTTTTAATTTAAATATTCTTTTATATTTAAAGACGAACATAAAGAATAGTTTATATTCTTGATGTTTCATGTATATATTTACGTGTCAAAAAAAAAAAAAAAAAAATAGATCTATTTCTGACATAAAATGTCAAATTATACAATTCATCAGAGATAGAAATTAATATTTAATTACTGTTCCAAAGGAACAGTGACTTCACATGACTTCTCTGGTTCATAAATTTTATCACTGACCCGTATACATGATTTTAAAAAAATTGCAAGACAAAAGAAATAACGTGAGCAATAATGATTTTCATTAAGATCTGAATTAAAAAGTGCAAATACCTAAAATGTTAAATAGATCAAATTCTATATATACGGCACTACGCTAAGACTATATATGCTCTATTTATAACTTACGTATGTCTTGAATATAAATAAACCGTTACTGGTCGGACGGACTATCAAAATTTGTATTCTACTAGGCCGCTAATTATTTTTGTGGTCTCGGACCAGCTGACCATCGTTTCATTTTTCCGTTTTCATTTTAAAAGAGGGAGGAAAGAATGTTTCACGATTTGTCAAAATATCAAAAAGTTATTACCGATAGAATTCAAGATGCGACAGGTTTAAAATTATTTTACGAAAAAATTCGCCAAAACAGATGCTTAGTAAAAAAAAATCCTAAAAATCGGTAAATCATGTTACGTATTCAGAACAAAGCCAGCCACGTATATTTTCTTAGATACGGGCTACGGCTATCTACAAGGTAACACATAAACTAGTTGTGCCAAGTCAAGAAGAAGCAATAGCGGTATTTAAGCGATCGGTGTATTACGTGTCTGTGTAGAATCCTTCAAAAAACTGGGTTTTATCATATCTGTTATAAGGTAAGCACTAACTTTCCTATTTATTTAGAAATACAGTGCATGCTTTAATGTGCAGAAAAATAACTTGGTTTATTGAGTACAGCATGTTTTTAGATGTGAATTACACTTGCTAAGTGTAATTGCCGGACTAGCTAAGACTTTCTAAGTGTGCTTACACTTGCTAAGTGTGCCGCACAGCCAGCTGTCGTCAAAAAAGGGTCTCTAGATCTGTGGCACGCGATGAACGTTTCGATCGTCCGCCATCTTGCTGGTAGTTAAGTCGAGCGATGGCAACGGCTGCCCTTTTTCAGCATTGGGAAAGGGTTGCGCCTCAAAGGGTTAAACAACATTGAAATCCACAGATGTAAAAAAAAAAATCACTTTGACCAGTTTCGACGAATTATATATAGTTCGTCGATACTTGTCTATGGTTTTTATGCTGATGGATTTTGACTTTTCCTTTACTATTACTTATCAAGTTATTTTAATAAACTTAAAAAACATCTTTCTAAAATATTTCCAGCTAGACAATTGTAATGCAATTTAATCTCATTATTTTAAAATGAAGTCACATTATATTTACTGTCTCTTGTATCCTTGTATATAGTGTGCTCTCAAAGAGTCACACAAGAGATATTAATGTTGAAAACAGAGGACTATTTCTTTTAATTAATTCCTTTTGTTCTGAGAGAGAAAATAGCCTTTTGTTCCTTCTGAGCTAAATGTTGTTTTAAGAACATGAATGCTTTAGATTAAGAAAAGCAAACCAAAGAAATGTAAAATTAACCTGTGCATTTAAAAGATATGTGCATCAGTAAAATAGTAATATAGATTCTAAATGAATAACGCTGCCAGTATCTATTAAAGTACTAGGTAGTTTGAAAGTAATTTAATTAGTCACCAAGCTTTGTGATGATTTACTTTAGATTTCTTAAAAAAAGAGTTTAACTATTCATAAAACATACCGTTCTAAGAATAGTAGGTATTATGTAAAAGACAATACCTGAAAATTTTTTATCTTATTAGATTAGTTGAAAACTATAAATAGTTAATTTATAATAATTTGATTTAAATAAATAATGTAAGATCTGTTTTGATTGGATTAAAATGCATTTTGGGGATTGCAATTTTATAAATAATTTTATTGCCCGATTTAAATTATTACTATTAATAAAATTTTTAAAAAATCGTTTGATCGATAGTTAAGCTCTTTGGTAAAAATGCATGTACAGTCTACAACGTTTATTTGATTTTTTAAAAACTGTTATGACGTGTTCTTCAGGAAATGCAATAAGAACGTGACAAAATCTTTAGAAGTTTGCTAGTTCAATGTCAAGTAGTTTCAAATATATAAATATCACGTACTTTTCAAATACATAAATATCACGAAATTTCACATACAAAAAGGGCACACATTTATTTGAAAAAACCCTTTCAGTGTAGTTAATTATCGTGCAACGATCCTTTTCCTTACTTGAATGAAATCTGACAAGCGACTTAAAAATATCGTGCAACGATCCTTTTCCTTACGCGAATGAAATCTGACACTAACATTTTGAGTCCCGTTCAGATAAATTTTATTCAGAGTACATGTAAACATCTATAAACATCTAGGTCTAGCTTTTATGTAAAAAATATGCATTCAAAGAGCCATTTAAAACTTCGAAATTCTTGTTTGTGACAGTATATACAAAATGGAGTCATAAATCCTAATACAGTGAAAAGTAGTTTATGAAGTATCTTCAAGGGGAATACGGAAATACACTGCTGGCCATCGTAAATGCAACACCCTGAAGGAAGCATGCAAATAATATGAAATTTACAACATGCATTAGCTGAGGTGAGATATGCAAATGATTAGAATTTCAGCGCAGACGCACATCAAGCGCGCCTGTGGCGCCACCTCAAAGCGCTATTTAAGGCTTGGAGATTTCGACGGTTTCAAGTACAGCAATTGTGTTTTTCTTGCTTTTTTTTCAAAAAAACGATAAATTATGCCTCGTAGGAAACAACGATCATCTTTTGATCAAGTATCCGAGTTTGACAGAGGAAGGATAGTGGCATACCGAGATTGTGGGTTATCTTTCAGGGAAATCGGTCGTCGTATTGGACGAAACCAAACAACTGTGATGCGGATATGTGATCGTTGGGTGCAGGAGGGTACGACGGACAGACGTGATCGACCTCAGTGCACCACGTCACGTGATGACAGGCAGATTGTACGCATGGCAGTGACGGACCGCTCAGTCACATCACGAACCATATCACAGCAGATTCAGTCTGTAACGCATCATCCAGTGTCTGCGCGTACCATTCGACGTCGTTTACAGCAGAATGGTCTGTCCGCAAGACGTCCGTTGCTTTGTCTACCTCTGACGCGGAACCACAGACGTCTCCGCCGCCAATGGTGCGATGAAAGAAGGATGTGGACGACAGAATGGAATGAAATTCTCTTTACTGACGAGTCACGCTTCTGTATGCAACACCACGACGGTCGGATTCGAGTCTGGAGACACCGTGGAGAGAGGATGCTGAACAGCTGCATTATGCACCGTCACACTGGTCCTGCACCGGGTATTATGGTATGGGGCGGTATCGGATATCTCTCTCGCACTCCTCTAGTACGCATTGCCGGTACTTTAACCAGCCAGCGCTACATCTCCGAGGTGTTGGAGCCAGTTGTCCTTTCTTACCTTCAGGGCTTGCCAACAGCCATATTTCAGCAGGATAATGCACGGCCACACGTGGCACGCATTGTCCAAGGGTTCTTCGTCAATCACCAGATTGAATTGCTTCCCTGGCCGGCGCGCTCTCCGGATCTTTCGCCGATAGAAAACATGTGGTCCATGGTTGCTCAACGACTGACCCAGAGTTCATCCCCAGCTGTCACACCAGATCAACTTTGGCAACGTGTGGAAGCTGCTTGGTCTGCTGTACCCCAAGAACACATTCAAAGTCTCTTTGAATCAATGCCGAGGCGTGTGGCAGCTGTGATCTCCAACAACGGCGGCTACTCTGGGTACTGATTTTGGCAGGAACCACGCTTCATAGAATGCTGTAAATTTAATCATTTGTTACTTGGTCAACATGTTATCTACACAATAAATTTTGTTGTGATATCTCTTGTTTTTCTTGGTGTTGCAATTTGGGTGGCCAGCAGTGTAATCACTTAAATTCAATCAACTGATTAAAGAGAAATTGTTATTGATTGAGACTAGAAGTTATTGTCTATAAAAACTTCCCAAAATTCAAAAGAGATCAAAAATCTTTTCCGTGACAAGTGACTTAAAAATATCGTACAATGATCCTTTTCCTTACTTGATTGAAATCTGAAACTCTAACATTTTGAGTCCCATTCAGATAAATTTTATACAGAGTACATGTAAACATCTATAAACAAATAGGTCTATCTTTTATGTAAAAAATATGCAGAAGTTATTATTATGTCAGCAAACTTGGATGTCAGTTGTTCTAAAACAGGCAGTGTTTACATATTACTGCATAATAACTCTCCAGGCAGTAAAAGTAGTCTTACAATCAAGGAAAAGGTTGCAAAATATTCGAAAATGTAAAAAGCTACGACCGCTCAGGGCTCAAAATTTCCACTCGCTATTGGCGAGCGGAATTTTTACTTTTGCTCATGAAAATTCGATCTAATTATGCTCTTAAATGTGAAACAAAAAGTTAATAGGGGAATGAGATTGTGAAAATTTCAAGAGGCCGTGGTAGCAAATATATAAGCAGTGTCTTTTTATTTGAAAAGAATTCCATTGTTTTCGAAACTTTTTCAAACCTAACTTTCACTGTCATACATTTTTCAATGTATTTTAATTCTCCCTGTCTCCTTCTTTTATTGATACTAGTCGGCAGTGCATTCGATTCTTATGCAGCATCGATTTGTGATCTAAAACAAACATGCAGCTGCCATAAATGCTACAATAATATGTTTACCTCTCACTCTAGTGCAGCATCGCAAATGTCACGGCATATTATCCATCATTTCCTAATCTTCCCCTTTTTGTTTCCACATTGTAGTAGTGGCCACTTTTATTATTGGTTGGTAGGTAGCATGTTGGCATGCTTTTTGTTCGCCTCGCGACATACAAAGGGGGAACTCTGTTTTATCTAATCCGGTAACAAATACCTGGTCAATGTATTGCTATTATGAATAATAGACTGAAACAGATATTGCTTGTCACGATATCTAAAATCTTGTCAAAAAAGCTTTCCCTTCCTTCCCCCAGGAAATAGGCTGCCATTATTTTCTTTATGAATACAGAACTCCAATAAAATAACTCGGCTGTTCGAGCTTCGTCAAGGGGAGCCCCCCCCCCTGAACCCCCCCCCTAATTTTTTAGTTTCATTATTGCCATATTAAAACGATATTGATTGAGACTATGTCATACTTCTATGTCGTATTTTTGGGGACACATTTTTCATACAATTTTCAATAAAGGGGGTGAGAGATAAAACGACATAGTCATCAAAATTTTTGTACAGTTATTTATAAATAACTATAAAGTACTCGCAAAATAACTTATTGATTTGACATTGCTTTGTATTAGAAGTTGTTCTTAATCGGCTATATTATTATGTTCTTTCGTTGCACTTATCAATATAGCATTTTCGAGCCATTTATAATTTTTAGCACACTTACTTGGCACAATCAAAAGCTGAAATACGCAAGCAGATTCCAAATACTAAAAATAAGCCTTTCTATAACTTAAAGTTCAAAACATTATTTATTCATTAAAGGAAGTTTAAAATCTATTATTCTGTAAATGAAGTTTAAAATCCAACAGTTCTTTCGCCGTATTAAAAATAATATTTTGAACAAAATAGGCTGTATATGATTTTATGTACTGGTATCCAGAAATAATGTCACAAAAATATAAATTGAGATTTTTTTATAGAGAGGGGGGTAGAAAATGGGTTTAACGCATCGGCATTTAGTATACTAACACTTCATGCTGTGAGGCAAGAAACGAAAATATTTACATGATAGTTTAATGTAAGGTGATATGCAATTAAAAGCAACATTGATCGAATAATTCATAACACTATCACTTTGTCTAATAACAGGTGTGGCCACCTCATACCGCTAGCTATTCAATCGTCACAGGCTCTCATACTGTTAATGAGGCTATTGATCGACGGTCGTGGAGTCATTCCCATTCTTTCAACAAAGCCCATTTCAACACCTAAAGGATCCTTGGAGAACATTGTCGACATGTAATGGCCCTGCACAGAGCATTCCACAATTGCTCTATGGGACTGAGGTCTGGAGACCTCGTTGGACACATCATATGGTGAGTACTCTTCTTTCTGGTGACTTTCCAGAGAGGAAGTATTTTTAATACTACTACAGTATTTTTTCCACATAAAAATAGAGTTGTAGTATTTATCGTAGTATTTTTTTTTTAGAGTGGTACTTTCAAAATCAAACCAGAGAGAAAAATTTAAGGAAAGGAAATACAAAGTTACATACATATTTAAGGGGGTTGTTTAGGGATCTGAACACTCCCCTTTTGTCTACGCAAAAACGCTAATTTTGGCAGCATATCCGCCTTTAGTATCTCTGCCTCAAAATAATATGCGGTAAAAAAATTATTTCATATACATTTTGAAAATTTTATACTAAATAAAAAAAATTATATTAACTTTGCAAACTATAGTTTAATGAGTAATGAAAAACATTTATTAGAAAGATGATCAAAAATTTGCAATTGGAAGTTTGTTCTAAATTAGTGTAATGTGATTAGACTGCCGAGTCGTCAGTCTTTGAAGAGGGAGACAATATTGCAAAATTGTAATGTTGTTTTCCTGCAGTAATGTATGTTAACGTTACTGAAAAGATAGTGTTCGGGCATTCCTGCATGTATAATGAGTATGAGATCCCTTGGCGACAAATTTTGGTGGCTGACTTATTCGGCGACTTAGCAACGAATTTGGCGACCAACTCGAAAATACTGGAATTTTGGCTGTATTTCGATTACGAAAGAAGCTACGAGAAAAATCGAGAAACATGACGTCACGATCTGCTTGGAAATCTATAAATAGGAGACTCTTGCTGGAGGTTCATTGTGATAGACGAGAGTCATCGCAATACGATTGGCATTGAGATTTGAATGGTGTTATGGCTGTTATAGATAATGATTTTCAGTTGCTTGTGTTACTAAATGCTGTAGTTTTCGTGAATATTATTGCTTCTTTTTATCGAATAGAGTTATATTCATTTTTCCAGTTTCTTAGAATATTTTAACGTGCACCTACTATATACCTTTCGCAACAGTACTTAGCTTAAGACGTACTCTCTACAAGCGACGGTTTAGAATTGACAGAGTGGATTGATTCCTCCTCATATTTATAGCCTTTGGAGACATTCCTAGAAATTTCTGTTCCGTTCTATCTCGATAATTTTCCTTATACTTCCCGCAAATGGACTGCGTGCTATATTGCTTGCTGTGCAAAAAGCAAACAACACATGCGCTATGCCTAAAATCGGAAAGACTGTCATTTTGATAACGTACTGCCTGATTTGGTACCAAAAAGCCGTCAACAATTTGAAAGAAAACGCCAACTCTAATGTTATCTTACAGGAAAATTTTGATACACCTTTCCCGTTTTTGACTGACACGCAACAAAATGCAAAATTTTATGTAAACAACATGAATGTTTGCCCACGGTGAAACCCAGACGAGCAGGATGCTTTTATAATTCCCAACACTATTTTAGAAGTGAAAGGCATCATTTATGAAGCCATTTTCCAAGCTTCGACGAGAAAATTAAAGGACTCAAAACGTGCTTTTCACATTTCCTTTCATATCTCAAAGAAGAAAACAGATAATCATAAAGTTCTTCCTTTAAATTATAGCTGGCATGAATACGTTAAAACTAGTTTTTGGATATATGAAAATATGATCTCTAAAGATGAAGGATATAAGAAATATGTATTTTTATACTTTCTCTAAATAGCTCAATGAAAGAAAAAGGTAACCATAAGATTCTTCTTTTAAGGAACTCGGCACTTTTTGATCATTTTTTTTTCTTATCCCATGAGTATGCTATTAAAGGTTGATATTAAACAAAATATTTTTCACATAAAAAACAAACATATATTTAGTAGAAAAAGCCCCGTAATTTCTGTTACATTTTCATTTTCAGTATTTTTTAGCTCAAGATATAGCAAAATCCACCCCTCATTCCATTAAACAAAGCATGTTGAGCACCTACAAACAAACAAACAAAAAAAATGTTAAGTTCCATAATGAACATATATTGAAGTTTTATTGCTTTGACTATTATGATTTTCTGAAAAAATTAAAATTAAGAAAATGAATATTAAAAGCTTGGCGTTTAAAAGGCCGTCAGTGCAGTTAAAACATTCAAAAAACCTTTTTACAACTTTTTCATTCATCCGGTTGTTTTAAACTTGACTCAGTTATATTGCATGTGTGTCAAACTACATTATAAGATAAACATTGAAAAATCCATATTTTTATATATTTTCTCCATTTGATAGATGCCTAGTCCATTTAAAGAGCCATAAACAAGAATACCTAAAAATCAGTTTCAGGCTTTTTCGAAATTGAAAGAAGGTGGTTGGTGGGAGGGAAAAAAACCTATTTTTCACATATCCTTCATATCTAAAGAAAAATTGTTTTGCCGGTGTCATATTAAATGCACAGTGAGAGTATAATTTAGAGCGATAACTATATTCAATTAGAGGAATTACATGAAAAAGTTTCTTGCAAACCGTCACGCCAGTTTGCCTGACATTTTAGCGAAGGTGCCTGTTTTCTCACATTCTGTTTTCCCCCCTGTGAGATATGACGATAAAATAAATATCTAAAGACTCATAAATGGTGACAAAAAGAGAAATAAGAAGTTCAGACGATAATGTCCGTATCTTTCGATTTCAAATATTCACTGTATTGATCCTTACAAGCGAAAACTGTGCAGTGGCAGTTTTTTTAACTACTACATACGTATTATCTATTGAATACGATGTCCATCATGGTTAATCTATGTAAAGAGAAAAATAAAGAATAACCGTAAGTGTGGTTTGTGAAAATAAAATTTTGTTTCCATTTCCGATGATGAGTAGTTTGAAAAAAAAAAGCTATTAATGTCAAAACGTTTATTTTAAAAATAATATTTCTTGATTCGCTGAAAATGTGCCAAAAATTGGGGAGCATACTGATATTTTCAACATTTTGAACAAAATAGTGAACAAAAAAGTATGTTAACCCTTTGAGGCGCAACCCTTTCCCAATGATGAAAAAAGGGCAGCCGTTGCCATCGCTCGACTTAACTACCATCAAGATGGCGGACGATCAAAACGTTCATCGCGTGTCACAGATCTAGAGAATCTCTTTTGACGCAACTTGCTGTGCGGCACAGCCAGCTGCGTCAAAAAAGGGTCTCTAGATCTGTGGCACGCGATGAACGTTTCGATCGTCCGCTATCTTGCTGGTAGTTTAGTCGAGCGAAGGAAACGGCTGCCCTTTTATTCAGCATTGGGCAATCTATCGAGCTGTTCTCGCATTCTTCCATTTTTCAGCAGATGTCAGTGCTGTTAAAAAATAGTGACAATTTTTGTACGGGAAAGGACGTGCTAAAAAGTAAAGGATTCTCGTGGAGCTAAGTCACCCGCAACTATTTTCAAAGAAATCAAATAAATTCTTCGTGACTGGCAACAGTCAAAACGTCAGAGTTTGGTGTTCCCAGAGCGGGAACACTGCGCGTTAAAGGGTTAAAGGTAATGGGTAGAGATTAAAAATTACATTGGGTTGTATTGTGTTATGCAAAGCTGTGCAAAGGCTATCTGCCAAGCAGGGGGGTTGCCTTGATCGGAGGATATTTTAAGGAATTCTAACGCGCATCCACGTTACATCTGGAGAACACTGACAAAAACTCCAGGCTGTTAGATCGCGTGCAGCGTCCAATAGTTTACTTCTTGTCTTGTTTCCTGACAAGGGGTAAGGGGATTTTCCATGGGTGTTCAATGATTATGCATATATATATATGTATCAGGTTGTAACGAAAGTTCTCCGCCAAGTCTGCTTGAGTCAGCTCATGCGGCACCCAGCGATTGAACTTGTGCATGAAGTTTATGGGATGCATAGCATGGCTAATGGGCATGACATTAATGTCTAACTCTTTAGCTAGCTCTCAAGTGGTTAAATACTGATCTTCTTCCACAAGTTCTCTCAGGTGGCCCTCATCAACATCCATAGGCCGGCCAGAGAGCTCTGCTCCTTGAATGTCATAGACGCTGTTTTTAACTTTCAGTACCAAACCTTCACAGTGCCGTATGATACAACAGTAGAATCTAAATTACACACATAATTCATTGACATTCTGTAGCACTTTTTGCAACAGAACTGGAAGTAAATGTTGGTTCTAATCCAGTAACGTGATAGTTCCATTTCAGATACCTTGTACTTAATGATAACGATATTTTTTAACAACTAAAGCAGTGTTCTAAAGCAAGTATCTTTCTTTCAAATGACAAATATTATTTGACAAAATATGAGCAAACACACCAACGTGAACTGTTTGCAGACGATATTTGTGGTGGCGGAAAACTTTCGTTACAACCTAATAGCATTAAACGGCTACAGGAAGGTTGTAGTCGCGGGCCGGAGGAGGCGAGGCCGTTGAGACCCATTCTGGGCGTTGGGTACTAGGCGAGGCGGCTCGGGACTCTGGCTTAGAGCCGTTATTGTGGGATCCTGGCCCGTCTTCACTGGCCGGCAAACGCTGGAGCGAGCTGCGAAAATCCTTGGGCCGCTATGGCCGTCGGGGAAGAATTGAGTCGAACTGCGATTACATTATTTTATTGGGTGATTCGATGCAACTTTCCTTGGCAGTTGTGGTCACGAGGAAAAAGTCGCTGCTGGGCTGCACCAGCCCCTTTTATTAATTTTTGAGGTCGTGTTACGTGATCAATGCACGCTGAAATTATTGGCCAATCCCAAAATCTGGGCAGCGTTTTTCAAGGTTTGTTATGGCTTTTAAGCCGCCACATTGACTGGACGCGGGGACTGTCTACAAAATTACAAAGGAATTGCAAGGGACCACGTAGTAATTGCTGTTTCTGAAAGCGGATTCCTTCTTTCCAACTGAATTAAAACCGCGGGTAAACTTTTCCAACTGAATTATTATTGCGGGTAAATTACGCTACATTTTTATTTTCAGAGGATTTTTGCTTTATAAATTACTACTACATCCAGCTTAAACAATTGTTTTAAGAATAAAGTTACAGTGACTTGAAAAAAAATCGAAATGTCTCTACATAAGCTGAACTATCTACTTTTCAGGCTGTCAACCATTAAGAGCTATGAAACATACAAAAAGAGTTGTTAAACATGCAGTATTCTCCAATGTTTTAAAGAAGGATGATACTTCATCTCATTTCGTTAACTATTTCACTTAATATTTATTCTAGAAGTTACAAAATATGCGAGGGTCATCCAGAAAGTAAGCTTCCCATTGTCAATAAAAAGAAGCAAAACGTTATTAATGGGAAAAAATTATGGCAAAACGTGCAGCAATATTTCTTCTCATCATATCGTGGGAGAAGTTTTTGTAGTCCAGTGTCATAGAAGGCTGCCCCCGAAGAATGGCCTTGTGTTTTTTTTTTTTTTGTTTTGTTTAATTACGTTTACACAAGGGAACTAGGCCGAGGGGATGCCCTCCATGAGGGTCTTAACCCTTTAACGCACAGTGTTCCCGCTCTGGGAACACCAAACTCTGACGTTTTGACTGTTGCCAGTCACGTAGAATAGATTTGATTTCTATAAAAATAGTTGCGAGTGACATAGCTCCATGAGAATCCTTTACTCTTTAGGACGTCATTTCCCGTAAAAAGTGGTCACGATTATTTTTAACAGCACAGACATCTGCTGAAAAATGGAAGAATGTGAGAACAGCTTTATGTATTGCCCAATGCTGAGAAAAGGGGAGCGATGGCAACGGCTGCCCTTTTCTCAGCATTGGGAAAAGGTTGCGCCTCAAAGGGTTAACTCGTACTTTCATTAAGTTTCGGAGGAAACCACGGAAAACTCCGAACGGCTAGGGGGCGGACGCGAACTGGGTTTGAACCAGGCGCCTTCCGCCTCTCTCAGTTGAGAGTGCTATGCGCTAGGACATTGGTGGGGCACGCCTGAGAATGTAGCCAGCAAGTCACAGTTGTTTTTGGTCTTCGTCTGTTGGAAAGTGATACCCGGACAGGAATTTCTTCAGGAACAAGCCGCTGGGAGCAGGATCGGTACTAAAGGGTGGATGGTCAAAAACCTCACAACGAAATTTCTGGGAGGTATGTGAGACGCTGGCTCCATTCTCAGGCGGTAGATTTATATGACTGCAGACTACAAAAAAACCTTATCCTGCGGTATGACAAATGTTGAATTTCGGTGATGCTTAAGTTGAGATGTAGATGAAATGTAGATGTGTCTTTTGCAATAAATTTTCCCAGGTAACCATGTTTTGTTATTTTTTATTGCCCGGGGGGAACTTACTTTCTGGATTATTCTCGTATATTAGCTTAATGTACATAAAACTACAACAGTTCGTGAAGAGACATTTAAAATTTTTTCGAGTAATAAAGTAACGCTGTTTTGTTGTTTTTAAGTAGTAGAACAGCTTTAGACGATTGTATATTTTTTTACTATCTGCTTTTAAATGTTATTCATACTAAAATATTAAATAAACCAAAAGAATAAATATATAAAGTGCGCAGTGAGATATATTTTCTGACGCTTTAATAGCAGTCCAGAAAAACGTAAAAGGAATTTGAAGGTTGGAAGTCGGCAAATAATGTTCTTTAAACATAATACTATTCATAAGCATGGATAAAATTCTAATAACGTGGCTAAATCATTCAAGATATTATTGAATGCATATGTTTTCTCAAGTAACACTTTTAAAGAATTTCAATCATCTGTACTGTGATAGTTTTGTGGTTAAAATCGAATTTAACGACAATTTGCATTAGTTTATAAATACGAAGTCTATGAACTCCACTCGCAATGCAGCAGTTTCTGTGCGGTTAGCAAACATTATTTATTTAAATAACCACCTTTTCTTTTTATTAACATGCTTTGTCTCTAAATTTAATTTTACTAGGAATTTAATGTCTGAAAGTTATATTTTAGCGGAAAGATATGGAGGCTCCTTTAACTCATCTCCAAACTGGCTGAAGTAATTATCGAACCTGAAAGTCCGTTCGACAAGTTACGTAAACGGTTAAGTTTTATATCTCATTACAAACGATTCAGCTTTGCGTAATTCGATTTTTTCCAAGTGGCTGCCGCCCTTCTTCGCCTTATCAAGTAGTTTATGGGGAAGAATGCCGAAGGAATTTAGAAAGTAAAGATAATATCCAATTTTCTTTGTGTTTTTAATGAAGGTGAGAAAAGTTTGTTGCACCTTTGGTTCTTTTGCCTATTGAAAGCAAACACGCATGAAAACAGACCATGGTATTATGCAGAAATATCAAAATTTGTGTTTGCTCACACACTGTATCCATTATCTTCCTTAAAATATCATATATTTAAATTAGAAGATCGAAAGTGTAAGGAATGTTGTGTCCCCAAGAAGTTTATTTTCTTGAATTTGCGCCGGTCCCTAAAACCCTCAAAACACAATATTCCTTGGAAAATGTGAGCTGGATAGGATTATGTATTAAGGCAAAGCTACCCGAGAGCTATCTCCCTAAGGAGGGATGTCTTGATAGGATGACTTTTTATGGGAATCTAAAGCGTATTTACGTTACATCGGGAGAAAAACGCCCAAGCCCATGAGCGTTAGATCGATGGCCGCTCAATACGCACGAGCCCGTGACATTCACATTTCAGCTAGATGCCATGATCAGTGTCTTTAACTACTCGGTGTAGTTGTGGGCTGAACATATGAGATCTAGTATATTCTGTGCATAATTATTTGCTTCAAATAACATTAAGCTTTCAAAGTGAATATCAAAATCAAATTTCTGGACTAGACTAAGTGATATAGTATGTGAATTGAGAACCTGATATCATTCTTTCATACACACACATGCACATAAGAGGAAAAAATTGTTTCATAAAATTCCCCTACCTTCTTATTTTTTATAATTTTTTTTTAAATCTCACTCTTTAAAAGTGTATAACCACCTTCCCCAGTAACATAAAACTTTTTAAATAAACGGATGTAGCGTATTTATGCCTGGGAAACTTTTTAAAGAATCAGTACACTTTATAGCTGTTTAATTTGTTGAACACTTTGTAAAAGCAGTGAAAAATTACGATACTGATTTGATTCTCCTGATGAAGTGACGAATTGCATTCTTCATCAAAATATATTCGTTAAAATGACGCTAGATTACATTGTTTAGCCACCAAGCCTTGTGATTTTTTTCTATTCTTTGTATTTTTAAACTTTTGGAGAACTTCATAAATTATGATTTAGAGCTACCTGTACTCATTGAAGAAGTTTTCAGACATTTTCTGCTTCTTACACTAAAACTTTTATGTTTAGTTCGTCTAATTAATAATGGTTGAACCTTTGTACAGGTTGTAACGAAAGTTTTCCGCCAAATCTGCCTGAAAAACTCACTTCTAACTCCTTAGATAACTGTTTATAAACTTTCGGTATCAAACCTGCACAGTGTCACATGATACAACAATAGTACTTAAAGCTGTACTCATAATTCGTTGATATTCTGTAGCTGACTTTTTGCAACACAACTGGAAGTAAACGATGGTTCTAATCCTCTAGAGTGATAGTGTCATTTGAGACACCTTGTACTTAATGATAACTATATTTTTTACAGATTTCACACCATAGTGTTATAAAGTAAGTCTCTTTCTTCCAAATGCCAAAAATCATTTGACAAAATAGGAGCAAATACGCCAACGCGAACTGTGTGCTGACGATGTTTGAGGTGGCGGGAAACTTTCGTTACAACCTTATATAATATTTTGAAGTAGACACACATATTTCCGAATGAAACGATATTAAAAATTTTAACACCATTTTGATTGCTCAGATTCAGATGATGTGTTGTTAATTTTATTAATGTCTTTCTTAATAAATTTCATTCATACACCTTTAATATATTGCATAAAGTCTCAGAATGAAAAAACAAATACATCAAGAAGAAGAAATTGTTGATTAAAGGGAAAAGCTTGTATATAAAAATGATTTTGTTAAGAAATTTATTACTTTAAAATAACGGAAATACAAAGTGCTTATGAAATAAGTCTGCTTGGAGGCATCTATTAAAAAACTATTGGCATTATTAAACTAAATTTACTGTGCAGACTGCTGAAAACAAAAGAGTGATAAACAGTAAGTACCTGCCAAAAATTAGCGGTATGAGAGATTTTGGCACTGTCAAACTAATAACAGGACGAGCATTTTACCAATTAATTGTTCCAAAATCGATTATGAATATTTATTCATCTCATATATATTTAATCTAAAAAAAATGAAAAATTCACTTGTACAGCTTATTTCAAAGTTTCAGACTTGGAGGAACTTTGTTAACAGTGAAACATTACATAATATACACAGGTATTGATGTGCTAGAGTAGAATTTTCTACTTTAGCATTTAATATGAATTCCGCTCTCTACAGCTCTAGAATTTTCAGAATGTAACTCGTCCTAGATTTACAGCTCTTAGAATTTCTCATTATACTTTAAAGAGTGTTGGAAGAGTATGTTATGCCCTGCGGGACATTTCAAGCCTTTTCTGCATATATTTCATCTCTTAAGACAGTTTTATCTCTTAAAAGCCATCTTCTGCTGTGTAACGATATTTGAAGCACAAAATTCTTATTTATATCGAAATAGGTGCATTGACGACTGTTAGTAAAATGCAATGTCTAAAGATATTGCATAACTTTAAATTTAGAACAAAATTTATAATTGTTTTCTTAATTATTATAAAAATTAAGGAAACTTATTATTTCATTTTACTAAACTAGAGAAGGGGGGGGGTTGAACAGCAAAGTCTATGGTTCCTAAAGTTTTTATGATAAATATTACATAATTACTAACTTCATATTTAGATTCATAACAAAATACCTTATATTCTCGAATACTCTGATATCTCTGGTTCCACAATTAATGATTTCTTATATAGTGCATAACAGAAACGTACAATAATGTTATTTGTAGTATTACAGTAACAGATAGTATGAATTACACATTTTCATTCTTCTGAGCAAAAGAACATTCAAGATCTGCTGCATATATTTTTCTTCTTCGAACAAAATAGTGATTCAGTCTTTATCCTCTACAACAATAGGTTTTACTTTTCTGTTTCTTTATCAATTTACATATAAAATTATCAAAGTATGCTAATGAATTTCAAGCATATGCGTAGATTATACAACAGACATTAAAGGACAGCTATTAAAACCAATGGAATGCTTTCCATAGTTCAAGTGATTTAATAAGCTTAAATCGGTCGATTTCATTATGAGTAGAAAAAAAGGAAATGTATTAAGTTTTGGAAACTAATAATATGAGCTATTTATTTTTTATCGGGAACATTCCGCAAAGAACAACCTAGTGATTAAAACAATAAGAACCGCACTTTTCCCATATTATTCTTTTTCTTCTGTGTAAGGCGACAGAATATGCAGTGCATTAAAAGCCAAATTAAGCTATTTTTCTGTCCCAATTATCCCACCATACCCTTTTGATGTGTAACCAATGGTGTATAATGTTTCAAACTTAACAAACTCTTTTGCATTAATTGCTGCAAATTAATAAGCGGTCTTTTTAGTCTTGCAAAAAAAAAGGTAGGTATTGCCTAGGTCTACCACCAAGGTTCATCTTGCTCCGAGGTTTCGAAAGAAAATACTTTTCAGTACCATGTCCTTGCTTTGAGGATACAAAACTCTAACTTTTTTTGGTTATTTTTATTCACGAAGAGTAAATTTGTTTTCTATAAAATACTAAAGGATGGCATAGTTATACCAGAATCCTTTATTTTTAACTCATCATTTCCAGTAAAAATTGAAAATTATTTGTAAAATTGATATCAGAATTATTTTTGTCAGTACTAGCTTCTGTTAGAATCAGGGGAATGTCATGAAAACGCATCGATATAGAAGAACAACTGGAAAGGCTGCTCAACGATGAAAAAGTTCAGTTGTTCCCATCGCTCGATTACAGATGACGTGCAGCTGGTGTGTACGATCTCACAGGCAGCTGAGTCAAAAAAAAAAAAAAAAAAATCTTTAGCTCTATGGAAGTCGATTGGCGATTCGATAAATCACCATGTTGCTGGTCGATGGCAACGGCTGCTCTTCTTCACCGTTGGGCAGTACATCCAGTTGTTTTTCTATGTAGATATGAAAATATTGGCTTTTCAAAGGATTAATCAGGAGTTTTCAGTATGGATTGGGAGAATTTAGTTACAACGCATTAAAATATTTCTTTGAAATGAAAATTTCGATGAAATTTTTGATGGGAAAATTTATAAAGCGTGACTGCACGTAACATTTTTTCTTCCGAAACTGTACTTCGTGATTGATAAATAAATCCAGAAAAATCCTTCAAATAAGTAAAAATTTCTTAGATTTTAAATTAATCACATAAGTACTAGCGGCTTGAGTTTTAAACTGAGAAACGGAAGCAATATCAAGAGAAAAATATCAAGATGTTGTCCATTTTACTTTAAGTTATCCCATGTTTACATGCACACTTTTTAATACTGGCTTTTTTATTTTTCCAATTTTGAAAAATTTATTTTAAGAAAAGGAGTATTTTGTAAATCTCAACATTTTACATTTTATTACGTTTTAAACCGGCTATTTGTTGTACATAATTATATCCTCATCTAAAAAATTTCTGACAATCATCAGATGTTGCTGGACCAAAAAAAGCTTTCTTATCTAAATTTTATTTGTATTTTGTGAGTGCATTAGTACACACAGTCTAGTATTTGTGTATGCTGTACATAAATGTTTAATCAAGCGATACATATGAGAAAAAACAATCATATAATTCTGTAATATTCAACAAAACAAGTTATGATGAAAGGATGCATGACAAACTTAGAACTATTGAAATTTTGAGGTACATGTAGCTTCATTGAGTAACTAATAAATTTCTAAAAATGTGTACACTTTCAACGATTAAATTATAAAACAAAACTTAAAATAACGTGCTGCTTTATTCAAGTTTAGGCCTTTACAAATGTTAATTTAGTATTTTCAGTATTGATTACTCTAAAATTATGAACCTATACTATATTATAAAATTTTCTCAAAGTATTTTCCAATTTCCCTCTTTGCACATTTGCTGAGTGTTCATATCTTGTTTTCGAACCATCTTAAGGCTTTCGATGTTTTTCTGCTTTAGTAAAGGAACTTCTTTGTGGTAGGAATCTTGTACAGTGATAAATAATACAAAGAACTTATATCCAGAAGGTGTAAAATAATTTCGTGTTCTGTTGAATGCATTGCATTGACGGATATTTATCAAGAAGTGAGTATTTGAAGATTGTATATTGATATTTCTAGACTTTCTTTATTCATAAGAAAATGGAATCACAATAAAACCTTCAGATTTTCATTCTTGAGGTTACACTCTTGTCCGTATTTTTAGGTTTACAATTTGAAAAAGTGATGATAACAATCCAAGACCTTCAGATATTTATTGTTTGATGTACTAATTCATTTATCTATATACCACTATCTATATTGAGTATTGAAATGTATTCTAAAGAAGTAGCATCACACTGAAACCTTCTGTTACTGATTCTTTGATGTACTACTACATTCATGCATAATTACCCAGATGTCTCTATTTGGAGCGCTTATAGATATTGTTAGCCGTCCTGTTTGAATAAGAAATGCTGTCACACTGAAACCTTTAGCTTTTGATTCTTTGATGTACTACTATATTCATGCATAATTGCCCGGAACTTTATTCATTCAAATGCATCTAAATCGGGCTATCTATATTGCATGCATTTTAAAGAAATATTATCATACGGAACCTTCAACTTTTGATGTACTACTATATTCCTGCATAATTGTCCAGTACTGTATTCATCCAAATGCATCTAATTGGGGTTATCTATATTGCTTACTGAAATGTATTCAAAGAAATTCCATCACACTGAAATCTTCTGTTATTGATTCTTTATGTACTACTATATTCATGCATCACTGTCCAGATGCGAATACTTGGGTATCTTATTAAATGTTAGGCATCCTGTTTGAATAAGTACTAATATCACACTGAAACCTCCAGTTATGGACTGTTTGATGCGCTACTATATCCATGCATTATTGTTCAAATGTTTATATTTAGATGGCTTATTGATATTGTTAGGCTTCTTCTTTGAACAAGAACTACCATCATGCTGAAATTTAGAGTTATTGATTCTTTGGTGTATTATAGTCATGCATATTTTCCAGATATGAATATTTAGATTGCACATTGATATTGTTAGACTTCCTGTTCGAAAAGATATATCATCACTTTCAGATCTTCAAATATTCATGCATATTCATGTTCTACATTCAAGCATTCCCTAAATAGGTAATTCAATTGCTTATGTTTTTAATCTTCATATATGAAAGAAATTCCTTCACATCTTCAGATACTTTGATATTCTATGTTTTCATGCATATATTTTTTCATTTATGTTTAGATTGCCCGTTAATATGTTTCGACGATACTTTAAAAAAAATCACATTCTTTATATATAATGCATGAATGTTTCAAAAAATTTTAAGAACTAAGCTACGTTGATTTTTCATCTGCAGGACACTTGTGCGGATTTTTATTCTTGATGTCTGTGTTGCAAGACTTGATATATTGGTTTCTTCATTGACGGAATGTCACATTATTCAGAACAGTTTAAGAATCTGGAGGTTTTAAAATGAAGCTCCATTTTTCGGACATCTGTACAGTGGTCATATGACTCTCTTTCTTGATCTCTTATCCATTTCCTTTTCAACGTGAATTGATACTGTGCTTTTAAGTTACTCGATAGGGATTCGACAAATTTCTTCAAAAGATTCATGATAGATATTCAGTTCGCAAATAAATGTATAAATTCATCTGTAAAAAATATAAATACTTATTAATCTACAATTCTTGCGAAAAGCACACTAAGAAATATAAATAGACTTACAGAGATACACGTAAAGAAAAGTAAAGTGCACATAATAGATATGAAATACACAGCGTATTCATGAATGAATGATGAATCTATCCGACAAAGCATAAAATGCAATTCTACAAATCTACTCTATACACTGATTTGATTTTCAAATAATTTTTGAAACAAAATTACCCTTTTTTACTGTACTTCATTTTGTATACGGCCCCACAAAATAGGTAAATGACCACACTTTTATAATTAAAAAAAAATAATAATAAACTTGATGAAAAGTTGTCACTAATTTATATATATATATATATATATATATATATATATATATATATATATCTTAACATCTGAAACATTTTCACTGTCAATTTGCTACATTTAGTAATCCTTCAACTCATTAATTCTAGATTGAAAAATAATCAGTTTATTTTTTTACCTTTAACTGTTCAGAGATACACTGAATTCAAATATGAACTGAAAAGTTAGAGCACAATATAACATTTTGAGAAACTTTGACAATTTTAATTCAGAGTTAACACCAGTTTCTTTTTCTGTGATTGTTATTGTTTTAACTCAAAAAGGAAGTAACGTCATCAAAAGTTTGAAATGACTTACGCTATTTGTTTGTTTTTCTCATCGCTGAATTTGTCGTTGAACGTAGCTTACTCTCAAAGTGATAGTTTTAAGTCATTCTGTCGCAGCATACATTTCGTTGAGTTTGTACTCCGTTGGACCTATGTATTTTTTGTGAATTTTCCTTCGAAATAGAAAGCGTCTTGTTCTTGGAATAGACTTCGGACGTTTCAGCCTACAGAAACATAATAATTTAATTAATTACTATTTATAGAAACGTTCGCGCAGCTTTCGTCACCAATAAACGCAGAAAGTAGCTTAAAGATATACATGAAAATTAATAAATCCTTTCAGAATGAATTAAATAAATTTAGGAATTTATTGGGATTCTATTTTTGTTCCTTCAGTGTCTCCGTTCGCTTAAAAAAAATAAAAAAACATTCTATTCCAAAAAGAACACACTATCAAAAATTGTATCTACGGGATCTGTAGTTGCCGTAGCAACAAAGCACGAACTTTCCCCCAGAACTTCTCTTTTTATGCCACACAGACTCTGTCTTGACAGTGGGCAGATGGAACTGTCAATCAAAGTTCTGAGCCTGTTAAAATTAATGTATGATCTTTACCCCTCTAGCGGTAAATTACAGAAACTGTGCTATAGAACCGAAAACCCCCGTGAAAATGATAACTTTAAACACCTTTTTAAACTTTTTCTTTCTTTCTTTTTAAACTGCCTCTTAACCCTTTGAGGCGCAACCCTTTCCCAATGCTGAAAAAAGGGCAGCCGTTGCCATCGCTCGACTTAACTACCAGCAAGATGGCACGCGATGAACGTTTCGATCGTCCGCCATCTTGCTGGTAGTTAAGTCGAGCGATGGCAACGGCTGCCCTTTTTTCAGCATTGGGCAATCTATTCAGCTGGTCTCGCATTCTTCCATTTTTCAGCAGATGTCAGTGCTGTTAAAAAGAATCGTGACAATTTTTTTACGGGAAATGACATGCTAAAAAATAAAGGATTCTCGTGGAGCTATGTCACCCGCAACTATTTTTATAGAAATCCAATCTATTCTTCGTGACTGGCAACAGTCAAAACGTCAGAGTTTGGTGTTCCCAGAGCGGTAACACTGCGCGTTAAAGGGTTAAATTAAGAAGTACTGTAAAGAAACAGACTAAAACCTCTTAGAAGATAGTTTCAAGTTCAGAGCTTCTTTGTTGTGGCTAAAAAAAAAATCAAATTCTCACATCGTACGTCACAAGAACGTAGTATAAGGCACTCAAATACGCATGAATTCAAGAAAAACATATTCTTACCTGTAAAATGTATAATACTCAATGCACGTTTTCCAAAGTCTTTTTGCAGATTCATCATTGGGCAGGGTAAATTCAAGTATTCGTGGAGGCAGTGCTTCCTAAACAAGGAAAAAAAAAGTGTTTTATGGATAAAAACCGAAAATTATTAAATTAGCCAATTCTCATTTTTAATCTTCAAAAACATTTCCTAAATTTGCAGGAGGATTTCAACATGCAGTTTCAATAAAAATCAAAATTGGAATGGGTAGTAACAAAAGTTTTCTGTGTAAATTTTTTGTTTAATTGATTAATATTACAAAAATATTAAACTTCTATAGATATTATGGTGATTAATTATGTGTGAAAGCAACACATCTTGAAGATCGAATATCTAGGTATTAATTTATACCATCGGGAAAAATTTTTGGCTGCAAATTTTCATTAATTTCTTCTGAAGCTTATTGACTTAATAGAGCTTATTAAAATAAAAAAATAAAAAATGAAGCTCGAAAACTGAAATATCATCATCCCTTTGCAGGGGTCGCGCTGTCGATCGCCAACGTCGCAAATTGCGAAAATAAAATTAGTTTGGCGAAAGAACATACGTTTTGGCGAAAATATTGACAATTGCTTTCCGAAAAATTCTAATTTGGCGAAATGTTAAAAAGAGCCAGCGCAATCCCTGCCTTTGCAAATAATGAGTGCTTCATCTAAATATAAAGAAAATAAAAAATAGCAATGATCATTTCTTTTCAAAGTATTACTAAGGGTTAACTATGAAAAATCTGTCAAAGAACAGAACATACCCCTTCCTTGCGAAGTTCAAAGGCAAACTTGTTTCTTTTTGACGTTACCTCCAAAACTGTAGACCACTCATATCGTTGAAAACACATTTTACTTCTTACGGGCTTGTAAACTTGTAGACCGGACGGACAGACGCCTATCATTGTGCTGAAGTTTCTCCAGTCTTTGACTTCGTGCATACTGACGCCGTACATTTTTAACTTCTTGGCGACTTTCAAAAAATTCCATTCAGCTTCATCTGGAGTTAGTCCCCTGAAGATAAAATATACATGCATGTTAGCTTAGTTTAATATACTATTAATGTGTAAGAGGCGTGATTATATTTCAATTCCGTGCAATCTCATTCTATTGAGGATTCAAAAGGGATAAGGGTGAGATATGATCTATTCTCACTAATCATTTAACCCTTTAACGCGCAGTGTTCCCACTCTGGGAACGCCAAACTATGACGTTTTGACTGTTGCCAGTCCCGAAGAATAGATTTGACTTTTATAAAAATAGTTACGGGTGACATAGCTCCACGAGAATCCTTTACATTTTAGCACGTCATTTCCCGTCAAAAAAAATTGTCACGATTATTTTTAACAGCACTGACATCTGCTGAAAAATGGAAGAATGCGAGAACAGCTGTATAGATTGCCCAATGCTGAAAAAAGGGCAGCCGTTGCTATCGCTCGACTTAACTACCAGCAAGATGGCGGACGATCGAAACCTTCAACGCGTGTCACAGAGCTAGAGACCCTTTTTTGATGCATCCGGCTGTGCCGCACAGCCAGCTGTCGTCAAAGAAGGGTCTCTCTCTAGATCTGTGGCACGCGATGAACGTTTCGATCGTCCGCCATCTTGCTGGTAGTTTAGTCGAGCGATGGCAACAGCTGCCCTTTTTTCAGCATTGGGAAAGGGTTGCGCTCAAAGGGTTAAAGAGATGACGGAAAAGACTCTCTTTCTTCCACCCTTGATTGCGCAAGTGCAGCGCTGGATCGCAGCAGATCTTTCAGAGTGCCATTCTGGGAAGCAATATCAGTCATAGAAGGAGTCTAAATATTTTTTCGATAAATTTCTTACATAATTTTTTTACGTTTCTTCGATAAACATTTCTTCGATATTACATTTACTTTCGATAAATTTCTTGCATTTCTTCATATTTTTATTGGATAACGAAATCGAATGATAGCGATCATTTTCATCTAAAACTATGTTTCTTTTTTCAGATCACTTTTACATTAAAATAAATTTATTTTTCTGGTCAGGATGCTTGTAGAAACGGGTGACATGATGCAATGCCTTTTTAGTGATGGGCATGAATGAATGAGCCTATTCTAATTAATCGATTATTAAGTTGATTCGAGACAATCGATTTTTAAAAATCCATTCGAATGCTCAGCACATAACATTCGAATAACACACGGCATTCGAGCATTGAAATAGCCAACATTTCAAATAGAACATTAGAAACGATTAATCGCTATTAATCGCAAATGGTATTCGAATAGCGAAACGATTAATCGTGATTAATCAATGTGTACAATTGTGTACAATTCGAATCGTGAATACAATTCGAATGGTAAAACGATTAGTAGCAAATACGAATAGTAAAATCGCAAATATTCACCTCGATTAATCAATTTTTGATACTACTTAAATCGATTAATCGATTATGAAAATCATTCGAATGGCATATCATTACGTATTACTGTGGATGGAGCCTAAGTTCTCTGAGACCCGATGTAGCTCTAAGAGAAGAAGGTTAGCTTCTCTCAAGAATTTGTATCTTGTTGCTTTATTAAAAACTAATACAGATAGAACTCCGTATTTTAAAACTAAAAGATTACGCGAAAATTAAACAGATAAAAAAATATTATCATAATCATGATGACGATAATAATATTTTTTTCTATAACTGCTATTTCAAAACAGCACAAAATACTTTTTTTTAAACTTACTTATGCTGCTTATGTAATTCCATAATTTTTATTTCTTCCACTCGTGTTTGATTAGGCACCAGAGGGAACACCGATAAGTAGTCGTCTTTGTGTGATTCAGGGTCATAGTCGCCAAAGTGAGACTGCGCCAAGTAAGATGCAAGCAAAAAGGGAGAACAACGAAGTCTGGAAGAAAGAGAGGGTTGTTGGAATTTCACTTCGCCAACAGGCATTTCGTAAATTAAATTAAAGTCTTAGATGTAAGAAATTTAATACATTTGGAAATTTAAAAATGTTTTTAATATTTATTTAACGAAAAAATTAATTTTAAATAAAGTCATGCAAATATAAATTTAGGAAATATGACTTAGAATATTATTAAAAGATTAAACAAAAGGGCAATGATCTTTAAATTCTCTGTGAACAGTGTCTGCATAGGGACAGTTATGTAATAGATTTCATTTTTCCATCGTAAAATATGTATTTTAATGTGTTTTTAAACTTATAAATGTTCATAAGTTTCCTCTTTATGAATATTTATTAGAAAGAAATTTTCTCGAGGTATAGCATATTCAGATACTATGAAAAATTCGTACAAAATGTAGAATGAGTAAACTAATTTAAAATAAATTTGTAAAATGGAGAGTTAAAGTAAACCAATACGATAAAAATAATGCTGTATTCTAAATCGTCAGTTTTATGTGCAATATTTTACTGATATCTTTAAAATGTCATTGAGTATATTACTTAAAATAGTTTGCATGTGAGCATATGTCCATACATCTCTGCGACAAATTACTGTTAATAAAGATGTATTAACTAATACAATTATAATAAACTGTAAACTACTTTCATAAAATCTTCTCAAAAGTTATAGCATAATTATGACAGTATGATATTGAAAAGGGAATGAAGTTAATATTTCAGAAAATTAATACTTACTTTCCACATAAAATATCATTTCTTATTTGGAGACACATATAATATCTGTAAAGAAGTAAGTTGTTAAAACTTAAATAAAAAGGTAATTATAATTAAATCAAATATAATTTAAAACGATTAGAGAAAGGTGGCCCAAAATGATCCTAGCGGGCAAAACTATTCAAATGTACTTTCTTAGATACAGGTAGCGCTATCTACCGTGTAACAGATAAACTAGTTGTGCCAAGTGAAAAAGAAGCAATGGCAGTATTCAAGTGATCACATTATTATGCGTCTTAATAGAATTCTTAGAAAATTTGGATTTTATAACATCTGTTAAGACAAGTACTACTTTTCCTATTTATTTTGATATTCAGTTTTCCATGTACAAAAATATGACTTGGTTTACTGGATGGCTTATGTTTTTAGATGGAAATTGTACTTACTGAGTTATATTTCTCGGTGTCATCCAATAATATGATCCAAATTGGGTAGCCATATTGCCGAGTAAAATGATCCATCGACGGAAGAAACTGTAGTATTGAGTTTCAGCCATCATGGCAGCCCTTCAACCGTTCTCAAAATGCGTGACTTCCCATTATTTAATTTATTTCTGCGTTTATTGCAGACTATAATTTTTTTAATCATAATTTTGAAATTTCATAACTGTTTTATTGTTTGTGGCACTCTTTTTTTAAATTTTCATAAAATAAATTCATATTGTTACGAATTTTCGGGGCAACCCGCTGCTCTGTGGCTTAAAATGGTTTAAAATTCGTATTCTAAGCTTCAAATAGATAGATTTTGCTTTTTGTTGCATCAAAATCGGCCAATTAGAACCGGAGATATGAAGGTTTCGGTTTGCCATTGTTTTTCAATGGAGGTTCTAGAAAACTCGAGAAATATTAGTCCTAGAGCTTAGATCTCTTCACATTTGGGGACTTATTTTTGGCGCCAAATTTGGCGATATTTCGCCAAAAGTCGCCAAGCTTGGCGAGTTTTTGGTCATTTGGCACGATTTTCCCAATGGGGCCTGGAAGTTGTTTTTCCTGCATTAAAACGCATAATAACCTAACATTTCTCTTCTATGACGTAATCAAAATTCACGCTTTATGTAGAACCCTCGAGAAATTGACTCTTCTGGAAACCTCTTGTACCTCCTGCGTCGGCTATTTATAGAAGCGCGCGTCGCCCCGAGGGTTCAGTGCGAGTTGAACGCTCAATGTGTGAAGAGCTCTCAGTACGCTTGTTTTGTGTGAATTGATAGTGCTATAGAAGCTGTGTTTTAGCTTGCTTTGTGAAGCTGTTTTTAAAGTGCTGTGTGTAAATTCTTCATTGCTGTGTCTTAAGGGATTGTGTACTATATCCCTTGAATATTTCCACGGCATTTTTGCCTGTGAAAGTGACTTATTTTGTGTGAGAAATACAGCATTTGTGAGAGCTTCTGATCCAAGCGGATTTTAAAAGCACGTTACTGCTAGATTGTGCTTGTGAATTGTGTACAGCTGATTGTTCTACGAAGTTCTAGAAGCAATAAAGTTTGTGTTCCATCCTGACAAGTGACTTTTTACTTGAACTTTTTACACCAACAGGACTTTACAACGACGAACCCCAGGAGTAGCAGAGTAATTCCGCAACAATATTATATGATTGTAAAACGTATTTCATTTCACACATTACATAGAGTCATAATTACTTTTACAGCTTTTATTTTGCCGATAAAAAAGCAATTTACAATTATTTTCTCATGAAGGATCATTTTGCCCTGTGATGGGGGTAAAACGATCCCTTGGACACTTTCTCAAACTTCTATTTTCTTTAACTCTTCAACTTGCTTTTAAAATATTATTAAAATATGTTATGCCTATAATGCAAAATTAGTGTTAAATATGCCAGCAAAGGAGCAAAATTTTATTTCAACATTTATATTATTTATATAAGTTTTCTTCTTAAGGGGACCTTATAGGCCACCATCCCCTAATTTTAATTTAAGCTGTTAACGTATTTATTTGATCGCAGTGTCAATCAATGTCTATCAATCCTGTCAAATGTTAAATTAATTTTAAAGTATTTTCTTCCTATTTGAAAAATTCAAGAAAAGATTTACACTCACAATGGCCATTATCAATCTAAGTAAAATACCGTCTCAGATCACCTTAATTTTAATCACCTTTAGGATATTTAATAATGCAATTAAAAAATTGTTTTAAGGGAACTTTTGCTTAATTGAATATTTCATTTTATGTTAAGCGACTTTTAGAGCGATATATAAAATATAAATTACTGAAATGAACAAACCTTTAATTTGCAGCATGATAGCAAGAAATGGAAATGAACAATAATACCTAATTTATTATCTAGGGGTTAATCCTCATTATAAATTAATTTGATGTACAAATTTTTGAACTGTAACCAGAATATCCATTACACTTTTATGTGATACATTTGTCAACTTTTATGAGAATCTTGTCAACTGAATACACAAGGTCCATCCAATAAATAACCGGAAAAGCTGTACAAAAAAAAAAAAAAAAATCTTCAACAAGTTTATTTTTTATTTTCTGATGGTGTCCTGGGACCATTATCAGATGGGCCTGGCACGCCTGCCCCGCGAACGAGATGCTGGGAATCAGAGAAACAAATTCGCGGCACCCTTGATGGTTTGCACCAGGGTGGAGCAGCTGAGCATCATTACAACCACTTTCAACATATTGCCCTGCCATCCGACTGTGAATTTCTATTGGTTTCCATCCTTCAGCTAGCAGAAATATGTTAACCCTTTAACGGGCAGTGTTCCCGCTCTGGGAACACCCAACTCTGACGTTTTGACTATTGCCATTCACGAAGAATAGATTTGATTTCTAAAAAAATAGTTGCGGGTGACCTAGCTCCACGAGAATCCTTTACTTTTTAGCACATCATTTCCCGTCAAAAAATTGTCACCATTATTTTTAACGGCACTGACATCTGCTGAAAAATAGAAGAATGCGAGAATAGCTGGATAGATTGTCTAATGCTGAGTAAAAGGGCAGCCGTTGCCATCGCTCGACTTAACGATCAGCAAGATGGCGGACGATCGAAACGTTCATTGCGTGCCACAGATCTAGAGACCCTTTTTTGACGCACAGCTGGCTGTGCGTGTTTAAGTTTTGTAATTTTTATGCAGCTTTTCAGGTTATACATTTAATGGCATTTGTATTTAAAGTGGAAGAAAATAGTGAAAAGCTAATAAAAATTTCTTTACAACAAAACGTGCTTTGATCTAAAACGTATATTTTCAATGACAGATTTTAACTTTTCGTGTTACCTCGTTAGTTCGTCTTCAAGTTCCTCAGGATTCGTAGGGTAAAACTTTACTTCAAAGGAAAATATCCAAGCTTCATCTGAAACAGAGAAATAATTTGCTTATATCTTCTCTTTGTTTGAAAATCTATTGAGCGATGAGACAGTTCTGAGAGCCTCTTGAAAATCGCACGTCATTACAGAAAACTTTTTCTCGATTAATGGAAACATAATTTTGAGTAAAATTCACTAGTTCTGTAAGTAATTTAAACGATTTGTGGCGCCTTATGTCAATAGAAAATTGTATTTGATATAAATTAGCTATCTTAAAATACATATTTTACATTTATATCCATACTAGCTGCTACCCGCGACTTCGTCCGCGTCGGCTTTAGAATTTGGTCCCGAGAGAAATGAAGCATGTGTGAATACACAAACACATATGTTTGTGACAAACACATATGTCACAAACACATATGTTTGTGACAAACACATATGTCACAAACACATATGTTTGTGACATATGTGTTTGTGTCACAAACACATATGTATGCGTCACAAACACATATGTTTGTGACAAAAGAAACTGCATTTAAATATTATTTGCTTTTTACTTATTTTAAATGAAGTATCATGCATGGTAGTATACTTCATTTAAAATAAGAGAGTATGCAGAGTTACTAAATTTAGATTTGTTTTTCAGGCATTTGGCGAATAGAGACAGTTACGACAGTATTTGCGAACTGTTTTTGGTGTTCTTGTAAGAGAAATAGTTATGCTATATGCATGAATTGTAGCCTGTGTTAATCAGGAATAGTGTAGATTTCTATTAGCGAAAAAGTTTTAGAATCGGTTCTATAGTTACAGAGATACCCAGAGAGTGTAATGTCTTAGAATTATTTTGAGTATTCCTGTAAAGGAACTATTTGCGCTACATGCATGAATTTTAGCCTATAATACTCAAGAATAGTGTAGCTTACTATCAGTGAAAAAAGTTTTGAAATCGGTTCAGTGCTTACAGAGATACACATAGAGCGTAATGTAATTCTTATGAGTATCCCTGTAAAAGAACTATTTGTGATATATGCATAAAAGGTAGCCTATAGCACTCAGGGTCCCACCAGTGTCTAAGAGGTTCTGCTCTCAAAACTGGAAGGCTGGTGGTGCCAGGTTCAAATCCCGGTCGCGCCTGTCGACCTAGCCGCTCGCAGTTTTTCGTGGTTTTATCCAAAACCTCGCGTAAATACGGGCTAGGATCCTTCAGAAAGTTCTCCACAGCGGAATTCCCAATATAGGCGCAGGACCCTAGTGCAGTCAATCGGTCTTAATCCACAAACAAACAAACAATCATACTCAGGAATACTGTAACTTTCAATCAGTGAAAAGAGTTTTAGAATCGGTTTAGTAGCTATAAAATTTCCATAGAGCGCAATGCATTAGAATTATTTTGAGTGTTTTTGTAAAAGAAATATTTATGCTATATGATTGAAAGGTTGCCTGTATGCTAATCCAGGGCATAAGCTATCTTCATTACAAATTTTTACAAATCCGTTCAACCATTTGTGTGTGATTCAGTCAAAAACATCTAAACACACAAACATACACATTTATATTATTGCTAGGATTTGGAAAGCTATGAACTTTAAAAAACACATTTGGACTTTTCTTTCTTCATTAACCCTTTAAGCGGTCAATTTTTGTACCGAAATGCTTCCAAAAAAGGCATATGATGAAATATTCCCGCTCTCTCGCTAGGAAGAAAAACCTAGGAAAATCCTAGGAAGAAAAGCATTTCAGTTACATTGACAAGCCACGTCATCTATTGAAAAATATTAATACTAAATAGTCTCGTCACAATAATGAAATATACGGGCAAATCAGAAAAGGAAAGGAGAAAATATCGATCCCCGTACGCTATACGGGCAAACCAGTTGAGGCCAATTTTGGGTAGCACGTACACTGTACGGGCAAACCGCTTAAGGGGTTAATAATGTTATTTTCACTCTCTCTTAATTACTGAGATATTTCTTCAATAATATTTTTGGAGAAAATTTACTTTTGCATACTGCCTGGCTGGAGATTATGAAGAAATTGTCGAATTGGCGCGTTTCTGAGCAGCGTCTCTTGGATTCCGACCTGACTTAACGAATAGTAAATATATTATTCTCTCCTTTAAGGTTTTTTCACTGCTTTTAAACATGGAATTTACAACACTTCGCGCACTTATCGCCGTCTAAAAAAAGTCGCCAAGCACATTGCTAAAGCACATTTTAGTCATTGGCGTATCACCAAACTGGGGAATAATTCCACTTTTTGCAAATTTTGTTTTAATACTATATAGTACTGCTGAAACTAAGTGTTGTTATTTCAAAATGGACACAACAATCGGCCGACTTGGCGCGAAATACTGCCTGCCAAATGACTTCTCTAATTTTTTACGGTGCATTAGCATACTACACAAAAATTTTAACATTCGCACTAACAATTCCATACGAACTTTAACTGTGCCGAATTTCACGGTCATCCGTTTGCGTAGTGCGCTGCAAAAGTGACACTAAATTTTTGCTTAGCGTATTTATATATATATATAGATGGATAGATTTTGCATAAAACTGGCATAATTTCCGTGGTATTTAATATTTTCAGATGCACGCGCTTTTTTATTGAAGTAATAGCATTCTTGTTGGCTCAAAATATGAATCATTTGATACAGGCGAAACTCGCCAAGCATGGCAACGTAAAAACGGTTTTTAATTAAAAATTAAAAAATTAATTAAAAATCTAAAATTCTAAGTAGCCTATAACTTTCTCCAGGGTCCCATCTATTTCTAAACCGAAATGCATCCTAATCGATTCAGCGGTTTAGGCGTGAAAGCGTCATAAACAAACAAACAAACAAACAAACAAACAAACTCACTTTCGCATTTATAATATTAGTTAGGATATATGTATATGGTGATTCTCGGGGTGTAGTCGTATTGCGAGAGTAATTGTTGATTTTTAAGATTGTCTCATCACTTTATCATATTTATGCTATGTTAAGTGACTTTCAGCGCGATATATAAAATATAAAATAAGGGAATAACGGTCTTCGTTAAAGGAATGAAACAGTTTTAAGAATCAACACTTATTTATTGTCTTTTCCGTGTACTGTGACAGTCTTCGACGTTGCAGAGGACATGTGACCCGTCGTCGCGATGCTGATGTTTCGAAGAAGGTTTAACCCTTTCACGCGCAGTGTTCCCGCTCTGGGAACACCAAACTCTGACGATTTTACTGTTGCCAGTCACGAAGAGTAGATTGGATTTCTATAAAATTAGTTGCGGGTGACATAGCTCCACGAGAATCCTTTACTTTTTAGCACGTCGTTTCCCCGCAAAAAGATTATTTTTAAACAGCACTGACATCTGCTGAAAAATGGTGGAATGCGAGAACAGCTGGATAGATTGCCCAATGCTGAAAAAAGGGCAGCCGTTGCCGTCGTTCGACTTAATTACCAGCAAGATGGCGGACGATCGAAACGTTCATCGCGTGCCACAGATCTAGAGACCCTTTTTTGACGGCAGCTGGCTGTGCGGCACAGCCAGCTGCCATGTGTTGAGTGAAAATACGACTGGCACAGTACGAAAAAAGGCGCTACGGTTATCAAAGCGAGGTAATTGAAATTTTAACTGTGGAAGAGCCGATGAACAACGTCACCCATGCTCAAAGTTCAAATTGACATGGGGTATCACGCGATACAGTACCGCTCGTTGTAATTGAATCGAGAGCAAAATTTTTGCTATTCCAATTTCAGATAAACGAACCAAAAAGTTCGTTTATCTGAACCCAAAGTTCATTTTTCATAGGAGGGGATAAAGTCATTCGTCCCTTTTGAAGGTATACAACCGAAATCGACCAGTACGAGAAGACAATGATACAAAAAATTAATCCTTAGTAAAATAAAAGGTTTCCTTTAAAAAAAATGGACAGTTTTCAGCACATTTGTCTCCTAGCCATAATTAAAAAAAATTTTTTTTGTTAAAAAAATCGCTGTTTTAGATTGGCCAGGAAACTCTCCTGACCTAAATGTCCCATTGCAAAACATAAACAAATCTGTTTCTGTCTCAATCATTCACCGTCCCATTCAATAGCACAATCCCGTGCACAATTCATATTTTAGCCATTTAAAGAACACGCACACACCAAAAAAAAAAGTTTCAACTTACTTTTTTCAATTTGTTTCCTTATTTTTTTATTCAAGTCCAACCAAATCTACAAAGAAAGCAAATGCAAGTTATGGCTCACGGCTCTTTTTATATTTTTCAAAGTGTTAAAATGTTAACTCACAAATAAGTTTAAATAATCGTAAAATAATACTAATGTTAAAAAAACAATTAAACAACTTTAAAAAAAACTCAATGCGTCTACAATAAACAGAAATCATAGAATTATATAGAACCAGATTAAAATTGTAAAGATTCCTTCTTTCACAAAAAGAAAGGCTATAAGAAAGTAAATTTAGCTCTTACAATTGCATCGAAGAAAGTGATACTTTTATACGTGTATAGCTTACACACAGGGGCGTAGCCAATGGGGGGGGTTAGGGGGGTCATAACCTCTCCCATGAGAAATTTTTTGCCATACAAAAAGTATATTCTTCACTACATTATCACACACACTTATACATAGATATGAGTTGTATTAGTCTTAACCCACCCCATGAGAAACTTCTGGCTACGCCCCAACTACACAGATCAATCAATATTCGTCAAATACACAATTAAAAATAATCTTTGTCGATTTGTTTCTGTAATGATGTGTCTTTCAAATTATTTGTAATTGTTCCAATTATGTGTAAAAATTATTTTCTTCCTTATTTGTAAAGTAAATATGTCGTGGTCTAACCCCTTAACGGTCGCATCATTTTTAAGAAAATAGCCATAAAAGTGCCTTTTCTTTTCTTATTCCAGAAAATTGTATAAAAATAAGTGCATGTACAATATATGTATTCATTTTAAGGTTTTGAACATTTTTTAGCGCAAAAGAAAAAAGAAACTGTTAAATTTCTAGGAAAAGCCAACATTCAGGGCTATTGTGACTGAATGTGTTTTTTGTAGTAAGCAGAGAATTATTAGAAATATTTTTTTTTAACACTAAAGGAAAATTTCATTAAAATTACTTCGTAAAATAAATATTTGTAAAGTTTTCTTTGAACATAACAGTGATCTAAGATTGCACAATGCATATCACAAATACACGTATTTGAGTGCTGCTACCCTCTATTTAAAAGTAAACTGTCTCCGAATTAAGTTAAAAATACTCTGGTATTGTCATCTATTTTGTAAAATGATATGTATAAAAAAATCCGCGCATAAGAAATGAAGTTCTCTTATCTTTCTGGCGCATAAAATTAGAACACTATTACCCAGCAATATCACGGCCACGAAGAAATAGAGGAAGAAATCTTACCTAGTGTATTTGACGGGGGTGTGGCCTAAGGGTTAGCTTAGAAATACAATATGTGTGTTTATTTAGAAACATTCTAGCCAAAAAAAAAAAGAAACGAACTACACCTCCTTTAAATTAATGAAACCAAAATTATAAAACTCACTTTAGTGCCGTCACGACTACGAAGTGACAATCCAAAGTAATATTTTTCTCGCAGGTGAGCGAGTTCACAAATTTTGTCGAAGAGTTCGTGACCTTTTGCATTTTCCTGCAATAAAAACAAGACATATGTTTCACATAGACTATTCATGTACTTTTTCTTATATACTTCGTGACTTGAATTTTTCACTATCAAGTATTATTTTCAAAAGTTAGTGTGCAAAACAAGTGAAAATAATTAAACTTGTGGTATTTACAAACACTTATACTAGATATAAGTTTTGCATATTTTGCGACGTGTAATCTATCCAGATTTCATGCATTGAATGGAACCTTAATCCGTGAAGTTCGCTTATTCTCTTAAAGACTTGTATCATTAACAAAATGTTATTCGAGAATAGATAAATAAAAGATTATAAAGAACAATAAAAAACTATTTATTAATAATACTGAAAAAAATTCAACAGGGAATTAAGAGGCGTACTTTTCTATCGCTTTTCAACATAATCACCGAAAGTTTACTTACAGGGTCACCCAAAAACCTTTCAATACATTAAATTCAAAGGTTTTGGGGTTAACCACATTTGGGGACACAAAAACCGCCTAAATGATTATATAGGCTGGGTGTCCTAATTACTGCGCACAAAGAAAGACCGTTTTTCATCAAAATTTAATAATCAAGGTATTTTATTTTGTTCTTTTAATTAAAAATGTAATATATGTTTAATAAAGTTACTTATTAAATTAAATGATTATATAGGCTGGGTGTCCTAATTATTGCGCACAAAGAAAGACCGTTTTTCATCAAAATTTAATAATCAAGGTATTTTATTTTGTTCTTTTAATTAAAAATGTAATATATGTTTAATAAAGTTACTTATTAAATTAAATGATTATATAGGCTGGGTGTCCTAATTATTGCGCACAAAGAAAGACCGTTTTTCATCAAAATTTAATAATCAAGGTATTTTATTTTGTTCTTTTAATTAAAAATGTAATATATGTTTAATAAAGTTACTTATTAAATTCAAAGAGAAATTATTTAATCAGATCTGAAAAAATTAAATTCTATGGACATCTTTAATTCATTAAAAGTCTGTGGTCCGTCATTGTTTAAGCCATGCCCAAAGTATCACCAACTATAGTTGAATTCGGTACCAAAATAAATCTCTAAAACTGTGACTGGTGATATCTTTTATATTTGGCGTGATATCGAGAAACCTTCAAATTTTTGAAGTGTCGTACCTCAGTTTCAATAAACCAAAATAGTGTATAGCAAGTAATTTAAATAATTTTGCAAACAGAATCACTTACTTTGCATAACGAGAAATTATCGTTTAATTTTTAAAAGCTCTAGAATGGCCGTTTGTGAGTCTACCGCGCTAGTGTATGCAACAATTGATAGAAATTTTCATCTGGGTACAAACACTAGCTTATACAGCAAATATCTAAAAATTGGTTAAGTAGGTTTAGATGTGTTTTGTTTTATGATTTAGTATTGAAAGGGGAGTACTTAGACTCATAAATTCTAGTTTTAAATATTATTTTTTAGATGTCAGGTGCATCTTTTTTTCTTAGTGCGTATAAAAAATTATTTAAATAATTTTGCAGACAAACAAGAAACACGCCATTTCTTTAACAGATTTACACCCGTTCATTAAATTATTATTACAGTAATTTTTGGCTTTAAAAATAGAACTAAAAGTTCTTACACTTGGTTTGAGAATCTTACTCATAAACTTTTGCTCATTCTTCAGTTTCTGCATTATTATTTCAAATTTTACTTTATAAGGTTGGGATGCAAAATTTTTTTAAGTTAATTTTGATTTAATAACTCACATCTATTTTGAATTCTCCTTCGGATCCATCTAAAAATTCTAGTCGATAAAGTTTGGTTTTCTTCTTATGTACTGCGAAACGAGATAAAATATTCGGCTTTCCACGTTTCACCTCCTCTTGACTAGCGGATGAAAAAACCTTTCAAAAAGTAATTTCATGTTACAATTTTTACTACTACTACGTAAAGAGTTAGTTACTACAAGTAAAAAAAAAGTAAAGCACATGTGGGCAACCTATGGCCCTCGTGCCGTATGTGGCCCACCAAGGCTTTTGATCCGACCCGCGGAACATATCAAAACCCTTTAAGATGAATATAAACGATTCAAAATCCCGTATAAATCCCAATTATTCGGCCCGCGACTTTCAAAACTTCCATAAAGTTTGCCCATACCTGACGTAAAGTATCCTTAACGACCTCAAAAAATCAATCAGCGTTTGTTTAGAATATGTACGTAAGTATGAAATACGGTTTTTTTTTCGTTATTCTGATGAAAGATAACGTTTCTACATAGTGATCGTAAGTAAAGAACATAAAAATTCCAAAGTTGTTCCGTTAGATACTCACTGGGTGAACTAATCAAATGAACTTAACTAAATTGACCAGCATTTCCTTTACGGCAATAAAAAACGTGACGTGATAAATTAAAATTTGGTTGAGATTCATAAACTTTGCGATAAAATTTACGTCATGTGCGAAAAAAAAAATTCACAATTTGCGCGGTTCAACCTAGCTTCTCGAGAGGACACAATTTGACCTTTTTCATGATATTAAAATAAATAAACTAATTTCTTCTGCTGAACCATAGAGGATTAAAATGAAAAAAAGGTTTAGCTTAATAGTTCGTGTCTCCTAAATTAAATGTGTTTGTTATATCTATCCATTTTTCAATGGGCACCGTACAACTGACTAAACGATAAGTGATCTTATGTTAGAATATATCGCCCGATAATTTAAACAGGAAGGATAATTTGAAGTTTTGTGCTTGTTGTATTTTAACCCTTTGAGGCGCAACCCTTTCCCAATGCTGAAAAAAGGGCAGCCGTTGCCATCGCTTGACTTAACTACCAGCAAGATGGCGGACGATCGAAACGTTCATCGCGTGCCACAGATCTAGAGACCCCTTTTTTTACGACAGCTGGCAGTGCGCGCACAGCCAGTCTGCGTCAAAAAAGGGTCTCTCGATCTGTGGCACGCGATGAACGTTTCGATCGTCCGCCATCTTGCTGGTAGTTATGTCGAGGGATGGCAACGGCTGCCCTTTTTTCAGCATTGGTCAATCTATCCAGCTGTTCTCGCATTCTTCCATTTTCCAGCAGATGTCAGTACTGTTAAAAATAACCGTGACCATTTTTTACAGGAAAAGACGTGCTAAAAAGTAAAGGATTCTCGTGGAGCTATGTCACCCGTAACTATTTTTATAGAAATCCAATCTATCCTTCGTGACTGGCAACAGTCAAAACGTCAGAGTTTGGTGTTTCCAGAGAGGGAACACTGCGCGTTAAAGGGTTAAGGCATTAAAATGACTCACATTTAATGATTTATCAAAAGCTGTTTATAAATTGTAAACATTGCGTTCAAAGAAAGTTCAAAGCGTTCAAAGAAAACGAAAAAATATTTGAGGAACCAAAAAAATTATATAGTTTTTTCGAACGTCGGTACTTCTCTTAGCCAACACTACCTAGATCAATAAAATGAAATTTCGCATGTAAGTGAATTTTTTAACATGTTTGTCAGATTAGACAGCATTTTTCAAAATTCGTAACCTATGAAGAATGAAGGTCCGACACGCACTTCCACACTTCTCTCTTTATCGAAAAAACTGAGAGATCCATAAAATTCTTGCTGTAAAATATAATACTCGGAAATACTTAATTTCGATTTCGGGACTATTTGAAATATATCCAGGAGGGTATAGGGTCACCTTCTCCTTTTTTTCGTATCGTTTGAGAAATATTGTAACAAATGAGTCCTTTGTTTAGTTTCAGCTTTCTTAAAATTTAAAACTTGTTGAAAATTTATGTGTTTAAATTTCATGCTTTAAAAAAAAGCATTTTTTTTCCAGTACAGGTAATAAGTTTTAAACCATGGCATTTCCCATTTTTTTAAATGTTTTTTTTTTTCACAGCTTAAAAGCTAACACACTCGGGAATTTATGGCAAAACCCATATTACAGGAAACTGCAATTCAGCAATAAAAAAAATTCAAAAAAATTTTACAGGCATAATTGATATTTTTTCCCCTGTGAGTAGTTGATAATTTGCAGTAATCAAAAATGCTTAGTTTAGTTTTTAGGACATCGCCAAGCAATTCTGTATTCTTGTGAACATTACATCTCACATAAATGGCATGCAACGGAATTATTTCATTTGATAAATTTTACTTTTAGACATCATCCTGTACAAAATACATTGTGCACTTGATTAGAAATAAAACATGGCTAGAATAATAGTTAATGCCAATGCATAAATTGACTTTTACCGGTTCGGAAGAAAACTCATAAATCCTTTTGAGATAAGCCATTTTTTAACACATCCAACGCTCTTTCTATTCAGAAGTATATTGAAAGAAAAATATATTGTGTGAAGTCAACAATAGCTTTTCACAACAATATCTAGAATTTTACTAAAGCAGCAGAACATTTTGTCAACAATGGACAAACAAGACTTTGCCAAAATACATTATTGCGAATCTCATGTCAACAATATTCACAAAAATTAATTATTGAACGAAATACTCAACAATATTTGACCTAGGGATCCAAAATTATACCATATTTTGATCTGTACTTCTCTAAATAAAATACATAAAAAGGGCAGATGCACCGTTTAGAGCATGCAGGCTAGAAATATACTTTTAATTCACATTTTCGCAATTGATAGTTGAGATACCACGAGTTAATGTAGTGCGCTTTTAATTTTCTGTAGACGATTATATATGATACTAATTTAATGTGCCGCAGTGGTCTGGGCGCCAAACTCCGTTCCCATAAGAACACGGGAAGTGACGCAGCATCCGGCTTGGCCAGTGCTTAAGAGGGTCAACCCCCTCTCGGCTCGACTGCTGTGGGACCGTGTACGCTAATAGGAGCTGGTGCTCGCAAAATCCGTCGTGGCTCCAATGTCTTCCACGTTCAAAGTTACGTCTGGGTATGCCTATTTCAGGGGGTTGGTCCCTGCTCTGGAATAGGTTGAAAACAGTGGAACCTCGGACTAAAGTCTCCCACTTTATCCACCCACTGGTGCACACTAAAAATAGAAGACTCCCCCCTATCTGGGGGATCTGGCACCGCATGCGGCTGTCAGAGCGCATAAGCCACAACAACAACAACATAGCTAATATAATAACAGATTACTGTAGTTGTTCCAACCTTTTACTCCCTGAGGCCCCTCCATTATTCGTTGTGTATTATAGTCCATCATTTTCACAAACCAGCTGTTGGGAACCAACGAATTAGAGCAGGTTGCGATATGAAGATTTAAAAAATCATCTTTAAAAGAGCGAATATTATGATAATATTACGAACAAATATTTTTTTTTTTTTTTTTTTAATCTTCAGTCTGCGCCGTTAATAAAAGTAATTCAACGTTTCACCATGCATTGGATCATCATCATCAGCTGCATACTTTCTATGGAAAAACTTTTCACCATGATTTGGTTACATTGATCTGTTAAAACACTAAATTAAGGTTCAAAGTTTCCTGTTTGCAGCTAATTCATCACCATTTTATGGTGAAATGTGAACTACTTTTATTAACAGTGTAGTTTCGAATGAAATTTCAGTTATTTTGAATGTGACTAGTTATGAGATAAACAGACATAAAGAATTTTATTTTGCTAATAATTCCAATGCATTCAATTAAAGAAAAATTATTCCGAGAAAAATTTCGAAAAGTGTGTTTTTTTAGCAATTTTACAATTAATTTAAAAGAGAACTTTTTACTTTTGAAAGCTTCATATTGATAATATAAAATGTAGGTATGATTTTTTTCTTTTTGAAATACTCAGAATCATATTTTCTCTGAATAGAGAAAAACATTGTGCTATTAATTAGTTTTGGAAAGAAAATCCGTTCTCAAAGCACTAAAATAGAGTTGATCAACACTGGTTAAAGTAACTTGCATTATTTTGATTCTGTGTTAATTTACAGAGCAGGACTCGTTGCCAAAAAAGTTACTAAATTCAGGAATAAAAACTAAACTGTCTGTAAACTTAAATCACAGCACAATACTCGGGGCTTATATAAATGTAAGATTTATTTCTTCCGTATTATATAAGAGTGGACTTAGGAATGGATGATTTAAAAAAGAAATTTGAAATTTTTATTCTTTGTGGCTTACATTGCTTTCTACATTAAATTTCAAATATGAATTTTAGGATTTATTTAACACTAATATTTAAATTGAATGTAAGATTCTATTTTGTTAAATCATTACACTTTAGGTTGAGAAAGGTTTAAAATTAAAAATTTACTTATGTAATGAATGTTACAGATTTGAGAGATTTTAAATACTAATAGTCTGGTGTCTTTTTTCTCAAACTAAATAAGTAAAACTATGCGAGATGTTTTTCATTTGTCTAATACTTTTCTTCTAAAATAATCCAATTTTAATAAACTTTCTGGTGTCTTTAACTCAAAATAATTTACGTCTATTAGCATTTAATGATTAAATTTGACGTAAAACAACTGATCTATCCTAATTAAAAATATTATACACTAGTTATACAGTAATGCCCTTCCCTTCTTATACGATCTTTAATGATTAATGATAATGTCAAAGTTCACTTTGCATAGAATAACTATGAGCGTTCGATGTTAAAGAAATTATCTGTGTGTTAACTAAGTATGTACTGACATAGAAAAAAAATCCGTAGCCGTAACTACTCAAAATATAGTTAAAGAAACAAAGAACAGAGATATGAATATCTTTGTGCGCATTATTTCTGTTTATATAATGAGAAATGATATACTGATAAGGGAATATAACTTCAATTTTTAAGCTTCTTCTTCTGTATTAAATCCTTCAAAAGTCGCAAGGCAATATCTCCTGGAATAGAAATTGAATAACTAATTCAATTTCTTAATCCTCTTAGACAGAAATTAGTTCCTGAAGAAGCTTAGAAAAAAATTGTCAAAAGAAGATTAATCTACCTCTAAATTATTGAGGATACAATTTGTTACACAGAGGTTCTGATATGATAAACCTATTTCCAAAGGAAATTTCAGAACTCAAGGAGATATCTCTTCGAATCTACAAAGATAGTACGTTTACAAAAAAAATACATTTTTGCTCCTTAATACAAAATTTATCAAATCAACTGTTTTTAATGACTTCGGGACAATTTCTTCGTTTGAATACTACTGAAAGATTTTGTTGGCTTAACTTGTATTTTTATCAGTACTGGAAGAAAAGGTTAAAAATTTATTAACCTTTGTTGTTAAGTCGTTCTCTTTCGACAATTTTATACGAATTTAAAATCTTTTTTTACTGTCGGATCGAGCTAAAATGTTGTATGTATGCATAATCCAATAAAACTGTTTTTAACGGATCTTTTTATATATTTTTTTTCTTTCTCTCCAAAGATAGTGGTGCGTTTCTTCAAAAACATAAAATAAATTTCGATTCTGTACTTTAATTTTTTTATAGCAATCTACGCAGTTTGTTACGCAGAAGATCCGGGATGATAAACCCATTCTCAGGGGAAACTTTTGAACTCAAGGAGATATCTCTCAAACTCTCTAAAGATACTACATTTTCAAAAAAATAAAAATTCCTCAATACAAAATTTATCAAGTCAAGATTTTATTTCTGTCAGGGACAAATTCCTTGCTGGAAGTTGTTCGGCAGAACTAAACATTTTTTTTAGTTTAACTTGCATTTCATCAGTACTGAAACTGAGACAAAATTTTTTGAAGAATTTTTTCTGTCTTGCTTTGTTATTATGTCGTTAGAGTTCAAAAACTTAATACGAATTTTAACCCACTTCGTACCGTCCGATCGAAGTGAAATGTTTTATGCATTCATAACTACAGTGACACCTGATTTAAAAGTTTATTTGCTTGTTTATAACTTTGTTAAGCGTACTTTTATCGCACACGTCAGCTGGAATTTATTGAACTATTGATCGGACATTTTTTTAAATATTTGCATCATAGTAAAATTCCTTTAGTTCAGCAAGAATACAAAGTCGATTTCAAACTTTTTTACTTTAGTGATTTTTAATAGTGATAATTTATCTTTTCCTTAGTGAGTTTGACAAAAATTTATAAATATGCCTAGCAACATCTTTTACTGCTTAGTGATAGGAATGTCCAGCTTTCACACAGAGGGCGCGGGATAGATTTTCTATGTGGGACGTTGAAATTTGCTTATTTATTTGTTGAAAATGGGCTTTTTCAACTATCAGCATGTATACTGGCCTTAAAAACCGATTGGCTACTTAGAATGTTTGAACAGCTGTAAAACTAACCGAAGATGTACAGCACAATTTTCAGGTGAAAAAAATCTTAAACACAAGAACTACTTTCATAAATGGATTGAGGCGGTAACAGTTTCAGCGAAATATTTCAGCATTCGGTATTTCTTTTTAATCTAGAATATTTCATAACACTTTAGGTTCACTATTCAAAAGGGGTCATAATACAGCTTGTTAAAGAGACATTCAAATAATTTTCGAGTTCTAACACAGATTTTTAAAAAGCTGTTTAAAATTTGCATGATTTTTTAAAAAAAGGACGACCTCAAATGGATGAACTGAAAATCCGAAGCACTTTACCTACCACAAATCCCACCAACTACGAACTTTATCTGTATTTTATGTATTTTAAACGATCGCCATGGAACACTGGTTTATTTTCTTTCATGTTTTTCTTTACAAGCTTTATCAAATTTTCTGCTGAGAAATTAACGTGTCCCTATTCAACTTTATCTGGGATGGGGGTAAACTGGATTTATTCAGAGGAGCGAAGCATAGTTTTAGAAAGAACATTTCGGGAAAATCTAAGCGTCGATGCATAAAAAGGTACGACTACACTTACGCAAAGTATTTCTCACTTCATCGAATAAACTTCGGAGTACTGCATGGGCTCTCTCAGTGGAAAAAGGGTACGGTGGACCCATGAATCCATTTTTAAAATTTCATATGGAAACAGTGTCCGAAAAGTTGTCAGGCAGAAGGATCAGGAAAACAATCCATCCCGTTACTAGCGCAGCTGTTCTAAAAGCAAGCTCTCTCGCTCTGTGATGATGTGAGGTTGCTTGGCAGCAAATGGGGTTGACAGTTTGCATTTTCGTACAGTGCAAGCACTATAAAGACTTAACACTTTGAGGCGCAACCCTTTCCCAATGCTGAAAAAAGGGCAGCCGTTGCCATCGCTCGACTTAACTACGCAGTTGGCGGTGCGGCACAGCTAGCTGTCGTCAAAAAAGGGTCTCTAGATCTGTGGCACGCGATGAACGTTTCGATCGTCCGCCATCTTGCTGGTGGTCAATTCGAGCGATGGCAACGGCTGTCTTTTTTCAGCATTGGGTAATCTGTCCAGCTGTTCTCGCATTCTTTCATTTTTCAGCAGATGTCAGTGCTGTTAAAAAGAATCGTGACCATTTTTTTACGGGAAATGACGTGCTAAAAAGTAAAGTATTATCGTGGAGCTAGGTCACCCGCAACTATTTTTATAGAAGTCAAATCTATTCTTCGTGACTGGCAACAGTCAAAACGTGAGAGTGTTCAGAGTCAAGTCAGAGAGAGTGTAAACGTCAGAGAGTCAAAACGTGTTCCCAGAGCGGGAATACTGCGCGTTAAAGGGTTAAAACTACTACTGCTCTCTTGAAATGTATGTACGCCCATTAGAGCTGCTAACGTGTGGCAGAAAACGATTTTTATTTTTTTTTTTTGCAAAGATAACACAAGGCCTCACGCGGCGGATACAACCAACAATATGGCTATATACGAAACAAGACCAGTTTTACAAGTGGCCAGCAGCAAAACCGGGATGGCTCCCCTATAAAGAATATTTGGAGAAATCTTAAGAAGAGGATGTCACATCTTCGTGCCCGTTATATACAACAGTTAAAAGATCATCTGCGGCACGAAAGAGAGAAAATTCTTATAGTCACATTAAGCCGTTCAGTTTCTTCCATGCCTAAACGTCTTTTTGCAGTTACCCACACTACTGTCCAAGTAACGTCGTTTCGTGGTAATAGAACCTAATGAACATTTTTGGCTTTAGTTGTAGAAGGAAACACGCTTGCATCGTTTATCATAACTATATGGGTTTTGTTGCAAACACAAAAGTATGATGTTCTACGCAGGGCCTGGCTATAACATTTTGCTGCCCAGGGCACTTTTCAATTCTTTTTGCCCCTATATATAGCTGTCTCAATATTTGCGGCCCTACTTAGAGCATTGAAGTAACCTTTTAGATTTTTATGCTTCTGTGCCCAGGACTCGCGCCCCACTGCACGGGCAATCATGGGGATCCTGGATGCGTTTCTTTGTGCTTCGCAATTTCCTTGTTTCAAGCTAGTATTTCTAACGTGAACGGGCATTCCTGACATTGACGTTGTATGTATATATATATATATATATATATATATATATATAGTATATCTAGCTGAAGTACCCGTCGTTGACGGGTTAGTACTGAATGCAAATTTCCAAAAAGCAAGAACTTGCGTCAGCATTGTAGGAGTACACAGAATGGATGGAGTATGTTGCCAAAGTAAAGAAAGCGAAGTTATAATTATTATGCATTGTTAAAATATTACAGATTAGAGAGTAACTAAGTAATATCATTTCATTCGCTTTAGTCGTAATTATGTGATGCGCGAACGTAATTTTTGCAAAATCTCTAAATCTAATCAATATTTTTGAAATATTGGAAGCCTAGAATTTAAGTTGAGTGACAACCTATCATGTCACCAAATTTCGTTTCATTCCCTGCAGTCTTTATTTCGTGGTGCTGGAACAAAATTTCAAAATGTAATCAAAATTTCAATCTCAAAATGTAATCAAAATATTTGTATTCAAAATATTTGTATGTGTACAAAATGTAATCAAAATTCTCAATGCCTATATAAATTAAGATTAGCAACTACCTATCATATCACCAAATTTCGTATCATTCGTATTAGTCGTTATTACGTGGTGCTTGAAGAAATATAAACAAACGTATTTTGAGAGAATTTTCACAAAATCTGAAAATCTAATCAAGATTTTTTTTAATTTGACGCCTATGTTTTAAGTTGAGTGACCACCAATCATGAAAACAAATTTCATTTCAACCGCTTCAGTCGTTTTTACGTGATGCTCGAACACGAATTTACGCAGTTTGAAAGGATTTTCACAAAATCTCAAAAGCCAATCAAGATTTTTTAAAAATTTGACGCCTATGTTTTAAGTTGAGTGATCACCTATCATGACCAATTTTCATATCATTCGCTTCAGTCGTTTTTACGTGATGCTTGAACAAAACAGAATGACAGAGGACAGAACGACAGGCAGACAAACTTTCTTTTGAGGGTCGCACCGGATTCCCAGGTGCTTGAAACGGATAGAAATCGCAAAATTATTGAATTCCCAGAAATGTACAGACAAAAGTCTAATTTTATTTATATAGATATGCTTAACAGAAAGTTGTTTTAAGTTGTTTTCTAACTAAAATACAGATTATTCGTCTTAAAATATACTTTGAAATCTTGTTAGAAAGTTATTCATAATAAATGAATGACCGTTATTTATCTTTGTTATAGTTTTGAAACTGATAAAAATCATTTTTCCAATACAAATCTTTCAATGAGATTCTGTAACTTATTATCTGAGTTAGTGAAAATAATCAATTAATCTTCGAAGTAAATATTTGTAAGCATGCACAGCAATACTCTTTCAATTTAAAATCCTTTTACTTCTGAAAAAATTTCGGTAACTTTTAAGTAAGCTTTTCTGTTTATTTTTAAATGCAGATTTAAACCGCAATAGAAAGCTAATTAAACGTCACAGCTTGAACTTCCTCTCAGTACTTTGCTGTGTGATTTGGCTTTTCCTTGTGAAATATATTTTTAAAAGAACAAACTTTTCTTAGAAATTCCGTTCTGGATCTATTATTACATAAGTAAATACATCTTTACAAAGGAACAAGTTGACATAATAATTTATCCTAGTAACGTATGAGTTATTAAAAAACGTAGTAGTGTTGTTTTTTACTATTACGTCATTATTTACAATGTAGTAACGCAACATATGCGTTTCTCACAGCATCGGGAATGGTGAGGTAAAGAGGCTTGAAAACCGTCCTTTTATATTCATGAGCTGTTTTCTGCTACTAATAATATTGAACATGCAACTTTTTGGGGTTACTATATGCAGTTTATTCATTCCCTACACATTTGAAAAGATTCTACATTACTATATCATTACTCTATCATTACTCGATGTGTATTCAGAACGACCACGAACTTTCAGCATCTTTTCTTTTAAAATGATTTTTTCTAAATTAATTTAAATATATTTTAAGTAGAAGGCATTTATAGAATAAACCAATTAAAATTATAAAATCAAATACTGTTAGAATGGATATAAAATGAACCAACAATATTCTTAATTTGAAATATATAATTTTACATATTTTCATAAAATAAAACTGAAACGCATTTCTTATTAATAAACTTACTTTATTATTCCGTTATGGATAAATACTGACTGTAGATTAGTAGTTAAGTCTGTTTTAAAATATTCATTACAGATTGTATTAAAGCATATGTATATTACATCAGGTGTACCTGAAAGCATGTCTTTCTTACATAAAAGTCAAACAAATTAATTTTTAACAAGTAATTAATTACAAGCGTGCTCTACCTATACATAGGATAAATATTTGTTCAATTTTTAAGCGATAATTCTATAGATATTTTTTTTCATGAAAAATCGCCACCCTTTCCCTTTTTTCACGTCTGCCCTCTTTGGAGGACAATATTCTAAATTTCATGAAATTAATTTTTAGGTACTTTTGAGTGTTGTATTTTCCTGCAAAAATATTATGGATATCCCTTATTTCGTTGAGGTCATACGGGATATGTTAAAAGAACGTGTTGGCTTCCTATCCCCCATAGGGTGTGAATTTTGGAAAGTCCTTTCCAATCCAGCTTCTACGTTAAAAAATACTCACATACATTTCAAATTTCGTATTATTAGCTTCAGTAGATTTGGCGAGGCGAAATATTGACGAAAATATACATACGAAATACATACGAAAATATGACATTACTTTCAGGTACACCTATAGTACGCACATGATGCAAATACATATATATCGTGTTCAAAAGATTTTTTAAATTCTCGTTCGAATCCGTAGAATTCTTGGTGGTTTCTTTCTTCAACTTAAATTACAATATTTTTTTCAATTCATCTGGAGAATCAGTTGATATATTGTGTAATAAGTAACGGTGTTGCTTTTCACCCTCTCCCATGGAGATTTTACCGTAATCTGAAAAGAGTTTAAAAGAAACAAAAGAGGATAGTTTTTGCTTAAAATCAATTTAATATAGGTGCAATAAAACTTCGCCGAGTAAGAATGAAAGACTCAAAGCTAATTATTGGGTGTTCTTTAAAGTATAAAGTATAATGTGTAGCTACCGAAAATATAGCAGTTCTGGACAACATGGTTGGAAAGGTAGAAGCGTTTTTGTGTTGCTGGGGTGCACAAAACATCCTCGAAAGTGATCTCGGGTTAAGAACCGGTTTTTTCATTAAGGTAAAATGGAAAGCAGATGGTATAAATTGAGAAAAAAAAAAGCTTAAAAAAAGCCCAAACTTGAATACACTCTATCAAATTTTGTTAATTTTCTATCATAACTTTATTTATTTCATATCATCCTAGGCTAAAATGAAATATCATCCAAAAACAATTTGTTTATACTTTTAATAAAAAAGAATCCCAACCCATTTTACATCACCACACTTTTAGTCATATAGGCTTCTCTTTTAAAGTTTGGGTTTTAACCAGCTAAAATTCAACATTTTCAGTCAGTTCTTTCAGTGTTACAGTGGCGTAAGTAGAGCATGACAACCAGTCTCATTCTGTGATTGCCACTTGAAACGAAGAGCAGATTACCATCATCATTGACGTAACAAGAAATAAAATAAAATAAAATAAATAAAAATGTTGATCAAATTATTATTCTTGTAATCGGTGCTTTTAAACTATTCATTTTAGAAGAAAAACTCACTCGTTAAGTGGGTTCATTACAAACCTCGTGACAGACACCACCAAAAAGAGTCGTTATATTCAAAATTTTCATTAAGAAAAAAAAATCGGTTACAATACACACAAAGTAATTGGAACATATAGTATAGATACTTCTTATGAAAGGGGTGGGTTCAGCCTTTCACTATTCTTTAAAGTATACGACAACAAATATTCATGTTCTTTGTCTACAGCATTTGTGCATATGCGTAACTATTCCAAACGCTTTTAATAATAATATATCAAGAAAACTGGTACACAGACAGATTCACAAAAATGTACTCGACGTTATTATTTTCATTTGAAAAGAATTCTATTGCTATTGAAACTTTTTCAAAATTAACTTTCAATGTTAGGTGTCATTCTTCGTTATGTTTTAACTATCTCTTTTTTTTATATTTCTGTTTTTAATGCATGCGATGCTTCTGTATCGATTTGTATGCTTAAAATAATGCGAACAAAGATGCCATAAATGTTACAATAATGTATCTGCTACACTCTATCTCTCTCTCTCTCTCTCTCTCTCTCTCTCTCTCTCTGAATTGCAGCATCGTAACATTTTATCTAAATGTCATGTCAAATTATCCATCATTTCTGAATCTACTGCTTTTTGTATTCTTATAGTTGTGTATAGAAATGACACTTTTTTTTACTCTGCTTTGCTCTGTAATTCTGAACCCTTTGGGTTCCACCTCTGTCACCCTTTGTACTTGGGCCAGATAGTTTTGAAACATCCAATCTAAGCTGCCCTTAATGAGTGACCGATTAATTCATCAATTCCCGACCAGAACCATTAAAGATGCTCGCGGAAGCACAGCCGGTTGAAGTTCCGTTCTCATAAGAAGACGCCTTGGCCTACCTTGGCCAGCGGATGAGAAGGTGGCCAACTCTCTTGACAGGACTGCTGTGGTATCGTGTACGCTAAAGGGAACTGGTACACGTAAAATCTGTTCGTGGCTCCTATGTCCTCCATTTTCAAACTATATCTCTGGGAAGAGCCAATTAAGATGCTGGCTGTTCTTTCATCTGGAATCGGTTCAAAATTAGGAGACCCCCTAGCTAAATCGATCTTTTCCCACTTGGACTCCATAAAGTGGAAGCCGCTCAACTTCGCCCTTGGTCGTCTTATAAGCAAGATCTACCGACGCTACATGGTTGTCTATGGGCCATTACAATAGAAAAAACAGAAATACAAATGCTTGAAAGTTCGGAGTATGTAGAAAATTCCAGAAAAACCCTTTATCTACTGAATTAAGAGTTGCCAAGAATATCACCTTGAATCTATTTGTTTTCTCTTGTTATAGTTAGGCAAACATAGCGCTCTTTATAGGCATGGATACAAGTTTAATAATGTGTCTTAAACGTTTAAGATACTATTAAATTTATATGTTTTTCGAATAACACTCTCAAGGAATTTCCATCAGTTGTAATGCAATTGTTTGTACGATACGAAAGTGTATGGAAAGTTTGTGCAAAAAAGCAAGTTTTTTTTTTTTTTTTTTTTTTTTTTTTTTTTACTTCTTGCTATTCCCGAAAACCCTCAAAACACACGATATTCGTTGGAAAATGTGCGGTCAAAGATATTTTGTACATAATTATTTGCTTCAAATAACAAATCTTAAAAAATTGGATATCAAAATCAAAACATATTTCTGCATTAGATTAAGAACTACATATTGAATGATAAATACTGATTCATGTAATAAAGAAGAAAATTAAGGGAAAAAATTAATAAGAATAAGTTATACGTTGGATGACTGATTTTATAAACAGTTAGTGAGTCTTTTTCAAAAGACTATAGGACCAACCGACCCTAAAGAGTCAAGTAATACTTTGATGGACACACTTTTAGAAAATCGAATCCTTTAATCATTAAACAGACGTCTAAAAATTCGCAAATGCTCATTTTGGAGAGGAGGGGACTCGACATGATTGGAAAGTGAACGGAAAGCTGATTCACTTTAAAATCTATTCTGAAAAAAGGAAAAATCTATTCAAATGAATAGATTTTTCCTTTTTTTTTACAATTTTAATTTAACGGTAGTTCTTAGTACCGTCAGTAGATAAGGGGTTGAAACTGGGGCAAGTTTGTCTCGATTTTAAATCTTTTGGAGATAATTTAGTTTTCTTTCGGAGCTTTACCTCTCTCTATCGATCTCTCTTTTTTTTAAGTGTATAAACACAAATCTTTATGTCTCTAGAAACTAGTAAACAATCTTCGAAAAACTCAATAGTGATTTTTGTACAAACAGATTTTTAGCTTTTCAAAATAAAAAGTGATTTTTGTACAAACAAATTTTCAGCTTTTCAAAATAGTAAACAATTTTCGAAAAACTCAAAAGTGATTTTTGTACAAACAGATTTTTAGCTTTTCAAAATAAAATAATAATTAAATACTATTTTTAAAGATATGGGGGCGAAAACGGGCTAAACCCCTTCATGCCTACAAGAAAGAAAAAAATACTAGCGATATATTTCCTTCAAACAAGTTCCTTTAAACAGCAATAAACAAGAACACAAAAAAATCGATTGCTGGGTTTTTCGAAATACGTTTCCCTCATGAAAAAAAAAGGTAGTTGGAGTACGAAATCTATTTTCCAGATGTTCTTCATTCTTCAAACAAAATAGTTTTGCCAGTTGCATGGTAAATATAAATAGCAGGAGTGCAATTTAGAACTATAACCACATTCAGTTAAAGGTATTATGTGAAAAGTGTTTTGTTAACCGTCACGTCAATTTGCCCGACAGTTTACTAAAGATGGCATTTTTCGCACATTCTCCCCCCCCCCTCCGAAACCCTTGAGTTATAACAATAAAATAAATATTTAAATACGCATAAATGTTTGTAAGTGTGGTGTGTGTGCTGTCGAATCTTTCGATTTAAATTAACGTAGTGCATCGAACCTTTGAAGGTGAAACTGTGGAAGCAGGTTTTTTAACAACTACATTTTTTATTTACTGAATACGGTGTCAATGATTAATTCATCCGATAAAAAAGAATATACATTAGTACGATTTGAAAATAAAATTTGGTTTTTATTGTTGTGCATTACTGAGTTTATTATGAAAATAAAATTGTGTTTATATGAGTAGAGTTTTTAAAAAATGCCATTCAGAGCAAGAAGTTTACTTGTAAAACAATGTTTCTTTGATTCGATGTAAACGTGTGTAAAAGTATGGGGATTGCTTGTTTTTCAACATTTTTAACAAAATAGTAAACAAATTCTCCTTAAGGTAAAGGGGAATGATTAAAAACTACATAAGGGTCACTAAATTTGTCTTTAAAAATTCAGTTTTGAAGACAATTTCTTGATTTTCCAAAAAGTAGTGATAATTTTGACAAGCTTTTAGAAAATTTTGCCAAGATGTTGAAGCCACTTTAATTTCCCGTATTTACTTGTAATAATCTTTGTCGACAATATGTGCATCAGAAATTATTACTATTGGAAATAATCTATCCTCCTTCCGGACTACTTTTTATAAAATAAAGTTACAGTGACTCGAAAAAATTATAATGTCGCTGCAAAAGCTGAACTATTTATTTTTATAAAGTGTCAACCAATATGAATTGAGAAACATTCAAAAAATATTGTTAAACAAACAGTATTTCCTTATATTTTTAAAGATGGGTGATACTTTATTTCCTTAACTATTCCACTTAATATTTTTACTGAAAGTTACATATATATATATATATATATATATATATATATATATATATATATATATCAGTTTATTAGTTCATAAAACTATAGCAGCTCCTGAAAAAACATTCTGAATTTTTCGAGTCATGAAGTAATTTGTTTGTTTTTAACGTCGTAGAAAAGTTTTTGGAAGACGTAGAAAAGCTTTTTACTATCTACTTTTAAAGATTATTTATGCTGAAATATTAAATAAATCTTAAATAAACTGCACAATGGCATTTTTTCGGTCGCATTTATAGCAACCCAGAAAAAGTCATATCGATTTCAAGGTTCCAATCCAAGTAGATAGATAATGTTATATAAACATAGCGCTCTTTATAGGCATGCATACAAGTTTAATAATGTGTCTTAAACCTTTAAGGTACTATTAAATTTATATGTTTTTCGAGTAACACTCTCAAGAAATTTCCATCAGTTGTAATGTGATAGTTTGTACGATACGAAAGTGTATGGAAAGTTTGTGCAAAAAAAGCAAGTTTTTTTTTTTTTTTTTTAACTTCTCGCTATTCTCGAAAACCCTCAAATCACGATATTCGTTGGAAAATGTGCGATCAAAGATGTTTTGTACATAATTATTTGCTTGAAATAACAAAGCTTTAAAAATTGGATATCAAAATCAAAACATATTTCTGCATTAGATTAGGAACTATATTGAAGTCTCATATCATCTCTCCACACTCACCAAAAAAATAATAACTGATTTATAAAATTCTCCTATCTTCTTTTCAGTCGTTGTTATTTTTTTAATCACACTTCAAATGTTTAGAACTATTTTCCCAAAGTAACATAAAGCTATTAAAATAAAGTAATGTAACATAATTTATGCCTGAGAAACTTTTTAAAGACGCAGTAAATTTTATAGCTGCTTAATATTTGCAGAGCACTTTGCAAAATCGGTGAAATGTTACGGAACATTTTGTACGATACTGAGTTAATTTTTGCGATCAAGTGTCAAGTGACATACTACATTAAAATTTATTTTCATTAGCAGCGTAATGTTTAACCTACAAGTATTATGATATTTTTTTTGTATTTAAAACTTTCAATGAATTTCACAAATTATGTCTTAAAGCTGGGCCTAGGTAACTGCGTTACTCGTATGAAGACATTTAAAAATTTTTCTGCTATTTCTTTTAAAGCTTTTGTCTTTAGTTCATCTAATTAATAATGGTTGAGGTATTGAAAAAATTTCTTGAATAGGCATTCATATTTCTGATTGTACGATATTGAAAATTTTAACACCATTCCGACTGCTTGAATTCAGCGGCTCTGTTGATAATTTTATTAATGTTATATTTTACATTACACTTTTATGCACTTTATAAGTATGTAACTTGTTCTTTTCTACTACATTTAGTTTTCAGGGGAAAATATTTTAACCTTTGAGGCGCAACCCTTCCTTTCAGCCTTTTTTTGACGACAGCTGGCTGTGCGCGAGCCATCTTGCTGGTAGTTAAGTCGAGCGATGGCAACGCCTGCCCTTTTTTCAGCATTGGGCAATCTCTGCAGATGTTCTCGCATTCTTCCATTTTTCAGCAGATGTCAGTGCTGTTAAAAATGATCGTGACCATTTTTTGTACGGGAAATGACATGCTAAAAAGTAAAAGATTCTCGTGGAGCTATGTCACCCGCTACTATCTTTAAAGAAATCCAATCTATTCTTCGTGACTGGCAGCAGTCATAACGTCAGAGTTGGGTGTTCCCAGAGCGGGATCACTGCGCCTTAAAGGGTTAATGGCTTGTAGTTAGGAAAAGATTCAAGTTTTGCAAAATCGCTTAAAACTTTCACAAAACAGTATCATAGTGTTTTCCAGGTGTTTCGGAAGACATTTGTACAAACAATGAAGCAGATCATCTATAAGGAAAGAATTGATAAAATTTAAGGAGGGTTGACTTACTTACCCTGATGGACCTCTTACTCTACTTTCAAGAGGAAACTATTGTTAATAAACGGAAAAAGCTAGTATAATAAAAATTGTTTAGTTAAGAACTCAATTACTTTACAATAAAGAAAATATAAGGTGCTCATAAAGTAAGTCTGTTTGGATGCATTTTTTGAAAAAAAATTGACACTGTTAAACTGAATTTAATATACATACTACTCAAAACAAAGGAGGATAAATAATTAGTTCCTACCAAAAATGAGCAGTATGAGAGTTTTTGGCACTATCAAACTAATAACAGGGTGGACATTTTACCAATTAATTGTTTTAAAATCGATACAGAAGTTTTTATTTTTCTTACGAATATTTAATCTAAGAAAGCTGATATTTATTTGTAGTATTTACTTAGGTTGGAGTGAACTGTACGACCGCACTGGGCACCCTCTCGAGGGAGGCTCATAAATACCTTACTGTACAGGGTGACTGCTATTCATCGGAAAAACTTTGAGGGCTGGTACAGGACATTGTAACAATTGAATTTTGCATAGGAAGGTATGGTCAAAATTGAAGAGTCGAAGCACAAAAACGGAAAGAACAAATTATGGCCAAAGTGTTTTATATTCATAACCTCGTATTCAAGTGGAAATGAATTTACAATAAGTGTTCAAAAAGGCGTCCATCAGCATTGATACATGCTTGACAGTGTCGGTGCAGCGATTGACGAACACCTTCAAAGATACCAGAAATTTCACTCACACGTGCAGCAGCTACGGATACTCGATCAACGAAATCTTCATCGGAGTCTACTGAAGTGGCATAAACGTCATTCTTCAAATGCCCCATAAAAAGAAATCAAGGGACGTCCAATCGGGAGACCGGGCTGGTCAAGTGATAGATCCACCCCGTCCAATCCATCGCATGCCAAATGTCGCATTCAAGTACTGACGAGCATCTAGGGTAAAGTGGGCTGGCGCCCCATCATGCTGAAACCACGTGCGGTTTTTAATGGTGAGTGGACGAAAACTGAAACGCGAATAGCCTCTTTTCTCCAAATCAATGCCGACTGGCCATCTACAGGCAACGGAAGCAACTGTTAACTCCGTTTCTCCTCCGTCTCGTGCATTTGTTCTTTCTTATGTTTGTGCTTCGACGCTTGACCATACACTCCTATACAAAATGTTATTGTTACAGTGTCCTGTACCAGCCCTTAAAGTTTGTACCACGAATTAGAAGTCACTCTGTATAATGTATTTGAGTTCCCATATACTGTTGAAATCCTCGTTCTACCCCTCTGAAAACTTTTCTAGCTACATGTGTGAGGAGAGTGCGCATTTTTGTAGTTCGCACCATTCACAAAAATACCTAGAACCACTGTTTCAAAATTTCAGATCCAAAAATCGATATCACTCTCAAATAAATCTTCTTTCTTAGTTTTACTGGCTCTCGAAGTATGTTTCTCGTATAAATGGCAAACATAGATTAATCGGTTTGTTTTTAAAGGTGAGAATTGTAACATTTTAGAATTTTTTTTTTATTCGTATGAGTGTCTCTGGAAAAGAATTATTTATACTGAATGAATGAAAGGTTGCCATTATGTTATTTATAACCTATCTTCTTTCCAAATTTTATTTATATCCGTTCAGCCATTTTTACATTATTGAGTTGCAAACACCAAACACACAAACATGCAAACTTTCACATTAATAATATTAAGGATTGGTAACTAATAGTACCACACAAAGTGCGTCCATCTTCATTTAATCGAAAAATAAATAGTCCAGTGTATGTATTTGTACGTACATTATATGAGATAGATAATTTCTTTCAAGAAAAGCAAAATTGCAAAACTTCCTTAATATTGTATTAATAAAACATAAACATACCAGCCTATGTATATAAATTTTGTTTCCTACCATATGTAAAGAGCCAGATTGAGTGTTTGTAAAACAATGTGCTTTATATTGATTAGGCATATTTTTCACCGAATCATTGCTATATTAATCAAGTGAGAACTGCATGAAATTTTTCGCTTCTATGTTTATGTAGAATTGTATAGTGCTGTGTACTGTTTGAGAAAACTTTCCTAACTCAATATTCTTGTGATTATGCGTGTTTTTTGGCCCCAACAGCGAACAAATCATACTTATTGCTAACATATTGTGCTTCCAATCGAAAGATTCCAATCAGGGAAGCCTCTTTCATGCCCATCCTGTTTATTTAGAACAAGCAAAATGAAGAGGAAATTTTAAATATATGCTGTCCAGGACACAAACTACATTGCAAATAAAACAACGCGTTCTGTGTATTTTGAAGGAAGCACTAGCAACACAGTTATTTAACTTTTAGAAACTTCGTTGAGAGTTAAGCATTACATAACATACATACATTTCATCTTGAGACGAGGCATCTTACATCGAATTTGCACGCTAAAGTAGCATTTTACTTCCGCCACTTAATATAATGTCGCCCTCCACAGCCTTAGACTATTCGAGAATTTCTCAGATTATGCTTTAAAAAGTGTTGGGAGAGTACTTTACGCCCTGGGAGAAATTTCAATCCTTTTCTGCATGTATCACACATCTCAAGACGGTTTTATCTCTTAAAAGCCATTTCCTGATGTGAGATTATGTTTGAAGCACTGCATGCTAATTTAATTCGAAGTCAATGCATCGAAGATGTTTGGGAAATTGCAACGTCTGAAAAAGATTGCATAGTTATGAATTTAGGGTAAATTTTTAATTAATTAAGAAAATATATTATTTCATTGTACTAAACCAGCAGATGGGAGAGCAAAATATGTGGTTCCTAAAAGTTTTATGATATTTTTTTTATAATTATTCTCTCTATATTATAAATTCAAAGAAAATGCTTAAATTTTGTTCAAATATTGTGTTGTCTGGTTTCGGAATTAATATGATTTCCTGCACAATCTATGACTTTCTATACAATACGTATGTACAAAAATGTTATTTATATGTCATGTAACATAAAATATGCAAATTTTTCTATTGCTGCAATAAATAGTCATGCTACACTCAAAAACACATTTAGGATTCCATTGGAATTTTTTTTTCTTTTAGCAAAATATCAAAGTTTATATTTCTTAATAATAGGAAAAATCATTTTCTTTTATTTTTTTATTCAAATTTCACAAACTTTTTCAATAAGAGCACTTTTATGTAAGATTTTTTGTAGACCATCATCATTTTCGCTGTGTATGCGTAAAACCAAAGTTTGCTATTTCTCTTTTTAAGCATATATTAATATTAGTAGTTTTTTATTTTTTTATTCAAATTTCTCAAACTTTCTCAATAAGAGCATTTTTATGTAAGATTTTTTGTAGACCATCATCACTTTTGCCTGTGTATGCGTAAAATCAAAGTTTGCTATTTCTCTTTTTAAGCATATATTAATATTAGTAGACTTTTATTTTTCCCTTAAACATCAGCAGCTAACCTTAAGAACTATTTTTGAACTGTAAACCACAGCTTAGAAAGTGTTTAAGGTTAAAGCAAAGCTATAACAGAATTATGTCCAAAACGGAGATGGGCATGCATTGGGCAAAGGCCTTTTTAAAGGGCTCTAACGTGTATCCTCGCTCTGGTGAAAACCGTCAGAAACTCCAGACCACACTGCGAATCGACAACTGCGTGAGAAACCAGAACCCTGAACCTTCACACTTCAGTCATCTACCAATGCTCAGTATCATTTATCAACTTGGCGTTGGTGAGCCTCACATCTTAAGAAACGCTTCTGTAATAAGTAACTCTTGTTACAGTGTAAGAAAAAAATTTGAGACTCTAAAAAGTGTTTTAAGTCTTAATAAAACACGCAGAAAATCTTCGAATTTTTTTCTCAGTGAAAACATTACTACTTTTCTTTCTCGTATATAATATTTTACTGGAATAAGTGTTACTCTTTTGATATTTTATTACACAAAAAGTTCTCAATTCATGATTAAGAGTACGACACGATAATTTTTGGCCCTCAAACGAGTTTACATAAACATTTGAAACAATATTTTCGACTTAACTCTTATCGACGTTATGATCAAATTGCTTTATGTATAACAAGATTTTGAAGCACACTAAAAAAATCCAAATAACAATAATAATCCAAAATACTCATAACTTTAATTATTTTGTATTGTAAAAGTAATCAGATGCATTTCATTCACAGTCGAAGCAACTAATGCCATTTCCTATAGAGGTTTTTACTTATTAATTATTCTAAAACCATGGATAAATTTTTATCTGATGAATTTTAATCTAAGAAAGGCAAAATTTATTGTAGTAATGTGGTATTTCTAACCCTGATATTCTTCGTACAAAAGACTTTAGAAACAGAATTTTCCTTGTAAATGAAATTTATTACTTTTAAGTATCGCGAGCGAAATTAATGAAAGGCGAAAAGTTCGGAACCTACTTAAATATAGCGTTTTTCAAGTTGGTGAAAGCCCCTTAAAATTGCGCAAAAAATAATTCCTCAATATCTTCGGAAATTATAGTAGAAAATTGGCGAGCATTTATATTTAGCGTAATTTGAAGGTTTTCTTTCTTTTAATAAAAAGCAAAATAGCAGATTTCCATTGAGAAAAATGAAGTTGATGCAGAATTAAATATGAAGACGTCCCCTTAAACAAATTAAATAACATGAAAATTAAAGTATACGTTATTTGCAAACGAATGTTTGCATTTACTACGAACAACGGGCAAATAAAGAGTAATTGGTTGTTGTTGTTTTCCGCAGCTGTACATGCACTTATATGAACATACTACATACGAGAATAAGATGAGATGTCTCCCAAAAACTCTGAAAAGTAAATTTAGATGAAATCAAAATCTTTCGTCGCGATTTGATTGAAATTTTTCGCGATTACACTACTTCCTTTTACTTCGCACAAGGAAGTAAAAAAAAAGGGGAGGGGGGTTCAATTAATTGGGAAACGGGAGCCCACCTCGAAAGAACATCTTTTCCTTTTTACTTAAGTTACCGTATGTTGACATTCACACTTTTTAAAATTATGTGGGTTACTTTTTAAAGTTTTTTAAATTATATATTTAAAAAAAGGGGGACATTTTGAACACTTTAACTTTTTTTTTCCATTTTATTATATTTTAAACTTGCTATTCATTGTGGTTATATCGTAACCTTAAAAGTCAATTTGCTGCACCTAAAAATTTATCCATCGGAAATTTTTGTGTGTGTTTACACACAAAAAATAATCTTTGTGTTGTGTGAATACATACGTACAAACAGTCTGGTATATCTATGTGCCATACCAGAATGTTTAGCCACCAGGTCTTTATGAGGAAAAAAAAACTACACTTTGAACGAATAAGAAACGAAACACAGCTGAAAATAACGTGCTACTTTATTCATGGTTTGTGCTTTTACAAATGTTTAATTTAGTATTTCCAATACTGGTCAATCTAAAATTATCGATATATACTGTATAATCAAAATTTGTCAAATTATATTTGATTTTCCCTCTTTGTACAATTGCTGAGTGGTTATATCTTGCTTTCGAATGATTTTCAAGTAATATGAAGTTTTTCTATTTAATGAATGAAATTTCTGTGTAGAAGAAATGTTGATAAGGAATATATATTTCAAATAATTCATATTCAGAAGACGCAATTTACTTTTATGTGTCCTTTTTGTTGTGCTGGTTTTACGGACTTGTACTTTATTACTTATGGATATTTTTAGACTTTCCTGTTTAATAAGAAAACGGCATCACAGCAAATAGCTTTCTGATATTCATTCTTAGAAGTTAAACCGGATGTGAGTATTTGCATTACTCGTAGCTATTTTTAGGTTTTCAAGTTGAGAAAAAGGGATAGTAACAAACCAAGAGCTCCAGATGTTTATATTGTTTGATGGACTACATTCGTTCACATTTACCGAAATATGAGTATTTATATTGCTTTCTGAAATGCAGTCTAAAGAAATAGCATCGCACTGAAAACTTCTATTGCTGATTCTTTGATGTACTATTATAGTCATGCATCATTGTTCAGATGTGTGTATATGGATAGGACAGCCTAAGATTGACCCTGATTGAGTACCAGCCCTCAAGCTGAGATCCCTCTCTTGGATGGCAATTGCGAAGACGATGAATCTACTGCTGCTTTGGCGCTCGCCTCTGGGCAACATATGGAACCTGGGCCGAACGGTTTTCCTCCCTAAGATGTCTACTGTCGAGTCTCCCGGTGACCTGCGGTTGATCTCAAACAATTTCGTGAGAATTTTTCATAAATTATTAGCCAATAGGCTCTTCTCCTGCTGGTCCAAGGCTGCTGGCAGTTAGGTTTTCGGGCAGATGATGGGTGCCTCGAAGGCACGGTTTCTCCCGACCTTATCCTCAACTTGAAGTTAAGAGAGTTGCAGGAGGTTAGGCGATGTGCGGTCCGGATGTCTGGAGCCCCCTCAAGGCCTGAAAGTCTTTCGCCGAGACGTTCTGGCGAGATGCAATGAGTACCAGAGGATTGTCCTATATGCCACAGAGAAGTTTAACGGGGCTAAGATCTCCCTTTGGAATGTTATCGGTCTGGCTGATTTTGACGAGATTCGGTGGCCGTCCCGAGTTGAAGAGGAGCTGTCGTGCCGGTTGCAATCGTCCTGAGACATTAAACCGCATTCTGCAGGTTTACCGTAGAACGCATGGCGCCCGGTTGGCGCGTCGCAATGAACTGCTGCAATATGTCCGGCGCTCCCAGGAACAGAAGGCTTTTCAGGCCACGTTTCCATCTTGGCTGCATGCATTTAAAGCCTGACCTTGTTGCCGTCCTCGACGATCTCGCCGCCACCATCGACTCACAGGTAATCAACTGCGCCTATCACCTTTCGACGTCTTCTGCCCTCAAGACTGCTAACTGCGAAGATCTGCACAAGGAGAGAAATTCGCTCTACAAGGTCTCGTACGTGGCCGTTCTGCCACTGACTTTGTCCTGGCTTGGGGAATGGCGCCCACGATATGTTAAATTCCTCGAATACGGGCTACCACGTTCCAGCGACGTTTAAGGTGCTTCTTTCGATCAGTGCGACCACCGGCTCGTACATCTGCTGGAGGACGTTCTGCAACATGACGCCCCGGCGTGATGGAGGGTGCCGCAGGTGTCGGCTGAGATGAGAGCTTGTACCCTATTTCTGGAATTTCAGAAGTAATCCTCTTGGGCCTTGGTTCGGGGTTTAGGAGAGAAAAAAATTGTTTTGTCAGGCTTCCTGATTTAAAAATAAATATCATCACTCTAAGACATTCATATATTCATGGATTCATGCTCTACATTCAAGCATATTTTTCTCGATATGGCTTACTAATGTTTTCAGACTTCGTGTATGAAAAAAATATCACCACATTTTAAACCTTCAGATATTGATTCTTTGATGTTTTTTATTGTTTGGATTGCCTATTGACGTGTTTCTGCACTATTTTTAAAAACTATTCATTCCTTATATGCAGTACACAAATGTTTCAAATGCTTTTGTTTTTCTCATCTGCAGGACCTGTATGCTGATTCTTATTCGTGATAGATTGCTTTATCCGCTGACTCATTGTCACATTATTTGATAAAGTTTAAAAAAATCTGTTTCTTGTCAGGGCATCTGTACAATGGTCATCTGACTATCTTTTTTAGCTGTTATCCATTTCTTTTTCAACAGAAATTGATATTGCGCTGGATTGATTCCAGTTATTCGTTAGGGATTCAACAAATTTCTTCAGAAAATTCACGTCGAGTGTTCAGTGCTATTGGGTGTTCATTGTAAATAAACATATCAATTCATCTGTAAAAAAAATGTATAAATATATGTTAATTGAGGATTTTTAGAGACTTTCCTTAAATTAATCGCTTCATAAAATATCCAGATTAAAGAAATACAAACAGAATGCACATAATAAAACAGAATATACACATACCCATGTATGAAACATATAGCACATCCCTTCAAAAGCTGGATTTTTTTTACTGGACTCGTACTATAACTTTCACGTTAAATTTCTTATTTTAGTTGTAGGTAAAATTATATTTTCCGAATAACACACAACTCAAAAGAAATATAAGAAATCATTATTTTATGCATGATTCACATTTTGTATGAAGAATAAGATTTTATATAGGATGTCCACTTTGGAAGTACGATTTACACTCAAGTCCTTTCTGAGACGATGTAGATCCACTACACAATTGTGTAGGTCACTGCTTAAAGAGCCAAATATGTATGTACATATATGCATATTTAGACCTTTATATAATATAAACTAAATGGGGGGGGGGTCTATTATGACTCACAGGTGCATTATAATGGGTAAAATGCTCAAATGTGCAATGAAAGGGGAAAAGAATTTTACGGGTATCATTTTATTTTTAAAAATTATTTTGGCCCCCTAACCCCCACAGGTTACAAACTTTGGAAAATGCTGTTTTATCTAGCATCTATGTTTTTTTAAAAAGGAAAGAAAGAAAAATCACAACCATCCCAAATTTCGTGATTACTAGATTAAGTAGTTTTCTTTAAGGGAATAAGGACACGGGAAAAAACGACATTACTCCCCGGTCCCTCTAATGCAAAAAAGTACACCTTCCTTCACCTACAAAACAGTTCCGGCATCCACGTGCATAAAAGGATGGAACAAAGGTAGGCACCATTCGTATGTAAATGACTTTTAGATCCGAAACATTAAAAAACTTTTTTGCAGCTGACGAAGGGCGGACTTTTTTAGAACACTAGATTTTCCCCGTATTTTCTTATTGTAACATAAAATTGCAGTAACGTCATTAAAATTCTAGAAGGACTCACTTTGTTTTGACTGTTTCGAAAGCTGGCGTTGAAAGTAGCTTTTTCTCTCAAAGTGATACTTTTATGTCATTCTGTCGTAGCATACATTTCATTTAGTTTGTATTCCGTTGGACCTGTGTATTTTTTGTGGATTTTCCTTCGAAACAGAAAGCGTCTTGTTCTCGGAATAGACTTCGGACGTTTCAGTCTACAGAAACAAGATATTTAATTACTTTTTATAGAAATGTTCAAGCAGTTTTTATCCAACGCAGAAAGTAGGTTAAAGATAAATATGTAAGTTTTTAAATTCTTTCAAAATAAATTGAATGAATTTGAGAATTAATTGGGATTCTTTTTGCCCTCCTTGAATATCTTCGTTTACTTTCAATAAAAGACATTTTGTTCCAAAAAAGAGCTAATTCTCAGAATTAACAGCTACTGGGGCCCCTAATTGCCTTCGCAACAATGCACGAACTTCCAGCGAGAAACCTTTCTTTTTTTCTTTAAGTCATGTAGACTCTGTTTAGTCAATGGACAGGTGAAACTGCCAAAGTTCTATGAAAATTCAAAATTAGTGTACCTTTCTTGCCCCTCTAGTGGTAAATTATAGATGTCCTATACAAACGAAAACTGCTGGGGAAATAATACCTTTTATCACCCTTCTAAACTTTTTGAACTTGTGCAAATCCGTCAATAGGTCTGAGGACCTCTGGGACTTCGTCGAATTGTAATTTTGAAGAAAAACTTTTTCTTAACTAAGAAAGCGTCATCACAAGATATAATTGTAGCTCTACGTCATCACACACGTATGTACAGTATGTTGCCATATTCAACCGACAGATTCAGAGGGATCAAAGTAGGCATCAGGAGGACGAAAAATCACCATAGAACAAATTTAAAAAAATCTCTTAAAATTTCGAAACATAAAAGAATTCTTTTCTTTTGGTCAAATAATGCTTCCAACGAACTTATTTATTTAAAAATTGATTCGAACAGTTTGCATTTGATGAGATAAAAAGTCTGCGATGAACAAGATTTTATTAGTTAAACGTAAGAAGCATGCAATGTAAAGTTAAATCGAGTTAAATATCTTAAAAGAAAAGTTCAGGCCTTCTTTGTTAGGGCTTAAAAACTAAAATGCTCGCATCTACGCTCGCAAATGTGCTACATCACAACAAGTAAACGTACGCTTGAATTCGAGAAAACCAGATTCTTACCTGTAAAATGTGTAGTACTCTATGCAAGTTTTCCAAAGTCGTTTTGCAGCTTCATGATTAGGCAGTGTGAATTCAAAGACACAACGAGGCAATGCTTCCTAAAGAGCCAAAAGAAAAAAAAAAGTTTTTTATGGATAAAGGCTAGAAATCCATAATTATGAAATTAATTATACTTCTTTTTTTATCTTCAAAAAATGTTTTCCAAAATTTCAGAATGATTTCAACATGTAATTTCAATGAAAGCCAAGGTGATTTAATGATGCCAAGTCAAATATCGGTTTTCACCAACTTACATTTTTTTTATAAATTATATTACTTAACTTTTTACTTTTGAGACTGGATTTGAGTAATTTTGCCAAGTGACCAGAAACAAAAAGTAAATTATCCTTGTTGCTAAAATTCACCCATTTTACCAACTAGGTATCTAATTTTGCCAAGTTTAATAGAATTTTGCGAGTGTTAGGGGAGTTACCTCCCCCCAAATCCCATTTGGACGTCATATAACACAGTGACACACATGACGTCATATAATACAATATTCGTTTTTTTGCGGTTCATATCATGAGCGAAAGAAGCCATTTTGCATTCAAAATTTCATTAATTTTTTTCTGAAGCTAATTGATTTAATCTTTCTAAGTAAAATTAAAAATAAAAAATGAAACTGGTAAAATTGTAAAATCATCCCTGTACAGATAATGAGTGCTTCATCCAGATATTAATCAAATAAAAAATAACAATGATCATTTCTTTCTGAAGTATTACTAATAGTTAACTATTACTACTTAAGTCGAAATGAGTAAATGATAAGTAGTAAAATTTGTCAAAGAAGACAACGTACCCCTTCCCTGCGAAGTTCAAAGGCAAATGTGTTTCTTTTTGACGTTATCTCCAAAATATTAGACCACTCATATCGTTGAAAGATCATTTTACTTTTTATTGGCTTGTAGACTTGGAGACCGGACGGACAGACGCCTATTATTGTGCTGAAGTTTCTATAGTCTTTGACTTCGTACAAACTGACGCCATACATTTTTAACTTCTTGGCTGCTTTCAAAAAATATATTTCAGCTTCATCTGGAGTTAGTCCCCTGAAGATAAAATATAGATATATGTTAGTTTAGTTTAATGTACTATTAGTGTAAAAGGCATTATTGGATAACAAAATCATTTTCATCTAAATCATAGCAATAATTTTCATCTAAACCTGAGTCTCAGTTTTAGATCTCAGTGTCTCAGCGCCTTCCTTTATCAGATCACTTTTGATATGATAAATTTATTGTTGTAAATTTCGAACTACAACGTCCTAAGGTTGGAAATCTAAAGAATAAAATTTTTAATAAGAAGCGTAAATTATAACTTAATATAATATCCCATGACGTTTTTTAAATTTTAAATCGCTGTAAAATTTTAAATCGCATTAACCGGAAAAAAAAACTCTTTCTGAGATAATGCTTTTTTCCACTCTAAAGAAAGTATCCGGCAATGGCCAAATCAATTAAACTCGGTTCCCATAAGACGATGGAGAGTGAAGCAGCGCCGACCTCATTGATCAGTGCTTGGGACGATAACAACCTCTCTCGACTGGACTGCTGTAGGACCGTGTATGCTAAACCCTAAACAGAGATGGCGCAAGTAGATTATGTCCTGGTACCAATATCCTCCATGTTCAAACTATACCTCTGAGGGTGCTGTTGCAAGTGTTATATCTCATACGTAACTGGTTCAAAACTATGAAACCACTCATAGGAAGCAGCGATGACTTGCCCACTAGCCGCTCTTATAGTGAAATGACTAAAATCTCCGGCCCTTGTAGCAGTCAAACCTGCGGTCGACTGCTGACCCTTCAGATAGAAAGAAAAAGCTTTTAAAAAAGTAAATGCGCATATAAAAAATAATTCATGCGTCTGTGATAAGTTTGGTGTTGCATGATTATGAAGATAGTATTGCACTTTATTACTGTGGATGGAGCTTAATTCCCTTGGGACCAGTAGTAGCTAGATCTAAGCGAAGAAGGGGAGCTGCTCTCAAGAGGTTGTATCTCGCTCCTTTATTAATAACTAGTACAGACAGAACTCTGTATTTTAAAACTAAAAGATTACTCAAAAATTAAACAGATAAAAATATTTTATCATAATGATGATGATGATATTTTTTCTACAACTGCTATTTTAAAACAGCACAAAATTCTGCATTTTTAACTTACTTATGCAGCTTATGTAATTCCATAATTTTAATTTCTTCCACTCGAGTTTGATTAGGCACCAGAGGGAACATAGATAAATAGTCGTCTTTGTGTAAGTCAGAGTCATAGTCGCCAAAATGAGACTGCGCCAAGTAAGATGCAAGCAAAAAGGGAGAACAACGAAGTCTGAAAGAGAGGGTTGTTTAAATTTCATTTCGTCAACATGCATTACATAAATAAAATTAAGATCTTAGATGAAGGAATATTAATATAAATGAAGGAATAATAATTTTGAGATTAAAAATGTTTTTCATATTTATTTTACGAAAAAATTCCGAAAAAAATACTTAACTTGTGGAAATATAAATTCAGGAAATAGATTTAAAATATTATCAATCGATTACACAAAAGGATGATAATCTTTGAATCCTCCGTGAACAATGTCTGCATAGGGACAGGTATGCAACATATTTCTTTTTCCATCGTAGAACAGGTGTTTTTCAAATGTTTATAAGTTTCTTCTTTTTGAATATTTATTAGAAAAAAATTTGCTCGAGGTACAGTACATACATATACCACGAAAAATTTGTACAAAATGTCGAATGATTAAACTAATTTTTGAATAATTTGTAAAATAGAGAGTTTCGATAAACCTATAAGATGAAAATTAATGTTGTATCCTAAACCGTCAGTTTTAGTTGTAATATTTTTCTATTACCTTCAATATGTCCTTCAGTTTATCACTTAAAACATATTACATGTGAGCATACGAATATATATCTCTTGGAAGAGTTACCGTTAATAAAGATGTATTAACTGATAATATAATTTTAATAAACTGCAAAGTACTTCCACAAAATCTTGTTAACTAGTTATAACATAATTATGATATTATGATTGTGGCAAAAGCATAAAGTTAATATTTCAGCAAATTAATACTCACTTTCCGCTTAGAATATCATTTCGTATTTGGAGACACATATAATATCTGTAAAAAAAGAGATATATAAAAACGTAGATAAAGAGATAATCATTATTGAGCCAAATATATCTTAAAACGATTAATTTTAAGCTGTTAACGTATTTATTTGATCATAGGGTCAGTCATAGTCTACACTGGGAAAATGTTTACCTAAATTACTGCACAACGTGTGGGTAAACGTAACGCCAACACATTGTGATGTAAAGACTGTATAAGTTTGTTGCACAAAATTCTTCGTGATTGGATTATCAACGTCATTACATCATTTGGAGAGTGAATTTACAACACACAGTACTGTTTTCCAAAGCTGCAGCACTTGTGCTGTATTATTTTACAGCAATATATGTGGTAAAATTACAAGTATTTCTTACAGTGTATCAATTCTGTCAAATGTTAAAGTATTTTCTTCCTATTTGAAAACTTTTTAAAAAAAGGTTATATATTGACAATAGGCATTATCAATCTAAGGAAAATACCGTCTTTGTTGCATTAATTTTTTAATCACTTTTCAGGTATTTTATAATTCAGTTAAAAATTGTTTTAATGGAACTTTTGTTTGGCTTAAATTTGAATATTTCGTGCTGTGTTAAGTTACTTTTAGTGCGATATTTAAAATATAAAGTAAGCGAATAAACATACTTTTAGACTGCAGCATGATAGAACGACATGGAAATGAACTATAATACCTATGTGATTACCGATGCATTAGTCCTCACTATAAATAAATTTGATGTACTTTTCGTAATTTCAATCAGAATATTCATTTTACTTTCATGTGAAACATTCACCAACTTTTACGAGCTATACCATCTACTCTTGTGAACTGTATATACAAGCTCATCCAATAAATTGCCGGAAAAGTTGTGTGAAAAAGTACAAATCTTCAACAATGTTTGTGCTTCTTTGAAATCATTGGTGGTGACCTAGAACTATTATCAGATGGGCCTGGGACGCCTGCCTCGCTAAACGGTATGCTGCGAATAAGAGAAACAAGAGGGCGGCACCCTTGAAGATTTGCACCAGGATGGAGCAGCGGAGCATCATTAGATTTCTATAAGCTCACTCATGCACTTGTGCTCAAATCTAACAGCTTTCAACCTATTGTCCTGGCATCCGATGGAGAATTTCGATTAGTTTCAACCTTTCAGCTAACAGAAATGTAATAACACTTCGCTGCTCCTATTTGGTGCATTCCTGCAAGAGTGCCACCATCTTGTTTCACTCATTCCCAGCATCCTGTTTGCGATGCAGCTGTGTCAAGCTCATCGAAAGATAGTTCTGGGGCTCGACTAGAAAATTACAAAGAGCCATAAAGTTTGCTGAAGTTTTGAAATGTTTATACAACTTTTCAGGTGATTCATTCAATGGCATTTGTGTTTAAAGTGAAAAAAATCAGTGAAAAAATAATAAAAATTTCTTTCTAACAAAACGTGCTTGAATCAAAACCTATATTTTCAATTATAGATGATAACTTGTCGTGTTACCTGCTTAGTTCGTCTTGAAGTTCGTCAGGATTTGTAGGATAAAACTTGACTTCAAAGGAAAATTCCCAAGTTTCATCTGAAACAGAGAAAGAATTTTTTATACTATAGCTGCGCTTTGTTTGAGAATCTATAGCGTATACTGGAAGCAGCTTGAAAATCGCGCTTCATACAGAAAGCTTTTTCCGATTAATTTAAACATAATTGTAAGTAAAAGTCACTTTTTTTCTGTGTAAATTAACGGATTTGTGATGCTACGTGCCAACAGAAAATTCTCTTCCATAAAAACTCATAAAATTGTCTTTCTTAAAATACATATTTTACGTAGTCGTTAACGTGTGTAGGCAGGGATGAGCCCGTCCTAAGAATGAACATTTCTTTATTCTTTCTTTCCGTGTTCAGTCACAGTCGACGACGTCGCAGAGGACTTGAGGAGACCCGTCGACGCGATGCCAGTATTTTGAAGAAGGTAGAAAAAAAAACTTTTTCCGGCGAGTTTTCGGTTAAATAACCTTGTATCTGCAGTTCTTTTCACCGCCAGAGGGACAAGGATAGTACATTTATTTTAATTGGCTTAAACACTGATTGACAGTTTAACCTGTCCAATGTGTAAACAGCATCTGGATGACATCAAAAAATCTTTCTGGCGGGAGTTTTGCGCGTTGTTGCCCGGTAACTGGAAACGTTGTAGCTACAATTTCTCAGAATTTATTCTATTTTTAAAATAGAATGTCTTTTATTTAAGGTAAATGGAAATATTTAGCGAACATAAATTGAATTCCAATTGGATTTTAAATTTATTTAATTTATTATGAAAGGATTTGCTATCTTTTCATGCATATTACATGTATGTATAGTGCCCCATTCATCCCCACCCTTAAAGATGAATGGGACATGATTTGGGATGAAAGGGACATAATTGATGATGAATGGGAGAAATACAAAAGTTTGTTAAGTTGGCTTAATATTATTGTTTTGCAATTGAACTGACACACACTAAGATTAACTGATGTATTGATTCAAATTTATATTAACAAATAACATTAGCTGATGTATTGACTCAGATTAACACCAAAATGCTTCGATTCCTGCAGTTCCCGGTGCGCTAGGCTTTAGTAATTTCATTATGATTTCCCCATAATCTACTTCTTCGCACTGGCTTTAGTAATTCCATTATGATTTCTCCATAACCTACTTCTTCGCACTAGCTGCTCTCCGCCCGTACATAGTACCTTGTGCTACTACTCGTCCATTTGCGCGTGCGCGACGTCTTTCATCGCCCCATTCTCAGTTAAAATTTTTCAGTCATCTGCAATGAGGATATCTTTGGGTAGCTGATTTTTTCATAGTCTGGCCCAAAATACCTCCATCGCAATAGACTTTGAATGTACCATAAAAAGGGTAAACTATAAAAACAGGCTCTAAGGTTAAAAAAGAGAGGCAATCAAAACTTTAACTGAAAAAGTGGCTGCAAACCACGACACCCATGTCCAACTTAACACGTTGTGTCACAAGATACAGTACCGCGCGTAGTAACTGCATCGAGAGCAATGGAGGGGTATCGATAAGTTAAGAAAAGTGACCCCTTTAGGAAATTTTAAAAACTATGATTTTTAATGGCCTGAGTCTTATAAGTAATGAAAATACAATTCATTTTCCAGAAACATCTTTTATTATTTTTTAGAACACTACTCAAATAAGTATGTAAAATTATAAGATATTTTGTATTAAACTTACATTTGTAGGTTCAGCATGCAATAAATTATAACTTATGACAAAAATAAAACAAAATATCATAAGAGTGATTTACCTGTTCTGTATCAAAATCATCTGACCACCCGCACTTAAAATAAGAAGTAATAAAGAAAGACAAAAAAATTTTATTACAAATGCTCAAGCATAAATAAATTTGATTTTACAACGAGCGCATTTTTTTAGTATGGTGATATTTTATATGTTGTTCTTTAGACGTCAACAAATATATACATCTTCCGAAGATGCGAATGCTGTTGCCAAACGTAGAATTTTTGATAAGCCTTTTATAAAAAGCCGTCTATCCCAGATCTTAACTGCTCTAGAAAACTGTCATCCATAATAGCAAGACTCCGTACAGGACATTTTAGAGGCATGAAAATATCTCCAGATGACAACACAAGATAGTACGCCTTCTGCAGAAATTGCCCAGACCTAAATCCAACAAGGCCTAATATCTACAAAGCATAAACAAATCCGTTGCTGACTTGATCATTTACCGTCCCATTCAACAGCACTCTTTTCTACACAATTCATTTAAAAAATAATTAATGAACACACACACAAAAAAGTTTCAACTCACCTTTTTCGATTTGTTTTCTTATTTTTTTATTCAAGTCCAACCAAATCTACAGAGAAAGCAAATGCAAGTTATGGCTCACGGATCTTTTCATATTTTTCAAAATGTTAAAATATTAACTCACAAATAAGTTTAAATAAACGTAAAATAATACAAATATTAATTTAAAAATAACAATGTAAAGAAAATTCAATCCGTCTACAATAAACAGAAATCAAAGAACTATATACAAACACTGAAATTGTAACTATTTTTTCTCTGTTAAAATACGGGCAGAAGGCTGTAATTTATCTATTGCAATTGTATCGAAGGAAGTTATACTTTAATACGTGTACAGCTTACACAGAGCAACCAATATTCGTCAAATAAACAATTAAAATAATGTTTGATCACTTGTTTCTGTAATGATATGTATTTCAAATTATTTGAAATTGTTTAAGTCCTGTGTAAAAATTATTTTTCTTCCTTATTTGTAAAGTAAATGTGTCGTGTGACAGCACCTTAACGGTCGCATTATTTTTAAGAAAACAGCCATAAAAGTGCCTATTCTTTTCTTATTCCAGAAAACTGTATAAAAATAAGTGCATGTACAATATATGTATTGATTTTAAGGTTTATGGTCATATTTTAGCACGAAAGAAAAAAGAATTGAATTTTCAGGAAAAGCCAACATTCAGCGCTATTGTGACTGAATGTGTGTTTTGTAGTAAGCAGAAAATCATTAAAAATATATATCTTTAAACACTAAAGGAAAATTTCATAAAACTTACTTCGTAAAATAAATAAATATTTGTTAAAGTTTTTTTGAACGTTAAAAAAACTGAGCTAAGATTGCACAATGCACATCACAAATATACGTGTTCGAGTACTGCTACCATCCATAAAAAAAACCTATTTCCGAATTAAGTTAACAACAGTCTGGCATTGTCATCTGTTTTGTAAAATGATATATTATAAAAATCCGTGCATAAGAATTGAAATGCTCTTATCTTTCTGGCGTATAACATTTGAACACTATTACCTGCCAATATCACGGGCACGAACAAATAGAGTTAGAAATCTTACCTTCTGGGTATAACATTTGAACACTATTACCTGCCAATATCACGGGCACGAACAAATAGAGTTAGAAATCTTAGCTCGTGAATTTGAAGAGAGTGAAGCTTAAGAGGTTAGCTTAGAAATACAATTCATGAGTTTCCTTAGAAACATTCTGGCCTCTTTAGTAAAAAACGAACCACACCTCCTTTAAATGAATGAAACCAAAAATTATTAAACTCACTTTAGTGCCATCACGACTGCGAAGTGACAATCCAAAATAATATTTTTCTCGCAGGTGAACGAGTTCACAAATTTTGTCAAACAGTTCATGACCTTTTGCATTTTCCTGCAATGAAAACAAATGATATTTCACACAGACTATTCATGTAATTTTTCTTATATAACTTCGTTACTTGAACTTTTCACTATCAAGTAATAAATTCAAAAGTTAGCATGGAGAACAAGTGAAGGTAATTAAACTTGTGGTATTTACAAACAGTGTTACACTAGTTAAGTTTTACATATTTTGCGATGTGTAAACTATCCAGATTTCATGCATTGAATGGAACCTCAATCCGTGAATTTCGATAATTCACTTCAAATCTTGTATCATTAACAAAACATCATTCGAGGATCGATAAACAAAACGTTACAAATAACAATAAAAAAACTATTTATAAAAATTACTGAAAAAGTGCTAGAGGCAATCGAGAGACATACTTTTCGATCGCTTTTCTACATAATCACCAAAATTTTATTTACAGGGGCACCCAAAAACCTTACAATATACTGAATTAAAAGGTTTTGTGGTGAACCGCAATTGCAGACAAGATCGGTTCTATGATTGGTTGCATAGGATGAATGTCCTAATTTGCGCGCATAAAGAAAAACCGTTTTTCCTCAAAATTGGATAATCAAGATTTTTTTTTTTTTTTTTTTAATTAAAAATTTAGCCGCTAATTTCAAAAGATTAGTTATTAAATTCAAATAAAAATTATTTAATCAGATCTGAAAAGGTTACGCACATTTTCAATACATTAAAAGTCTGCGGTCCATCATTATGTTTAAGCCATGTCCAAAATTTCGGCAACAGTCGCCGAATTTGACACCAAAATAAACTTCTAAAACTAAACTCTCGTTGGTGAAATTTTTTATACTTGACGTTATATCGCGAAACCTTAATAGTTTTGAAGTGCCTACCTCACTTTCAAATGAACAAATTCACGGAGAAAAAATAAATACCGCTCTCATCTAGAACGAATATATGGTTGTTTTCTGTGTTCCAGAACTAGAAGAACAGATCGTATAATGATGCATGTCAATGATACACATAACTGGTACAGACTAAATGGTCAAGAATTTCTAGTCCGTAGTATTCTGGCTCATCACAGAAAAATGACTAGTTTGCATAACGAGAAATGATCGTTTCATTTTTTTAAAGCTCTAGAATGACCGTTTGTGAATCTACCCGCTAGCGTATGCAACGATTCACAGATATTTTTATCTGGGTACAAGCACCAGCTTATAGAAAAGAGATTTAAAAATTGGGTAAGTGGGTTCAGGTGTGTCTTATTTTATGATTTAGTATTGAAAGGGGAGTACATAGATTCATAAATTCTAGTCCTAAATATTATTTTTTTTATGTCAGTGGCATCTTTCTTTCTCGGTGTGTAAAACGAATTATTTAAATAATTTTACAGACAAACAAGAAACCCGCCTGATTTCTTCATCAGCTTTACAGCCGTTCATTAAATGATTATTACAGTAATTTGCGGCTTTAAAAATAGAGCTAAAAGTTCTTACACTTGGCTTGAGAATCTTACTCATAAACTTTTGCTCATTCTACAGCTGGTGTATTATTCTTTCGAATTTTACTTTATAAGGTTGAGACATAAAATGTTTTAAAGTTAATTTTAATTTAATAACTCACGTCTACATTGAATTCTCCTTCGGATCCATCTAAAAATTCAAAACGACAAAGTTTGGTTTTCTTCTTAAGTACTGCGAAGCGAGATAAAAGATTTGGCTTTTCACGTTTCACCTCCTCTTGACTAGCAGATGAAAAAACCTTTCAAAAAGTAATTTCACGTTACAAGTTTTTACTATTACAACGTAAAGAGTTAGCTACTACTAGTTAAAAAAACTAATGTATATCTAAACACCTAAAAAAAATCGTTTAGAGTATATACGTATGTGTGAAAAGCATGTTTTTGCACATTCTGACGAAGAATAAAGTTCCTCCATAGGGATCTTACTTAAAGAAAACATTTTTGCTCCAACGTCGTTGTAAGTTCCTCTAGATACTCACTGGATGAGCTAACCAAGTGAACTCAACTAAACTGACCGGGATTTCTTTTACATCAGCCAGAAACGTGACACCATAAATTAAGAATTGTTTGAGATTGATAAACTTTGCCATAAAATTTACATCATTCATGATAAAAATTCACAATTTGCGCGGTATAACCTTGCTCATTGAGAGGACGCATTTTGACATTTTTCATGATACTAAGATGAATAAACTAATTTCTTCTGCTGAATTATAGAACATTTAAATAAAAAACGGGTTTATCTAAATATTAAGTGTTTCTTACATCTATTAATTTTTCAATGGGCACTTGACAGTTAAACAAGCAATAAGTAATCTTACGTTAGTATATATTCCTCGGTAGTTTCAACAGAAAGCGTACTTTTGTGTGAGGGTGTTTTATCTTTTATTTTATTTATTTATTTATTTAACGAATGGAAATTATTCGCATTTTTAAAATTTTATTTAATTTATTTATTAATTTTAAAAATTGGATATTAGCACATCCTTTTAGCATTGAAATTTCAAAACTGCAGCAAAAATAACTCAATTATTTAAATTTTATACATGGAGTCATTAAAATGTTTACTAAGTTAAATTTAGTTTTTAGGACATCGCCAAACAGTTTGGGATCCTTACGTACATTTCATCTCACATAACTGCATGCAACGGAATTATTTCGTTTGACAAATTTTACTTTTAAACATTATCATGTGCAAACTGCGCGGTGCACTCGATTAGAATTTTTAAAAAAGATTGCTAGAATAATAGCTCATTTTAATACGTAAATTGACTATTACCGGTTCGGAAGAAAACCCATAAATCCTTTTGAGATGAGCCATTTTTAATACATCCAACGCTCTTTCTATTACGAAGTATATTGAAAGAAAAATGAATTGAAGTTAACAATAACTTTTCATAACAATACAAGAATTTTATTTTACTAGCAGAACATTTTGCCGACAATGAGGAAACAAAACTTTGCAAAATGCATTATTGCGAGTCTTTTATCAACAATATAAAAATTAATTATTGAAAGAGAGACTCAACAGTATTTTATCTTATTGTTTTCCATTAACCCTTTGAGGCGCAACCCTTTCCCAATGCTGATAAAAGGGCAGCCGTTGCCATCGCTCGACTTAACTACCAGCAAGATGGCGGACGATCGAAACGTTCATCGCGTGCCACAGATCTAGAAACCCCTTTTTTTGACGCACAGCTGGCTGTGCTCGCGCACAGCCAGCTGTGCGTCAAAAAAAGGGCTGTGCGTCAAAAAAGGGGTCTCTAGATCTGTGGCACGCGATGAACGTTTCGATCGTCCGCCATCTTGCTGGTAGTTAAGTCGAGCGATTTCAACGGCTGCCCTTTTTTCAGCATTGGGCCATCTATGCAGCTGTTCTCGCATTCTTCCATTTTTAAGCAGATGTCAGCGCTGTCAAAAATAATCGTGACCATTTTTTTAACGGAAATGATGTGCTAAAAAGTAAAGGATGCTCGTGGAGCTATGTCACCCGCAACTATTTTTATAGAAATCCAATCTATTCTTCGTGACTGGCAAGAGTCAAAACGTCAGAGTTGGGTGTTCCCAGAGCGGGAACACTGCGCGTTAAAGGGTTAAGAATCCAAATTATTAGCATCTTTTGATCTTCATATTTATAAAATATATTAATACATACGTAAAAAAAAGCACATGACTCATTTGGAGTATGTAGTGCCCAGTCAGAAATGTTTTATTTATTAAAAAAGGATATTTACTCCACTGATATATCTGAGACGAAAAATTACTTTCTAATGCTGTTTAATTTTCTGTAGACGATTACATTTGATACTAATTGAACAAAAAATTTGCTGTAGGTGTCCTAACTTTCTACTCCTCTGATTCTTTGCTTTTTCGCTGTGTATTATAGTACATTATTTTCGCAAACTAACGGTTGGAAACCAAATAATGAGTGCAGGTTACAACCGGAAGAAATAAGAAATCATCATTACAAGATATAATGCTATGCTCAGGCCCGGACTGGCCAGGCCGGATGGTTGGCAATTGCCAAGGGCACCGGCTCAAAGGGGCCCCGTAGCGGGTCCCCCCAAATGGATATACTACTTGTAATTTGATTTTACGCCATTACACAGGGGCATAACGGACGACACAACAGTGAGGGGGCGCTGAAGAGTCAGGGTGGCGGCCCAACAGCTTTAAAATCATCATCATCATCAACATTGGCACGACAGCCCCTTGTGGTCCCTGGCCTTCCTCAGAAGTCTTTCCCAATCCACCCTCTTCCCTGCAATGGACCTCCAGTTTCTTATTTTCAGTTTGGCAAAATCCTCATGCAGGCTGTCCCTCCATCTTTTCTTAGGTCTTCCTCTAGGTCTTTTACAAAAAGGAGTGACCTTAAGAGCAGTTCTCTCAGCACTCATTCTCAGAAGCTGAAATGCCCATCTCATTCTATTCAGTTTTATGTATTTAATAATGGCGTCATCTTTATAGATTTTATAGATTTCAAAGTTATATCTTTTTCTCCAAGTATTATTTTCTAAAACAGCACCAAAAATAGTTCTTAGAACCTTTCTTTCGAAGACTGCCAGTGCTTTTTCCTCCGTCGTCGTTAAAGTCCATGTTTCTGAGGCATAGCTTAAAACTGATCTTACTAACACCTTGTGCAACAAAATTTTTGTTCTTATCTTTATTAGATGGGATTTTAAAAAAGGCCTGAAACCAAAGAAACAGCGATTTGCGGCAATAATCCTTTTTCTGATTTCAGGGTTAATATCATTTTGATTGTTGATCTCAGAACCCAAATAGGTGAAATTTTTCACGGATTCAAATTTAAATGGGCCAATCTCAAAAAAAATGAGGTGGGTTTTCTTTTTTCCCACAGTACATATATTAGGTTGTAACGAAAGTTTCCCGCCACCGCAAACATCATCAGCACACAGTTCTCGTTGGCGTATTTGCTCCTATTTTGTCAAACGATTTTTGGCATTTGAAAGAAAGAGGTTTACTTTATAACATTGTGTTGTGAAATCTGTAAAAAATATAGTTATCATTAAGTATAAGTTGTCTCAAATGGAACTATCACTCTAGAGGATTAGAACCATCATTTACTTCCAGTTGTGTTGCAAAAAGTCAGCTACAGAATATCAACGAATTATGAGTACAGCTTTAAGTACTTTTGTTGTATCATGTGACACTGTGCAGGTTTGGTACCTAAAGTTCAAAAACAGTTATCTAAGGAGTTAGAAGCTAGTTTTTCAGGCAGATATGGCGGAAAACTTTCGTTACAACCTGATATTTTGTTTTCTCTACATTTACTCTAAGCTTCAATTTCCCAGCCGCCTTCTCCAATGCCATAAAGGCCTCTGCTAGCTCAGCAGCAGATCTTGAAATTACATCTACATCATCAGCATATGCAAGAATATGTACTGATTTATTAAATATAGTACCTCTTGTATTAATGCCAGCATCTCTTATGACTTTCTCCAGTGCAAAATTAAAAAAGGAGGCATGCAAGTGCATCTCCCTGTCTTACTCCATTGCAGATCTCAAAAGTTGTAGACAACTCTCCCTGCACTCGCACCACAGAGAATGTCTCTGAAAGTGTGAGCTTCACAAGCTTAATTAACTTTATTGGAACATTAAATTCCAGTAGGGCTTTTAGTAGACCAGCTCGATCAATGCTATCATAAGCCGCCCTGAAGTCCACAAACAAATGGTGGGTTTCGATCCCGTACTCTTTACACTTTTCCAGAGTTTGTCTCAAAGTAACGATCTGATCAACCGTCGATCGTCCTCTCCTGAACCCACACTGATAATCACCGACAACAATTTCCATAATAGGAGACAGGCTATTAAATAAGATATTAGAGAAAATCTTATAAGCAACACACAATAAACTTATACCTCTGTAATTCTCACAGTTCAATACGTCCCCCTTTTATGTATTGGACATAAATACTTAATTTCCATTCAGAAGGCAGAACTTTTTCTCCCAAATAGATCGTATAATTTCCCAGATACATTTTGTCAGGTCTTTTCCACCACATTTTATTAGTTCTGCGGAATAGCATCTGGTCCTGCTGCTTTATTATTTTTAGTTTATCAATAGCCGCCTGAGTCTCCCAATGGTTGAAAATCAAAAACTGACTCCAGTCTCTTCAACTGTAAATTCAAAATTATTTGACACATCAGAGTTAAGCAACTTGTTAAATGCTCAACCCATCTATTTAAAATTTTATCTCTTTCATTAACAATAGTTCCATCTATATTCTTACAAAGAGTTATCCGAGTTTAAAGTCCCTGCGCCCTCATTAATAGCCCGAAAGAAGGCTCTGCCTTCATGGCTGGACCGAAGGCGTTCGACTTCGTTTAGTTGGTTCTCTCTGTAAATTCTCCTTTTTCTTTTATGTATTCTTTACATACAGCTTTAAAATAGTTAAATGCTTTTTCTTTTCCTCATTCTTTACAGCTTTAAAATAGTTAAATGCTTTTTCCGGCACGTAAGCCCAATTTTCAAATGTTACATATCATAATATTCTGTTTCTTTTAAATTCCCCAGTAAGGGTCCCTTTTCAATCTCTAGTCGAGAGCCCCCAAAGGCGCCAGTCCGGGCTTGGCTATGCTGATAGTATAATAAATAAATAAACAAATCATCTTCAGTGTAATTTAAAACAGAATTTCAGCTATTTTGTATATGACTGCATTACGATCTAGACTGATACGACGTACTTTATTTTTCTGGTAATGTAGATGTATTTACTTAATAAAGAATTCTTTCCCAAAAAATTGCAAAATATGTGATTTTTTCAAACAGTTCTACCATTTAATTTATAATAAAAGTTTATACTTTTGAAAACTTCATATTGATGATATAAAGTTTAAGTGTAATTTTTTTAGATGCTCAAAATCATATTTTCTCTGAATAGAGAAAGCTATTGTACTATTAATTAGTTTGAGAAAGAAAATCTGTTTTCAAAACACTTGAATAGAACTGATCTTCACACAAATTATAGTAAATGGCATGATTCTGCTTATATAATTTACAAAGCAGGACTCCTTGCCAAAAAAAGTTACTGTACTCGGGAATAAGTTACTAAAAAGTTGCTAAATTCAGGAAAGCTAAACTGTGTGTAAACTTAAATCACAGCACAATACTTGGGGTTTATATAAATCTAATATTTATGTAAACCCCGCCTAATATTTATTGCGTATATTATAACAGTGAACTTACCAATGGATGATTACAAAGAATTTCAAATTTTCATTCTTTATTGCTTAAACTGCTTTATACTCACATTTCATATACAAATTTTAAGATATTTTTAACACTAAAATTTTAAATTAATGTAAGTTTTTTTTTTTTTGTAAATCATTACATTTATGGTTGAGAAAAGATTAAAATAAAAACGTACTTATGTAAGGAATGAATGTTGAAGATTTAATTTTAAATAGCAGAATAATAATTTGGTGCAATTTTTCTCAAACTAATTAAATAAAACTATGCGCTATGCTTTTCATTTATCCTCAATACTTTTGTTTTAAAATAATGCAAGTTTAATAAATGTTCTATGTAGTTACTTCTTTAACTCAAAAACAATTTACGTGTATTAATATTTCATAATTTAAAATAAAATAAAAACAAATTACTTATTAATTAAAATTATACAGTAGGGCATTTCCTTCTTTATACGAACTTTCTTGATTAAGGAAAACTCACTTTGCAACGAATGGCTATGAGCTCTCTATATTAAAGAACTTTATTTGCGTGTAAACTAAGTCCGTGTCGTCAGAGAAAATATTAATTTAACCGCAAATAATCAATATTTAAATTTATCAAATAAAATAAAAAACAGGGATAAGAATATATTTGTAGATATTATTTCTGTTTTTAATGATGACTCATATACTGATAAGAGAATATTATTTTTATGACTTCCGTATTAAATCCTCCCTTTCAAAATACTTTGGAAATAAAATTGCATAACAGTGTAGCCTGGGACAGAATTTTAATGACGAATTTAACTTCTTAATCCTTTTAGACAGAAATAAGTTGCAGAAGAGAGCTTAGAGCAAAATGTTGAAAAAACGATTAATCTACCTTTAAGTTATTGAGGATGCAATTTGTTATGCAGAGGTTCCATTATGATAAACCTATTCCCAAGGGAAATTTTAGAACTCAAGGAGATATATCTTGGAATCTCCGAAGATAGTACGTTTACAAAAAAATACATTTTTGCTCTTTAATACGAAATTTATCAAGTCAACTGTTTTTAATCACTTCTGGACAATTTCTTCGCTTGAATACAACTGAAAGATTTTGTTGGCTTAACTTGTACTTTTATCAGTACTGAAGAAAAACGTTAAAAATTTATTTTCCTTTGCTGTTATGTCGTTCTCGTTCAACATTTTTATACGAATTTAAAATCATTTTTTACTCTCGGACCGAGCCAAAATGTTGTATGTATGCATAATCCAATGACACAGATTTTATCGGATCTTTTTATATATTTTTTTTCTTTCTCTCCAACGATAGTGGTGCTTTTCTTCAAAAGCATAAAGTCAATTTCGATTCAGTACTTTAATTTTTTTATAGCAATCCAGAGCAAAGTAAATACTGCTGTACAGAGGAACAAATTGTTATGTAACTTATCGTGCTTAAGCTCATATGCTATTAAGTAACAAAACGCTATCAGTTTAATACTGCTGCGTCATTATTTTCAATGCAGATAAAAAAAACACTTAATTAAACCCAGCAAATATACTCCAGTAACGTAAATACAGTAATCTAAAAAATATGAGACGGAGAGATAAAATAAAATTATACTAAAAGCGGCATCCCGCGCAAAGGAAACTGCGGTATGTATACCGGAATTGCAGTGGGGCATGGATCCCATTTTGTACAGTACAGACTAACACATCACAGTTGCCGGTCTTCGTAACGGAATGTAACGTGACCATATTCTCGTTTCTCTAAATAGGCGCTACACTTAATTTTACTTCGAAATCGTGCATGGATTCAGTGAAAAAGCACTTGGGCGTAGCATGTTTAAAATTTGGATAGTGAAATCATGCGCTTATCTCAAAATAAGGATTGTATACTTACAGCTAAGGTACTGAAAGATATTTCTGCTGTACACTAGTTAAGACAGTCTCGCTGCACACCTATACTGCACGTGTGACTGCTATCTATACAGGGGAACATACAGAAATACAGGGGGTGCGGCGACTATCATTTAATACTGCTGGGCGACTAGTAGCAGTAGCACATATGGTAATTCCGGGCGACTCTCCCGGAATTACCCTATAGCATGCAGCTCAGGTACTTTTAAGATAGTCAAAGAGTTTTGTGCTCAGTCTCTATTAGATTTAGTAATAAAACATTTTAATGAAGTAAAAAAAAAATCAGCAATTTTTTATTATTGTAATATTTTTATCAACTGCGTATTCTTAACGAGGGAAGTGCTCAATTTTTTCCAAAAGACGCCAACCCTAGTTTAAAGCTTTGAAATCAGCTTACCAATCAGTGACTATTTTATGGAGCTTCTCACAGTTTTTTCAGTTGCGAATGTGAAGAATGAGAAAGAGCATATTTAAATGTTCAAGCAAAATTAATTTTGTTGGGTGCTTTGCTTTAAATACACCGCAAGAGATCAGTTTACTTTGCCCCAGATTTCTTAGACTGAAAGTAGCTACAAACAAGAAAATATGCGTTTTTTAAGATATACAATCAAACAAAATTTTAAATAATCAATAAATATTTATAGATAATTAATTGTAGAATAGATAAACATTTAAAAGTAATTAAATATTTATCTCCAACATCTTAAATAATAAACTTTTTCCGGTAGTTAAAACTTCAAACAGGAAAGATAATGAACATTTTTCTTAAAACAATAAAGTCATCTGCTTGGAATGAATTTGTTTAAATTAAAAAATGCACATATTTACAATTTCAATCTCAAAGAACATTAGCATATATGTTAACATTATATACTATATACAATCATCTTTCACACCTTTAAAAATACATTTTAAATTACAGCACTTTACTATTAATGAAATATATTTCACTATAAGTTCTGAATAACGTCCTAGAAAAAAAGCGTTCTTTCAACTTTAGCAGTCGTTCCCAGAAACAGTCAGAAGGGGAACATCAATACAGAAGGAGACTGAACAAGAGACTAAATACACTCACTCAGCTAGTGATCCCGTTCAAAGTACCTCAGGAGACTGCACCTAATGAGAAAGAAAATTCTGACTGGTTAGACCAACTCAGACAGGAAAGACGTCCTCTTTCAATAAGTTAGCTATTCTCGGGAGTGAAATCCAACTCTCGGGATATTAACGATCTCAAAGCAAAGCGGGAAAAAAAAAGGGATAAACCTGCTGAGGAGCGTCAAAGACGTAAATGTATGAACATATAGCTCGAAAACGAGCTGTGGAAAGATATGATTACCGACAGCAGCGCTTGGCTGAAATGCGTGAACATGCAGCTCAAACACGAGCAGATGAAACAGATGATCAGCATCTAGAAGGAGAACGTCGAAGAATAGCTGGACGTCGACAAGCACTTCAGAGGAACAGTCTTAATTACCTTCAAAGCTACCACAAAAGCGGATAATTCCAATTATAGTTTGCAGCCTTTTAACATTGCTTGCATTTACCTAAAGAAAGAGTAAAATAAAATCAGATTAACCGAAATTATTTTGGGAACTGTTGTTTGCAGGGTTAGATTGGTGTAGGACAGCCTGAATTTCTTAATGAATTGGTGCAGTTGTTCTTTCGATGCCATCCACATTCCAAAGAATTTCATAAATGAATTCGAACTTTGAACGCATGCTTTTCAATGGTTTTATTAACAGTATATTAAGGCTGAAACTATCAACTTCGAGGTGCGTAACGCTACGTTGCGAACAGTCTATAATAGACTTGATGAGATTAGAACAAACTCATTCATTTGAAGAACATCCCACTCAAAATCCTGATGCTGAATCTGAACGTTCTCAATATGGTCAGACATATTTCTGGGATAGACGCTGTTAGTGAATGCATGAACAATTGTCATTGTATATGCCAAGACCTTTCCTGACACCCTCGCTGACGTACTCTCTGCTGCAGAAGGAAAGGAGGCATCTTACGTTATGTGTCATTGTAACATTTAATGCCGACCAAAGCTTTCCTGATAATGAATTACTGATCAGACAACGATGCAAATTTTTGGTAATCATGAAGATTATTGATAAGCGTCCAGCCATTTACGTACCTATTATTTTACACTTAAGGAGCCTTTAGATTCTGAGCATGGCTCGGTAACCTGGTACACTCTGAATAATAAGACGTTCTAGTGCTTGAAGTGTTTTAAGTTCACACAAACTTGTAAGAATCATTCTTTAAATAAAATTTAAAATCTAACAGCTCTATTAAAACATAATATTTTTTACAAAGCAGGCCATATATCATTTTATACACTGGTGTCCAGAACTAAGGTTACAACATAAAGAATGGGCTTTTTTTCGGCAAAAAAATGGTTTTAATGCATGGGCATTTGATATACTAATACCTCGTGCTGTAAGGCAGAAATGGTATGAAAAAATATTTGCACAGGAGTTTAATTTAGTCTGATATGTAAATGAGAGTAACGCTGGTCGAAATAAGATACGTCGCAACTCTTTATTGCTTCGTCTAATAAAAGGTGTGACCTCCTCGTACATGCGTCACATGGTACTCTCATACTGCTAATAAGACTACTCATCGAAGATTGTGGCATTCAGTCCCATAGTGCCCGAGCTGGCTTAATCCCTACTTGTTTGTGTCCCAGCGGAACGAAACTGCCAGACCGCACATAAAAAAAAAGAAAAACTACGAGGTAAAAAGTAGTTCTGATCTTTTTAAACCAATTTTGTCCTTCTTTCTTTCTGTGATGGAAACCGAAATATTCTGAAACCTTATCTAAAATGATATAAACAATTTAGTGCAGCACTGTAGCTTGTAATTTTGCATAACCACATAACTCCTGTCCGAAAACCCGATCTTCCTTCCCAGAATTCTTCGCTGAACTATTATTCTTTTTTTCCCATTTTTTGTTTCTGTTTTTAGTTCGTTTTATTTATCGTGATGTCGTGATATTCGTCTTCATGTATGAAAGTTATAAGTAATATCTTTCAATTAAAAGGTACACTTATTTCTTCTGCGCACAAGACAGTAACATTATTTTTAATAAATCAAGGTTTAAGACAGCTACTGGGACAGGTAAACATTCCTTCTTTATTTTCTATCTAACATGCAAGCACAACCACTCATTTTCACAGTATATTAAAGTTTTGGTTTGTTTCTCAAGATAGTAACACACACACACACACAAAAAAAAAATTACAACGGAGCTCGCAGATTGATACAGAATAGGAAACAAACATTGGAGAGTATAATTCACCCTGTATTAAAGAAGCTCTCGCCTGAAGAATCCTTGGAGGGGTTGTCAACATCTTATGCGAGAGCTTTCTAGAGCACTCCACAAGTGCTCTATGGGACTGAAATCTGGAGACCTCACTGACCATATCATACGGTGAATACAATCGTCGACTTTGCAACTTTAATTTTGGACACCAGTTTATAATAGGTATGGAAGTTTTACATTAAGTGTGTCCGTTCTTCTACTTATGAAACTATGTTGGAATCCAAATTTTTTCAAAAACATTTTTCAATAGGCATGACACTATCGGTCGATCAATAAACATGATGCTCCAAAAATATTGTAAAGGGTGGTGCAGGGAACTATGAGAGATGTCTCAAAACTACACAACAATGCTGGGTCAAAAATCTCGTCAATCTCGTCACATAAAGTGCTGAAGCAATTGTTAACATTAATTACTAACCTTTATTGCAAGTTCTTCTATCATCCAGAAATTTCGCAGTTCAAAAACAGGTACGACCGATTTCAATTCAGTATCTTTTGAGAAAAAATAGTTAAATTTTAGCAAAGCATAATTTGTGAATTCACCAACACTCCAATAACTTTTCCGAAGTAATGACTAACAGTTGTATAAAAAATTAGATTTTTTTACTCTGCTTTGATGTGTATTTCTGAACCGTTTGGGTTCCCTCTATCAACTTTTACATTTGAGCCAGATAGTTTTGAAGCACACAATCTCAGCTCCCCTTAATGAGTGACCGATTTATTCATCAACTCCCGGTCAAAGTAATAAAAAGAAATAAAAATGCTTGAAACTTAGGAGTGTGTCGAAAATTCGAGGAACCAATTGAGTTCCCAGGAGTATTCAGTTCCCAGGAGGAACCAATTGATTTCCCAGGACCGGGACAAGTTTGTCCCGATTTTCAATCTTTTGGAGCTAATTTAGTTCTTTCGTAGCTTTTTCTTTTTTTTTTGAGTGTGTAAACGCAAAACTTTATGTTTCTAGAAACTCGTCCAAAAAAAGTCCAAATTGATTTTCGTAAAAACTGATTTTGAGCTTTTCAAAATACGACTTATATAGAAGGGCAAAAACGGGCCACACCCCTTCATACCTCCAAGAAAGAAAAAACTACTATTCTTTAAAGTGCAATAAACAACAATACCTAAAAATCGATTTCTGGGTTTATCGAAATACGTTTTCCCTCAAGAAAAGATTTTTCAGATATTCTTCATATCTAAAAAAAAATAGTTCTGCCAGTTGCATGGTAAATATATATAGCAGGATTGCAATTTAGAACAATAACAATATTCAATTAAACGTATTATGTGAAAAGTGTTTTGTTAACCGTCCAGCCAATTTGCCTGACATTTAACCGAAGATGGCATTTTTCGCACATCCCCCTCCACCGAAACTCCTGAGATTTGGCAATAAAACAAATATTTAAAGACCCATACATATGTGTGTATCCTGTCGAATCTTTTGATTTGAAATAACGTACTGCATCGAACTTTTTAAGGGGAAACTGACGAGGTATGTTTTTTAACAACTACATATTATTTTTTGAATACGATGTCAATGGTAAAGAATATACATTAGTATGATTTGAAAATAAAATTTGGTTTTTATTTTATGCATTACTGAGTTTATTATGAAAATAAAAAAAATTTCTTTGTATGTGTAGTGTTTTTTAAAAATGCCATTCAGAGCAAGAAGTTTACTTGTAAAACAATGTTTCTTTGACTCGATGAAAATGCGTGTAAAATTAAGGGAGTTGCTCGTTTTTCAAAAATTTTAACAAAATAATAAACAAATTCTGCTTAAGATAAAGGCGAATGATGCTTAAGATAAATTGAAATGTCACTACATAAGCTTAACTATTTACTTTTATGAACTGTCAACCACTATGAATTGAGAGACATACAAAAAATATTGTTAAACATACAGTATTTCCTTATATATATATATATATATTATATATAGAAGGTGTTATTCGAAATATATATATATATATATATATATATATATATATATATATATATATATATATATATTAATTTACTAGTTCATAAAACTACAACAATTCAAAAAAACATACTGAATTTTTTCGAGTCATGAACTAATTTGTTTGTTTTTAACTTTGTAAAAATGCTTTTGGACGATTGTTGGTGGTTTTTTTTTTTTTTACCATCTGCTTTCATAGATTATTTATGCTTGAATATTAAATAAATAAAGTGCACAATAACATTTTCTTCAGACGCTTTAATATCAACCCAGATATCGATTTCAAGGTACGAAGTCGGCAGATAACGTTATATACACATAGCAATATTTATAGGCATGGATACAAGTTTAATAATGTGGCTTAAACATTTAAGATCCTATTAAATGTATATGTTCTTCGAATAACACTTTCAAAAAGTTTTAGTCATCTGTATTGCGATAATTTGTATGATGCAAAAGTTTATGGCAAACTTAGTCCAAAAAAAAAAAAGTTTTTTTTTTCTTTTAACTTATCGCTGGTCACCCAAACCTTCGAAAGAACATTGAAGGCCGCATATCATCTCCCCAAAATCACAAGAAAAATAAAACTGATGTACAATATGTTCTTTTCAGTCTTCGTTATTTTTTTAATCACACTTCAAAAGTTTAGAACTATTTTCCCACAGTAACATAAAACTTTTAAAATAAAGTGATGTAACGAAATTTATGCCCGAGAAACTTTTTAAAGGCGCAGTAAATTTTACAGCTGTTTAATTTGCAGGAAACTTTGTAAAAGCGATGAAACATTACGGAAAATTTTATACGACACTGAGTTGATTCACGTGATCAAGTGGCGAGTTACATCCTTCATTAAGATTTATTTTCTGTAGTGGCGCAAAGTTTAACCTACAAATATTGTGATATTTTTTTCTTTGTATTTGAGACTTTCAATGCATTTCACAAATATTGTTTTAAACCTAGTGTAAAGGACTACATTACTTGTAATTCTTGAAGGACATTTCAAAAATTTTCCTTTACTTCCTGTAAAGCTTTTGTCTTTAGTTCGTATAGATAAAAGTAGTTGAAGTATTGCATATTATTTTAATGCAGGCATACGTCTTTCTGAGTGCAGCGATACTAAAAATTTTAACATTACTTTGGTTGCTCAAATTCATTTGGTGCATTGCTAATTTTGTTAATATTTGATCTTCTTTTCATGCACTTTGTGTAACTTGTTCTTTTTTACTACAATTAGTTTTTTTTCGATATTTTAACAGAAGTCGAATTACAAGAAATTGAATTTTTACAAAATCGCTTATAACTTTCTCAAAACATAAATTTATATAACATAATAATGTTTTTTATGTGTTGTCGAATATAAGTAATGTAGCAGATCATTCAAATAGAAGAATTGATCAAATTTAAGGAATGTTGTCCCTCTTACTCTACTTGAAGAAAAAAAATCTATTTATTAACGGAAAAAGCTAGTATAAAGAAAATTACTCTTTTATTAATTTAAGTACTTTAAAATAAAGAAAGTTTAAAGTGCTCATAAAGTTGGTCTTTGTTGAAAATATTAATTGACATAAACTGAATTTAATATACTGACAGTTAAAAGCAAAGTATGATAAACAATTTACAAAAAAAAAAAACAAAAAAAATGGCTGTAAGAGAGATTTTTGCATTATCAAACTAATAACGAGGTTGGGGGGGGGGGTATTTTACCAATTAATTATTCCAAAACCGATAGGTGAGTCTAATCTGAGATAAAATTTAGGTGTAGTATGGATTTCAAAGTTTCAGATCAAAAAATCTGTAATCGTCCCCAAATAAATCTTCGTTTCCAGTTGTTGAGACTCTAGAAGTACGGTTGTCATATAAATGCCATGCATATTTAAATAGGTCAATAAGAAGAGATTTCTAACATTTTTTTATATTTTACGATAGAAAGAAAAACGAAATGGGCTAAGGTTATTATCCGAGACGCAAGATATCTCTTATGTATTCAACAGTAAATATGAACCTTATCTAATTCCAAGCAATGCGTCTATCTTCATTTATTGTTTGTTTGTGTGGTTATGACAACGCTACACTTGGGCATCTCCAAGGATGTGGGGTGCCTTGGTAGAAGGACTTTATAAGGGGCACTAACGCGAATTTACGTTACATCTGGAGAAAACCTACCAAAACTCCAGATCATTAGATCGACAGCTACGCGATGGGGACCGAACCAGGGACCTTCACACTTCGGCCGTCTACCATTTTCAGTGACGTAACCACTGTGCCATGGTGAGGCCTATCTTTGTTAATTGAACGATTAAAAAAATATTTTAATAGCCCAGAGTGTGTAACGAGTCAGATAATCACTACCAACAGAAGCAAAATTGTAAAACTTTATTAGCCCATTAACGGCCAGAGATAGACGGTCAATAAAAATTAATAGTCGCAAAAATTCTTAAGCATTAATTTATTTTCCTATTTCAAATTTCTTGAATAATAAATCTGATTTCCACAAAATACTCAGCAATAACAAATTAAAATGAGAATTTTTTACGGCCTTATTCATATTTTTAGAAAAAAAAATACATTCTTCATACCATACAAGTGCCGGAAATTTATTTATCACTTCTGGTGTACACATAAATTGGAGAATGTGCTGAAAAAAGTCGGGTGCTAATGGGTTAATATTTTATTAATAAAACAAACATACCAGACTGATCGCCTCTCGTATATGAAGATTTGTCTATTATATCTACAGAGTCAGATTCGACTTTTATAAAAGCGTATGTGTGTGTGTGTGTTTTATATTAATTAGGCATATTTTCAACACAAACCATTGTTCAATTAAGCAAGAGAGAATTTCTTGAAATTTTTCGCTTGTGTGTTTATGTCGAATTCTATTGTATTGTGCACTCTTTGATAAAAATTGCTTAATTCAATCTTCTTGGGTGTATACTCCTGTTTTTTGGCTAGAACAACGGTCAAATCATACTTATTGCTAAAATATGGTGCATTTTCTTCAAGGAATTTGTGTACCTTAACTTCAAGTGTTTACAGGGTATATCTGTAGAACGGTTACAAACATCTGGGGGAGGGGGGATAAACCTAGACGACTCAGAATCCCATAAGTATGTAGGATTGCAAAGGGTTGTTTTTTTTTTCATGAATCTCTTACAAAAATTTTTTTACTAAAGTTTGTAATTTAGAGATCTTTTCGGTTTTAATGATGCAGTAATCGGAGCAGAAGCCCTTTTTCATGAAATGCAGTTAAAAATGGGATTGATGCTTCACCACTTTTTTGGAAATTGTTATTAATAAGTAAGAAAGACGACGACTGTTATCCTACATTCCTAGAAGTTCATAATCCTAGTTCTGAGTCCCCCTGTATATTTAAAACCTGAATTCATCTAGTTTGTCACATCATTCTTCAGAATCTTCCAATCAGGGAAGACTCTTTCATGCTTACCCTGAAACAAGCAAAACGAGGAGTAATTTTTAAACATATGCTGCCCTTGGCACTAGGAAATGCAATACCGCATTTCTTTTCGCATCGCGGGATTACGGGATTATTAGTTGATCCCGCGGGATCCCGCAATCCCACGAGATTGGCATTTCATTCAAATAAACATTAATTTTAATTTAGAAAAGTAGGAAAACGTAAGTTTGTAAGCACTATCATGATTAAAACTTTATCTTATTTGATAATTAATGCAATACCTTACGTAAAATTATATGAAAATTATAGTCATGATATTCATAGTAATACTGTAATTTCTAAGTTGCTAAAAAAGAAGAATGTAAAAAAGACAAAGTAAAGAGGCACTCGTCTTCTTCATCTAATTTTGATACAGAATATAAAAACGCTGAACAAAAGATTATATTTTTCTTTGTATGAAACATTGAAGGAGCCATAATTTTTTTAGTGGTTGACTGAAGTTCACCTTTTAAAGACATCACTTAGCATTTGCGGCCATATGGTTGTTTATGGAAGGGGGGGGGATAAGTCAAGGCTCCTGTCCCAGGAAGATGCAATATTTAGTGCTGAAGAACTTCTGCACCATACCAGTACGCAAATCACAACAATATTGGATCTGGGGAGACTATAAGTTACCTACTTGCCAATAGGTATGAGCGCCCAAGATCACTGGTTCTTACTGTGCATCTTTTAAAGATCTTTCTTATTCTTTCTAAGAAGCATCTTTCTTACTGTGCAAAACTTTTTGACCAATTGCTGATCGGGAAAGTGGCGTGAAATTGTGCAAAAATAGTTTATTTTCAAGTTTCAATCCCGCGGGATTACGATCTTAATCCCGCGGGACTTGTCCCGCAAATATTTGTGCGGGATCCCGCAGGATCCTGCTCCCGTGGGATCGGGATTGCATTTCCTACTTTTCGTGAATACGCGTTAGAACCCCTTAGAAAGTCCTCCTACCAAGGCACCCCTCTCCTTTGCAGATCGCCCTAGTGTTGCGTTGCCATAATCACACACGACAACATTTCCTACTTGGTGCATACTGCGCTGCAAATAAAATAGTGCGTTCCCAGTACTTTGAACGAAGCACTAAGCAGTACAGTTATTTAACTTTTAGAACTTCGTTAACAGTGAAGCATTACATAACATACACGGATTTCGTCCTCAGACAAGAGGCATCTTGCATCCTTCCTTAACCCTTTGAGGCGCAACCCTTTCCCAATGCTGAAAAAAGGGCAGCCGTTGCCATCGCTCGACTTAACTACCAGCAAGATGGCGGACGATTGAAACGTTCATCGCGTGCCACAGATCTAGAGACCCTGTTTTGACGCATCCGGCTGTGCGCGCGCACAGCTGGCTGCGTCAAAAAGCTTCAGCATTGGGCAATCCCTTTTTTCACATTGGGCAATCTATCCAGCAGTTCTCGCATTCTTCCATTTTTCAGCAGATGTCAGTGCTGTTAAAAATAACCGTGACAATTTTTTTACGGGAAATGACGTGCTAAAAAGGAAAGGATTCTCGTGGAGCTATGTCACCCGCAACTATTTTTATAGAAATCAAATCTATTCTTCGTGACTGGCAACAGTCAAAACGTCAAGAGCTTGGTGTCCTCACGGCGAGGACACCACGCGTTAAAGGGTTAAAATTCGTATGTACGCTAAAGTAGTAGCGCTTTGCTTTCATCACTTAATATAAATGTCATCCACCATAGCCTCAGACTCTCATAGAATTTCTCAGCTTATGCTTTGAAGAGGGTCGGGAAAGTGCTTTACGCCCTGGAGGAAATTCCAACCCTTTTCTGCATGTATCTCATATCTCAAGACGCGGTTTTATCTCTTGAAAGCCATCTTCTGCCGTGAGATGATTTTTGAAGCACACCATGCTCATTTAAATCGAGGTCGATGCATCGACGACGATTTTGAAAGTGCAAAGTCTGAGAAGATTTAATGGAGTAAGAAAATATATTATTCCTGTGTACTAAACTCTAGCGGATGGGAGAGCAAAATCTGGGGTTCCTAAAAGTTTTATGATAATTTTTTATAGTTATTCTCTTTATGTTATAAATTCAAGGAAAATACTTATAATTTGTTCGAATACGGTGTAGTCTCTAGTTTCTCAATTAATATCATTTCCGATACAATCTGTGACTTTCTGTCATAGTACAATATTTTCGAGAGCCATTGAAAATTGCTTTAAATCGGCATATTGTTATCTTCATATCTCTGGCATATTTATTGTTATAATTTTCAAACTTTCTACATAACCTCATTAGTGTATGGAGCACATTTTATTAACTGGGAATTTTCACGCGCAAATTTAAAAAGTCTGGATTGACTCCGATCGACTTTTCGAACACTTGATCATTCCCAAGCGTTTAAATAAATTGGATTCATTTCAATCGGATGTAGTGCTCAGACGCTAGTACACTTCAAATAATTTTAGTCGATAGGCCACAAAGTATAAGAATAATTTTTGTAGCCCTGCAAAAAACTGTAAGGCCTACACACACCAAAATCGGTACAATGTGTAAGACAAGGACCTATAATATGCGCACCTAATTTGAGCTCAATCGAATGCACCATATAGACGCTAGCACTTTCAAGAATATGCGTGTTAATGTATGAGAACTTTTTGTAACAAAAACTACAAGTCCTACACACATCAAAATTCATAAAGGGTGTGTGACGGTGACCTATAATATAAATGCCTAATTTGAGCTTATTTGAATGTACCATTTAGACACTAGCAGACTTAAATGATTTGCATCCGTAGACCGTAATGTATAAGAATTGTTTATGCAACCCTGCGAACAAACTATTGGCCCTACACACACTAAACTCTATGCAGGTCATGTGAACGTGACCTGTCTTATATATACCCAATTTGCACTCAATTGAACGCACCGTTTAGATGCTAGCGCACTTTCGACAATTCCCGTCCATAAGCCATATTGCTGAAGAATTACTTTTTGTAGCCTTGTAAAAAGAAAAAAAATTAATCCTATACACACCAAATATAAATATCGGTCTTGCGAGAGTGGTCTATAATATATATACTAAATTTGTGCTCAACCGAATGCACCGTTTAGACGCAAGCCCACTTTTAAGAATTTCAGTCCATCGCCGTAATATAAATCAATTCTTTTTTGCAGCGCTGTAAAAAAAAAAAAAAAAAAGCTATTAGTCCTATACACACCAAAAGCAATACTGGTCGTATAACGGTTGTCTATTATATAGATACTAAATTTGATCTCAATCGAATCCACCGTTTAGGAGCCATCGTGTACACTCACATGCACATATACACACACCTACATCTCGTAAAAATAGCATAAGTGAATTCAGAAGACCTCAAAGCGTGTCAATACATCAAAATCTCAAAGTCTAATTTTTTCATGATTGCAATACTTTCCTTACGTGATGCATGTTCGAAAAGTAAAAATGCAACTTTTTAAAAATGAACAAGAGAAATTTTTACTTAACATAACTTTCAGTTTCTTCCTACCTTATTTTGAACATTTTTTCAATGCATATCGACCACTTATCTCTAATAAATAAAGAATTAAAGCATGTTACCGCCTTTATGGAACACACTGTATAACAATATGATTGAATCACTATATAGAAATCCAACATATCAATGCATTTAATAATCTTGTATTGTAAAAATTATAAGATTTAATTTATTCATATTCTGCGTAAACAATGTCGCTTCATAAGGAAGTTTTTACCTATTAACTGTTCTCGAACAATCGATAATTCTTTTATCTGATGAATTTTTAATCTAAGAAAGGCAAAATATTTTGTGGTATTGACTTCAAAGTTTCAGATCCAAAAATCGGTAGCAGTCTCCAAATAAATCTTCATATTTAAATGTTCAGGAGTTCCGGATAGGATTGTCATTTAAATTCCAACCATTATGGCACATTATACGAGGGACGCCATTAAAACTAATCAACCGCATGCTTTCCATGGTTCAATTAATTGATTGAATATAAATTGATTGATTGTGTTATGTGTAGAAAAAAAAAAGAATGTATTTAGTTTTCTGAAGAATGTATTTTAATAATTTTGGCATTTTTGCGAATATTCTTTGAGAATGCACTATTTTATAGGCAATATTCTGTTCATAATAATTTAGTGTGGGGATTCGCAAACTATGCTCCGTGGAGCAGTAAGTGCTCTTGGCGAAGATACCAATTGCTCATCGAAAAAATAGTTCCTTTAGCCTCTAATTTACTAGTCACAACATTTACACAAGGTGCACCGCCAAAACCCTAAAACTGCACCCCCAGAAAAAAAAAAGTTTATGGAACTCTGATCTAGTGATTGAAATAAAAAGAACTCTACTTTTCCATGTTATTCTTATTTTTTCCTTCTGTGTAAGGTTCACTAGAATATGGGGTAAATAACGGCTTTCCAAACAAACGAATCTTTTTTCATTCGAATATTAACGAACCTTTTAATCAAAATAAATTAGTTTTAACGCTAACGCAAATTTAAAACAAATCATAAGGGGCGAAATCTAATGTGCGCATTTTCAATTTTGTCACTCCTTGTTTTCACTCTTACATATTAAGAATGGCGAACTCTTACTTCTTTTTCACAGAAAAATATGCGATTTCAATAAGCGTGAAAGATATAAATTACTATTATTTGCACAAAAAAATGTATATTTTTCCCACTAACACTTTTCTTAGTCAGCGATTTTTAGCAATGATTGGAAGGCGGGTGAGATTTAGCGATATTTTCATTTCAGTAAGGTAAAATGCCTTGAAATAATCATTAAATCATGATGAATGTGCAAATTTATGAAGCGTGAAAACATATAACTTTTGTGCCTTGGAAAATGTACTTCATAACTGATAAATAAAATCAGAAATATCGTGCAGTTGTGATAAGTAACTATATCTTAGAAGTATGAAAATTTAGATAAGTGCTGGTGATTTGAGTTTTCAGTTGGATACGGGTTCGAATCCTGGATTTGGCTCTGTGGCATTTTTAGTAAGCACACATAAGTTTAGTTGGCAGCACCACATAAATGTTGGTAAATATTCCGATTGGAAGCTCTGGGGTAGAGATTATGTTCATCTGTTTTCGTAGCTATTATCCATGTAACCAAGAATGTTGGGTTCAAACAAGTGATAAAATATTCCAGAATTTACACTTCAATGTCTCATACGTGTCCAAAATATTACAGGCGTGAGTGTCATTTCGATCGTCTCTTCATAGTTGGCCCTATTGTTCCACCTATTAGGTACCTCCAAAGTAAACTGATCAACATATCCGGCCTTAGTAATAAAATGAAAGTAAAGCTTGGTAATGTTTAGTAAAATAAAAATAATGCTTAGTAATGCTTACACTGGGGAACAATATTTAACATAATTTCTGTCGAGTTCGATTTTTAAGCTGTTTTAGAGTCCAATGGGCACACTGATTACAAAACTGTTCTTAGTTTTCTTCGATCACGTCAAGTTTTTTCTCTACACTATCCTTCTCTTCACTATCCGCAAGAGCGAACTTCATTCACCAAAACACTGTTGCTGTGACTCCAATGATGAAGATTTTGAAATTAAAGAGGATCCCGTTCGTATGGGATTTGAGTTAAATGATTTGGGGCTATCCAAAAAAGCTTGAGAACTGTTAGCATCAAGACTGCACGAAAAAAAATTGCTTGAAAAAGGAGCTAAAGTATCCTACTTCTGATAGAAGAAAGTGCATTTCTGCAAAACTTTCGAAGTGATGATAGGTTTGTATATTGCCATTACATACATGGTTTAATGGAAGAGTTGGGAATTTCAGCTCATCGATAGCTCAAAGCGGAGCTTAGACTATGTACTCCTCCACAATGGAAAATTGTTTGTTGCAGTCCCGATAGGTCATTCAGTATGTTTGCGTGAGGAATATCAAGACTTAGAGTCGTTGGTTTGTTGCAATATCACATGCACCAATGTGTGTTGATCATGTGTGTTGATCTTAAAATGGTCTGTTGCCTCCTTGGCCAGTAACGTGGATATACCATGTATCCCTGTTTTTTGTGGATGCGGGACAGTAGAACTCGTGAGAAGCATTGGGTGCAGTCGAAATGGCCGCCAAGATATGACCTGAAACCTGGTGATCCAAACATTCTTCATCAGCCACTTTTCAACAGAAAGAACATAATATTTCCACCTCTGCATAAAAAACTGGGTCTCTTTGTCAATTGAAGGAGACTGTTTCGGCATTTCCTAACCTGTCATTTGAAAGATAAAAGCTGGTGTGTTTGGTGGTCCACGGATTCGCCTGCTTCTTAAAGATGAGCATTTCATCGAAATAATGATAGAATGCTTGGTTGGCATTCAAAAACATTGTCAAAGACTTTCTTGGAAATACACGAGCACAGAATTACACCCAAATTGTTCAACAGCTCTTGGAGAGCTTCAAAATGCTTGGTTGCAACATGAGCATCGCTGCATTTTTTACGTAGCCATCTCGCTGACTTTCCGAAAAATCTTGTTAAAGTCAGTGATGAGCAGGGTGAGCGATTTCACCAAGATTTGAAAATCATGGAATCACGCTATCAAGGACGATGGAATCTACATATGATGGCTGACTATTGTTGGATCATAAAGCAAGAATGTCCACAGATTAAACATTCCAGAAAAAGCTACAAACGAAAATTTTTGCCTTAATATGTATGTTTACCACTTGGTAAATAAGTTTTTCTATGTGTATTAATACAATTTAACTTGTAGTTACTATATATTTGATAACTTTTATTTTTCTTTTTATGCATATTTTGGGGGTACCCTGTATCTTAAAAAGTTGACGTGACAGACAAAAACTACAGTTACTTTTGGATTCAGGTGCCAAAAGTGATTCAAAAACAAGTCACAGCTCTAAGACAACAAAATTGTTGTTCCCCAGTGTTATAAACGGCTGGTGCGCGCCTTTACCTTTTCCTTTATACTTTGTTTTTAAGTTATCGTAACATTGACATTCACACTTTTTTAAAATTAAGTGGGTTATTTTTTCTAAGTTTTTTTTTAAATTTATGTACTTCAAAAAAGGGGACGTTTTTAAATCTTTAACATTTTTCCATTTTATTAGATTTTAAACTGGCTATTGACTGTGGTTATATCAGAACCTGAAAAATCTCTACTTCAGAATGAATTTACTGCACCTAAGCATTTATCTATGGAAATTTTGTGCGTGTGTTCACGCACACAAAATTAGCTTTGTGTTGTGTGAATGCATTAGTAGACACAGCCTGGCATTTCTATATGCCATACATAATTGTTTTCCCACGAGATCTTTATGAGGAAAAAAAACGCATTCACATATTGCTGTAATATTCAACAAGATAAATTCAGTTGAAAAGGAGAATGACAAAATTAGAACTCCTGAGATTTTGACATACATGTAACTTCAATAATTTGTTCATACATTTCTGAAAAATTTGTGCACTTTCAACGAATAAAATACGAAACAAAATTGAAAATAACGTGTTACTTTATTCATAGTTTGTGCGTTTACAAAGGTTTAATTTAGTATTTCCAATACTGATCACTCTAAAATTATCGATATATACAATAGCATCAAAATTTTTCTAATTATCTATCATTTTCCCTCTTTGTGAAATTGCTGAGTGGTTATATCTTGTTTTTGGGGATTTTAAAGCAATGTGAAATTTTTCTGCTTAATGAACGGAATTGCTCTGTAGAAGAAATATTGATAAGGGATAAATATTTCAAATACGTAATATTCAGAAGATGCAATATATTTTTGTGTACTTTTTGATGCGCACTGGATTCATGGATATTTATTCAGAGGCTAGTATTTGCATATTATAGTCGTGGATCATCAGGTTACAAATTTTGGAAAATCCTGTTTGATCTAGCATCTATGTTTGTAGAAAAAGAAAATAAATAGAGAGACAGAAAAATCACAAACATCCCAAATTTCAGGCGATGGTGTAGTTTTGCGTTAGGGGAATAAGGACTACGCGAAAAAATAAACGACATTACTCCCACGGATCCCCCTCTTATTGCAAAAAATCTGGAGTTGATTTCCACTCGAGTTTCGAACACTTCGGATTAAGATCGGATTCATCCCAAGCATTTACAATCTAAACGCTAGCCGCACTTTACACAGAATTTTCACCCCCATATGCCAGTAATGTAAAAGCAATATCTTTTTCGTTATCATCCCTGTAGAAGAAAACTA